>OX465175.1:27623413-28015913 GCA_949987655.1 Polymixis flavicincta
AAAAATTTTTTTTTGGGTTTTGGCTTCGCACGGTTTGTGCATTTAGCCAGTGTCAAGTAATGTTACTTTTCAATCAAGTAAATGGTCCGATATCAGGCACGAAGTTACAAAAGTCATACTTAGTCAGTCAAGTCAAAGTTATTGTAAAGCGGTAGTAACTTTACAACAAGGAGTTTTTGGGGGGAACACGAAAAGTCCACGTTAGTCACTTATTTTCACCTTCACTACACTTGTGCACTCACACGTAACTAAATTGAATAATTCACTACCAAAATTATACAATTTAATTCGCAATTTCACGAAATTTCATGAAAATGAAAATTCGTCCGACATGTTCCAACGCAATCCCGCCAAAAACTCCCATTTCTGTTCTTCTCCCAAATAAAGACAGAAATACTCTGATGGTTTAATATTTCAATATGATTCACCTGGTACAGTCACAAACAAAACAATTAATCGCAAATTCATTCACAGCATATTTTCAAATATGGAACGCTTTATATGCGTTTCGACAGTGCGATTCCAAAAAAACACTAAAGAGCGAGAGATAAAAGCATACAAAAGAAGTATCTAAGATGCCCGAAAGTCTGACAACCAGTCCTACCAAGGGGTATCGTGATACCCAGTAACTGGGTTGTGGAGGTCAGATAGGCAGTCGCTACATGTATAATACTGGTATTTAGCTGCATTCCCTTAAACTGGAACGCGAACCCAACATAGTTTAGAAATGCCAGGCAGAAGATGATTCCCGAAAGTTTTTATACCAGCTGAAAATTCGTGTGTGTTCTAGAATAATATGGTGATACATATTTCATGGTCTTCGCTATGTTTTTGTGCGAAAAACTTGACAATTTCGTGAATTACTGCGCTTCGCTTCAGCTGACGTCCTTTATATTATATAGAGCGTTGGTCAAAATATTATTGTGTTTTTCCTTCTTTTCGTCTTATCTACTTGTGTTAAGAAATAGTACACATTCTTTGAAACGTTTTCGTGCATCATCTTGCTTAAATAAAATAAAAATAAAACATTATTTCTACATTGCAAGTACTTATCTGAGACAAATGGCGCAAAAAAAAATGACCCATACAAACACAGCGGACCCTATACCTATAAAACAAGCTCCTAAAAGTATATAATTAAAACACTCTAAAGTCTAAACTACAGGGTTAAATTAAATTAGCTGGCAATACTTTACCCACGTATTGGGTATCGATATCGAAAATTAATGAAACAAAAGAAAAACATTTTTTTTTCACATTCAATGGCCGAAGGTGACAATGACCGTGATCGTTCAGCAAATCGCGTCAGCCGAGCGTGTTAAGATCGCTCAGCTGTTTTTGTAATTAATTTCCAAAAATCATAACATATTTATCAGACGTTTGGTTGTCTTGATGTACACAGGTCATAGTATCATTTAAAGTTTTGAACAAAATTCGAAAGATGAAAAATTTCCTTAATTTTTGTTAATGTGTTAAATCTTAATAGATACGAGTATCGATAGCCAACACGTAGGTTAAGTATTGTCAGATCACTTAATTTGTCTTGTGTAATGTAAACCTTTTTCTGACACACTTTAATATATTGCAAAAGACAATGTGGCATTGCAGTCATTAACCCAAAGACAGACTAAGTATTCACCACAATTACCGAGCCGATTACTTAAGAAAACAAAAGATGGTCAACTATATTTCACAACCATTAATACAGTTCTTACTTCACACAAAACCCACCACTTCTTGGATACCAAACGATAAATTATCCTGATGATAACCCTCGAGAGCCCCGTCTTAATCACCACTGCACTTTTGAACGTAGATTGATGACGTTTTGATTTATCGTTTAACCCTGCCGTCGCGACGCGGCGGCAGGGTTAATGAGGCGAATCTGTCAGATAAAGATGCAACCGATGGTAATGTACACTACCTAGTGAACATGTTGGTTACTTGGCAAGGCTTTTTTTTAACTCTTTTATGATTTTATGGCATGTTTCACTACTAAATCAAGATAAAAAGTCATTTATCCAAATTAGGCTGAGAATCAGCACTTTTCGAACCTCAAAATACATGAGACAGTCCCCCAAAACGCCCACCCTTCACCACTTCCTAGTGCTTTAGCTGGGAAGAACAAGTGGCGCAACAAACTCCCCAGCAGCACACCTGTATGTTTAGTTTAATTTGCCTATGGATGTACAGAATCAAGTCTATCCGGACTTGATTCTATACATCCATATTACGCACGGTACAGTTGGTGCAGTGGTTAAGCGATTGACTGCTGCGCTGCGTGTCGCGGGTTCGATTCCCGCACGGAACAAATTTTTGTTTGAACTACAAGTTCCGGGCTGTTTGTGTGTGCGAGTTTAAATGTTTGTAAATGCACGCACAAAACAGGAGAAATTCCTAGTGTGGGGCAAATTTAAAAAAAAATACGAGACAGAACATTGATTAAATAATTCGTCATATGTCAGCCTCCTGGTATAAAGGGCATGATAGCTTACATATGCAATGCTAGATTATGTTAACATAGCTGTTACGACCCGAGTTATAAGCATGACGCCACAAATGTTAACCTAGGAACATCGACGTAAAATAAATGAACCGGTAGGTAATTATTAGTAACAATAACAAAATCATGGTCAGCAAGACGACCAGTCACCATAAGCAGATAATCGCCACCTTTTTTATTTAGAACCTACAAATATTTCATATTTTTTTAATACCTATCTATATTCTGTGAAATTGGTTCTCGGATATAAAATACAATGTACACACGGCTACACATCAACCTAGACTGTTTGGACTTTGAACTATTAGAAGTTGAACGCTGCGAATAGTGCGAGAGGGTACGATATGTTTTTCTTATTTCGTCCCGCTTACGCACGTCACCTGCGGGAGCGCGCCGCTACCACCACCAAACGGCGTTCTATTCTATACCTAGGTGTGTATATTATTTTGTAAACAAGCTAAGCTCTCGTTACGTTCATTTACGATAATATGTGTTATTTATTTTTCGATTTGCGCTGCGCCTGTGAGTTTGCACCAATACATCCATTAGGCATTTATTAACAACTAGCTGACCCGACCGACGTTGTCCTGTCTTTACTATGAATATTGAATTCGCATTGGTATAATCTTAGAAAATTATATGGTTATGTTACGCGCAACTTTCTTATTTTTTCTTTCATCAGAACCATAAAGTGTTTGTAATTCTCCTGACAATAACAAACACAACAAAAAAAGAATTAACAAAATATTTGTCCAGCCGTTCACGTGTGATGCCGTGACCAAGGGAAATAGGGATTCATTTTTTATATACCTACTTACTTAATATATATATTATTATGAATTTCTAGCTGTTACACGCGGTTAGCACGCGTGCAATTTGGAAATCTAGTTCATGTTGGGTTTTCAAACAAACTTACTACTTATCCCTTTTTTGCCACCATTGATTTTATAAAATCAACTAGCTGACGCGACAGACGTTGTCCTGTCCAATCTATGAATATTAAATTGGTATTAGCTATACAAACCTTGTCCTGACAATAAGGAACACATAAAAAAGAATTATCCAATTCGGTGTAGTCGTTTAACGAAATTCGAGCAGTATTCCGCCGGGTGTGTAGGTTTTCGTATTCTGGTTTCGCGCAAGCGGCGGGAGATAATAACCTAGGCCATACCATAGCCCCTTATAGTCACTTAATGCATGGATCATTATAAATGTGTCTCCGAAATGACTTGACAGGGAACGAAATCAGTCGAGGAAAGCTTAAAAAGAATTAGAAATTTAAAACATAAATTCACAAAGCTACGCACGGTCCTCGTCGACAGCAACAGATAATGATTAATTATAAACGTTTCTAAGGATAATATTAAATAACTATCACAATCTGAAAATACTATAAAAATACTAAAAGCTTCCTCAGGAGCCAACAACAATTAAAAATCTAACCAACAATGAACATACGGCGCGTTGTGTTCCACGAGCGCCTCAAAGAGATGTCACTGATGTCAGCACAAAATGATGGGGCCCGCAAGGGCCGATGCCTGCCAGGGGTGCGGGTTTGTTCGAAAGAGATACCACAGCCCCTGGCATACGGGCTACTGAAGGAACACGGGTGGGTTTTAGTCAGTAAAAGTCTGACACGCCCTCCTGCTCCACCCAGAGCGGGAGAAGTTATTTGATGATTTCCCACCCAAAAAAAAAGAAAAGCAACAATGAACATAAAAACATCACAGTTGAAATTTATGTGAGCATTTTAATCAACACAATAGGTAGGTATATAAGAGATATATTCCACAGTGATAACCCCCATAATCATCGTGACAAATGAAACTTGACATGGTTTATTATTCTATGCCAATAATAGTTAAGTATGAGAAATCCCTCACGCTAGGCAAGAGTAACTTTATGTAAATACATATATAGTTTTAGATCAATTATATTTATGGCTTTAAGCTGAATAAAAACAAACATTCAGCTGAAATTACTTTAAAAAAATGTAGAATATTAAAAACATTTAACAATCAAATATTGTTATCAAATACAACAAACTACTATTTCAAAAATTACCAACTCTTCAAACAAAAATAAAAAAATAGAATATTAAAAAACATTCAACAATCAAATAATGTTATCAAGAAATACAACAAACTACTATCAAAAAAATAACCGACGCCTTTGCCGCGTAATTACGTGAAGCCCGGACGATACTTGGGAAATGGGAGCTGACTGGCATGGCATGCAACAAAACACTGAACACGAGCAAAAAGAATTTGAAATATTTGAAGCTAAAGTTTTTGGCAAAAAATGTGCATCTGTGTGTGTGGTTGCGTAGGCCAACGCAGCAAATGCTATGATTGGCCGATGCCACGATGCGCAGTCCCTTTCGTACAATTCTCTGTATTGCTGGTAGCGTACTTATAGACATATAGGGTGTCTAACTTGATGTGTAGCCGTGTGTACATTCATTTTGAGAAAATAGTTACAGCAGTCATTATTGTATTACTGCTCAAAGAGACAGTAAAATTAATGCAGGGCGGCAGGGACATCGACGCGCATAGGTACTGTAACTGTGTATGAATCCAGCACATGATTCTAGACCCCCGAGCGCAGAATATTGTCATTGGTTATAAAAAATTGGTGAGATGTTTTTAATTTTTTTACACAGTGGCCTTCAGAATCTTGTACTGTATCCAAGGTTGTGCGTCAATGAGCATGCCACTCTGTATAATGACCACACTTAATAGGTGGACTGGCTAACATAGTTTGCAGTCGAAGGACCACTGCTAGGTACTGATGCAGCGAGAGATAATCATAAACAAAACAAATTTCGCGTAGCTCCTTTTGAGATGATTCCATAGTACATTAACCATATCGATTTTTTTTAAACGGTGCTTCATTGTTAAATGACAACGGATCTTTAATAAACCTATTAATCTATCCATTGAACTCTAATGATTCATGAACTATTTCCTTGAAGCCAAGTGAACTGCCTCGATTGTCAAGGGTTGAAAAAAATACCCCCAAAACACAGGGGTGTGGTCTATCAATCAGCTAACTCATCACGGTTCTGATTATAACCCACCCCCTGAAACTTACCCTTAGATGACGCATGCAAATTCACCCCCTTCCACATTTTTTCAGCCCCTATTTCTTTTTATTGAAGAAAACTTTTGATGGATTGGCGTTTTAGCGTTGCTTCGAGAATAAAAAGCTTTCGAAATCAATTCTGTGTGATTTCTGTCAGATTGTCTGTTGTTGCATTAGCAATTTGTTGAGTAATGAAATGAGACTGAAAATATTTTTCTTTCTTTTAACGTTGAAACCGAAAACCGATAAACTTTAACACTAAATTGAAATGGTGTTTCCTTGTATTTTTCTCATCTGCTTTTTTTCATTCGAGTCACATATTACCGAATTGGCCATGAAAACTGTAATAGTATAACACAAAGTCACTTTTCGTGTCTGTACGCTTAGATCTTTTAAACCTACGCAGCGGATTTTAATGCGGTTTTCAATAATAGACAGTAATTCAAGAGGAAGGTTTGTATGTATAATATCGTCAACCACGAGGGCGAAGCCGCTGGCTAAAGCTATTATTCTATAAGTTTGATTAAAAATAAAAAGATGAAAAGAGAACAAATCAAATATTCATCGCGTAAAAATATCCTTGTACTATCAAGATCCACTAATGCAGTCGCATACTAAGGGCTATACAGCTGTGTGTATAAGTGATGTATTAACACAAAACTCACCGCTGCACTCACACACTGGCGTTACTCTCTGTATTTTATGGGTGCGCCAAAGTTCACCTAAATTTTCAACTCCGATAATTGGAAATCCGAAAATTTTCTTCCTAACATTTTTCATCCTAACAATCACAATTCCTAACTACTCTGTCTCTAATGTTCATAATTCCGAAGCATTTAACTTCATAATGTCAGTAGCAATAAACATCTATTATACTTTTATTTGTTTCCCTATATTTTCTCAACATAACCATCTTTTATACTATTATTCAAAGTCATATCTTTTTTGTTTAGATTTCTTTTTATTCATAATAATCAGATTATATACATCAATTTTGCGAACTTTATTTTCACATAACATATATAACGTTTAACAATAATAGTACCATGGTACAAGTAGTTAAATACATGTTGTCTTAAACTCATTTCAATTAAATTAGTTTAATATTAGCGGCTATAGCTTTCAAATAATCACTTTTATTGGTGTATTTTGCTTTAAAATTCAATATATATTTAATTCTATTATATTTGTCATTGTATTTTCTTTTCTTGGCGGCAGGGGGAGCCCCGTTAAGATGTTTTTGGATTTCTGCAGCCTGATGTTGTAATTCTAGAATAATTTTCTTAGATAACAAATAAAATCCTGCGTGGTGTTGATCTACGAACTGTTGAAAACGATTATGCCATGATTCAGCACTATTTTGAGTACGTGGTACGTTTTCCTCGTTTAAAACATACGTGCTCCATAAGCATGGTTCATATTTAGGTGGTGAAGAACTGGTACCCCATATATAATTTTGACCAAACCATTCTGCTATCACTTTTGCTTCGGGAGAGATATTTTGCTGCCATTCGTCAAAATATGTGGGAATTTCTTCTGCTGGTAGGAATGCAAGTGCTAAAATGCATTTGATTTCTAATGAAAACGATTCGCTTGATCCATATAGTTTTTGGAAACCTCGACTTTGCACTTGTCTATATAAAATTTGGCCCAAGTGAAAATAACAACCCTTTAACACTGCGTTTTCAAAATTATACTTGGCACTTAACTGTGACGCCTTTTTGAAATCCATTAATATGTATTTTGGCGATAAAATCAAATTTAATGATTGACAATTCTCGATCAAAGATGAGAACAATTTGTCGTATGTGCTTTTGTCTTTATTTGTACACAATGCTATAACTAAAGGAAACGTTTTCGTGTTTATACAGCCGTGTATTGTGTAAACTTGCTGAAATAATTTTGGGGCGACTTTAAATGTTCCGTCCATTATTAAATAAGTGGAAGCACATAAAAAAGTAAGAAATTGTTTAGTTGTATATAATACTGTTCTCTTTGTTTCATGCCATTTTTCATCAATTAAGATCATATCGTTGTCCAATTGTAGAATATTATGATTTATTTCAAAGTTAATAGTATCAGGTTCTGTAATTTTTTCTTTTTTGTTTCTTTGACGATATATTACTTGTCTCAAGTTCAAGTTTGTTGGCATATTAGCACGTACACTTGAGGAAGTGCTTGCTTCGCACTCACTAATTATATGAATTGGTTTCTTGTTTTTGTTAATTAAAGCGTCTTCTTTAATTTTATTTATAGCGGTGTGTACCTGCAAAGAGCTAGGTTTAGGGTTAGGTCAGGTTAGAACTGTGACCAACTACGCGCGAGCCGAGCGAGCGCTACATCGAAATTGGTCGCGAAATTTTTCTAAGTATTTTTTTCATAGGTACGTTTCTTGGGGGCAAAACCACAGACATTTAAATAGTAGCAGACCAAACATGTCGCTCAAAATTGCGTAGCCATTACGCACACATAGGGAGTGTTGTCGGGGCAGGGCCGGACTAGGGCCGGTTGCCGGTATTATCTAACGATATTGAAACGACTGATAATCTTACTGACAATCCGTGAAAATCGATATTCTCTGGGTATATGAAGTGTGTTTCTTATCAATAAAGTCTTAACGAATAGAACCCCCCATCTATTCCCGTGGTTATTGTAAAAGGAGACTAAGGTAATATTTTAAGAGGACGATGGGCGGCAGTCCTCTCACCTCTTTTTAACGGTATTTAAACACAGACCTTTGACGGGCATCAGTATCGAATAAAAGAACTGTCTCTGCAGGCATTAACCCGCATGACCAGCTCGGTAGGACCTAGAGTTGAGGTGTTGGTATGCCTGAAAGCTAGTTTATGAATACATCAGGAATTTTTAAATAAAAGAATGAATTTAATTATTATTTACATATTTATTTTTTACTTTTTTAAACTTTGTTTTCATTATTTAAAAACTACTGGTTTTAAAATAATAATAATTATGTACTAGTATATAAAAAGAAAATAATCATAAGGCATAAAATAATACGTCCTCATCGTTGTTAATGGGATAAGTGCCCAAAAGGCTGGCAAAATTGCCACGTTGAATGGCAGTGCTGATTCTTTGGCCGAAAAATAGGCCAGACCTTTGATCACGTGAAGAGTCGACCAACTGCTTGGGAATGTCTCGGAAAACGAAGTGGACATTCGGACCCCATGGCCCTAGAGTTTCAACCCCAAACGGGTCGAACATATAGGTTCCAATAAGATTGGAATATTTGCGCTGCTTGCGGTTTTCCGCACCTGCAGCAGCCGCTGCTTAAACAGTTCATTAAACAGAGTAGGAATTGCTCCAGGACGTAATGTTGTTCGAAAAGCACTGGGATCAATCAAGTGTTTCTCAAAATGCTTCGAACAAAGTACACTCGAAGGTCTAGGTTGCCAATCCTGGAGTTTCATGTTTTAATCCATGTATTCCGTAAACTTTCATCCTTTGGAAACCTGGAAAAAATATCAGAACGTTCAGTTATTACCTGCAGAATGAAATGTAAAAGTTATGTGAGTAGCCTATACCTATTTATGTCCACCATCGTTCATGATATCCATCACACAGATAGGGTAACTTATCCGGCTAATGAGACACAATTGATTTTCTATTGTAACGTACCACATGCGGAACGCGCCGGGCCAGAGTGATTCTATAATTTATTAAAATAGCATGTACGTTTACACTGATAATCTGCACTCTGCAGTATTTTCAAACTATATCACCAAAAAAAAAAATGAAACATTGTAGAGTTAACTGAGGCTTTGTTTGATAATTCAATGGTAGGTAAATATATTACATACAACAAAAAATTTCTTCTTTGTCGCCAAATCCGTCCCTGACTACACAACAAAATACAAAAACTTACCGATGAAAGGTCAATCCAGGTGTTTTGTGGTAGCTAGCACTGTCACACTGGTACGCACAGCACTTCACCATTTTATTTTGTGTATTAAGTCACAAACAAGTAATATTACAAGTAATATTTCGCGATTGAAACATAGAAACACCATAGAACGTTATGTTGCTTATCAATATGGCGGCGTGGGATAGACGAGCTACGCGTCAAATTTTGTCTATATGTGAGTCAGTGTGACAACAGGTGACAGAACGAGATACTACTTACGAGTTGTCGCTTAGCAGAAAAAGGATAGAGAATCAAGTCCATCGACTATGGATTAATGTTTGGTCTGCTACTGTTTATATGTCTGTGGGCAAAACGAATCGTTGCAAAATCGACTCCACGTAGTCTTGTTTGCCCTACCCCTAGAGTGTTATTTAAAATCGCGAAGGCGCGGAGGGGCGAGGCGGCCCTTGAGCTGAGGAGCAGGTGGTTTTTGGTGAGCGTTAAACACATCTGCGACGAGCAGCTCGCGTGAAATCGCCGGAGCCCCACAGCGCCGGAGCCGTGACAGAAACCATGCCTGCTGCATGTTGCATGCTGCATGCTTGCTTGCATGCTGCATGCCTGCTGCATGATTGCATGCTGCATGCCTGCTGCATGCTTGCATGCTGCATGCCTGCTGCATGCATGGTCATGATCATTATGCGTAAACAAATTTATGCTTTAGAATTTGATTAAGTTATGCGTACATATAATTAGGATAAACAAAATTATGCCATGTTATATTATGTCTAAAGTTTTTTATGCAAATGGATAGGGAACCGTTTTGTAATCACAAGAAATAGTTTAAAAACAAACCTTTTCCTTTAAAGCATCTGGTTCATGATTATGTTCTTGGTGGGGACCTTCCAGCAATTTATACTTATTGACTTCCTTATCGAAAGTAGTGATTAATCTCGCCTTACACTTATACTTTTTGTTGCTTCTTAATTCACACGCCCGATATTGTTTATCCACTGTTATTCGGTTTTTTTCATATATAAATCCATGTACGTCTAATTTTAATCCTCCGCGACTGGTTTTAAATGATTTAAAAAAAAAATCCTCCAAATTAATAAAGCATTAACACAAACATGCACGTAATAACGATAATACACCGACATGAACTTAGCAATAGACACAACACAGTACGTTATGTAAAGCATACCCCCAAATAATAAATAATCAAACCCTCAAATTAAAACTATAAATATCATCTTCTACCCACATATATTTTTTATAACACTTGGTAAATGTTTCTTTCTGAGTATGAGTGAAAATATTATGGTAATTATGTTTAGGGATAAAAGCGTTATGATAAAAAACAGTAGGAGTTTAAATATATTTACATTAATGATATTATTAATTAAAATTTTCGGAAACATGAGTGTTATGAACATCGCCGGTAGCACTACAAATAGTATGAATGAAAACTTTAGGATGAAAAATTTCAGGAAGAGTGATCATTCGGATTACAAATCGTTAGAAAGAACAATTTCGGGTAAAGAACTTTAGTTGAGCCAATATGGACCCGTATTTTATACATACCGTTGGCGACGGCAGACATGACCTTGGTCGGTTCATACCATTGCTAAAATTTACTTGTATAATTTGAGTTCCGGTAGCGTGCAGCGTATCGTCTTGGATTAAGAAACTCATAGGTCTGGGTTCAAATCTCGCGATGAAGCTTTAATTTTTCTTTTCAACAATCATCTTCATCTGTTCTTTTATTATTCGATTTATTAATATACCAGAATAATAATGTAACATTTTTTTATTATTACTCGTATTGTTATTTATATAAAGGTTTACCAACAATAAATGATTACAAAATGTTTATTCCATAAAACTTCATGAAGAATGTATAAAAATAACTAATACTAACTTCTTGTTAAAACAGTTTATTTTCTCATAAAGAACAATTTATTGAAGTAAATAAGCTAGTTGGTGAACTATGATAATCAGGCTATTGTATCTTAGTAATATAATAATATTGTGCTGATTACTACTGTGTGTCGGTAATCTAAATAAATCACAATATTCTACAAAAATCTACCCACGTAAAAGTAACAAATGCAGACAAGTTGTCACAATACAATTAAATGACTCAGTAGTACTACTTTTATTCTACTGCGAGTGAGTTCGTTCTAACTCAAACCTCAAAGTTAACAAATCGTATTTAATAGGACTTAAAGAGGTTATAGCTTAAGTGTTCATTTTCATTCCGAAAAGAAGATTGGAACTAAACCTCAAAATAATCCAGATTACGGATAAGACAAAATATTATTTCGATCTTAGAATAATAACGCTTGAATATTACTAAAATAAATAAATATTTGTAATTTATAACTTAATGTTAATGTTTTTTCCGTTAACTATGTTTTTTGAGCTGATTCTCGAGCTGGTTTTCGATGATGCGAACCTTCTGCGTGGAGTGCACGGCGCACGGTTCGTAAAGATGTGTCGAATAATTCGGCAAAGTGTCTTGTCGTTTTGAAACCACTTGTTTCATATTCGCTGAACGTGTGTCTGTTATAGGAGCTGGGGTCTTCCACTTTGCTTTCCACGGGCAAGGCTACCGCCTTCCTCATATCTTTTCACCCACCGACTCACAGTATTTCACTAAAACAAAAAAGGGGTACTGTTAGGCTACTAAGCAAAATACACACTTTATGTATTACCTACTATTTAGAAACAAAATTATTTAAAAGGGCAATTTCACATAAACATTAAATTTATTGTTATTTTCATCGTTCTATAATCTAGGAAATAAATTTACATTGAAATTTTATATTTTTATTCTATTTAGACATTGTGATATTTATAAAACGTTTAAAAATAACTACAAGGATCAGCAGTTATACTTTAATTAAATAAATGTTTAATAAATATTTAAATCATAATACTCACACTCAGTCCGATTTCATCACATAGGTATTTGTGATATAGGTATTAAGTCCACTTTTATGCAGCGCAATAATATTCGCTTTCATTTCTATATTTAAATTTGCTTACATTTTAAAATGAATTAGAAGAACGCTAATAGATGAAACACACGTCACTAGCACACAATATCAACCAACACTGTTCTATAAGTCGCGGTGAATGAGTCGTAAATCATTTAAATTTATTTAGGTTTCTGTGGGTATAATGATAAAGTTTTACGAGTTTAGTGAATAAGAAGAACAGAATAAGAAACTATACTCAAAAGTGATTTTTAAAACAATGAAAAGACTATCACACAGCGAGTGGGATTCGAAACCGCGACTCACTGGGCTCAAACGCGATAATCAAGTGCGGTAACCGCTCAGCTATCATGCCATTTTCTTTAACGGTTGAATTTAGGAAATACATTCATTCGTAAACGTATGAGAGTGTGTGTGTATATAGTATTATAGCCTATAGAAATTGCTTATTATAAGAAGGTCGTAAGTTAAAGCGAAGTGTCAATCTATTGCTTTTTGAGATTGGGGCACCATTAGTGGAGGCTACTGTACATTTGAAAAAATCAAGAAAGTCATTCATGAATTTGAAACTATGAAAGAACGAGAGATAAGGGAAGACACCCGTAGAAAATAACTTAAAGGTGTGATCAATCCGGTGCTCAATGTTGTGAAACACAGTCCACGATACCAATCAGTAAAATTATTTAACAGGTTGTCTTTGGATCTGAAAAGTACGGTGCATACTAATTCTTTAAGCACAATTCCTATTGAACATTTTTTTAAAAATTAAGTATGCTGTTGAGGATTTTGATTATTTTGTGTATTTTTTATTCGACGTACGATGTACGTCGATTATCACCAATAAAAGGACGCGTAAAACACGTAAAGCAGGTACTGCATATTATGCATTTAAATTTTCTGTCATTGAATTACCTCAAATAAATCTTATTACCTCCCCATTTTGCCGACTTCCCCATATATAAGCTTTCATAATTAACACCACATTACACAAATATCGTATTTAACACCACTTAAAACCTCATAATTGTCCCACTTTCAGACTGTAACCATTCCAACTTTCAGAACTACGTGAAATAATTGCTAAAAGCTTCATAATGCGTATCACGTAACATAGGTTCACTGGTTCGCGATGTTAACCAACTATGCAAAGGGTTATTACTTGACAACCGGACCCTAATGGTTACATTTTGTGTTACACGGCGACCGGTTTATCTTGATCCATCGTGCTGACGCTTTGTAGGTAAATAAACACAGCTGTCAAAAATAGTATCGGATGGTGATACATTAAAGGCCTGTTTACTAGCGTATGAATAGTGCCTACCTGAAAAATTACAATGAAAGTAATATGAAATTATCTGCTAGCTAAGATAAGAGGACATTATTTACAGGTATCCGCATACTACTTAGCTACGAGCAGATGACATAGTCGTGAACCAAAGACAAAATCTAATCAATTTGCCTAGCCTTTTCCCAACAATATTGAGGTCGGTTTCCAGTATAACCTGATGTGACTGAGTACCAGTATTTTAAATGCAGCGACTGCCTTTCTGACCTCCATAACCCGGTTACTGGGTACTAGGATAGACCTTTTATAAGCCTTTGATACCGCAATCGCTATCATTTTTAACACGCTTTTATTAGCTCGGGTTGTATGTATGTATGTATCTATGTATGTAACGGACTCTTTCAGCATAATTTTCACTGGTTTCTAGACGTCTGATCAACTTGAAACTTTGCACACGTCTTAAGGGCCGATGACAATGTTATAACCCGATAAAAATGTCCATTATCCTGATCATAAATCGGACAAAAAAATGGAAAATAAATAATGGTTTAAAAAGCTAAAAAAACACGCTTTTATTGCTGACCGAACTAAAAAGTAGGAAATAATTTTTAAATACAAAGAGTTTTTTTTTTTTTTGTGTGGGAAATCATCAAATAACTTCTCCCGCTCTGGGTGGAGCAGGAGGGCGTGTTCGACTTCTGCTGACTAAAACCCACCCGTGTTCCTTCAGTAGCCCGTATGCCAGGGGCTGTGGTGTCTCTTTCAAACAAACCCGCACCACTGACAGGCATCGACCCTTGCGGGCCCCATCATTTTTTGTGCTGACATCTCTTTGAGACGCGCGTGGAACACAACACGCCGTCGACTTGGGCTTGGTCCTTACCGGACAGCGAGCTAACCATTACTCGCCGTCCGCAAGCCCATGCCTACGGTGGCCGGAAATCGGCCTGGGATTCCCGACGCCCAGGGCGTCTCCGTATCCTGCGGCGGCTGGGGTCACGAGGGCGCATATGCTGCCTCTCCCTCACGTGCGCCGCCTCCCTCTTCGCGAGCATTACTGCTTCGCTGAAGGAGGTGACGGTTCCCCATGCCCTCTCGCTCCGTACCATGGCCTGGACGAGGGCCGGACGCGAGAGATCGCCGCCGCCGATCGCCTCCACGAGGATACGGCGGTGCTCCGCCCAAGCCGGGCAGACCGCCACCGTGTGCTCCACCGTGTCCTCAGGGCGATCTTCGCAGTGGAAACACCCGGGCGTTTCCTCCCGCCCTATCCTAAACAGGAACCTCCCGAAACAGCCGTGTCCTGTGAGGACCTGCGTCAGGCGGAAGGTGAGGACGCCATGCCACCTCTCAAGCCACTCCTCATAGAGGGGACTTACCGCCGCAATCGTGGCGTGCCCAGCACTGGGTTGCGACAATCGCACTCTCCATGTCACCATGAGATCCCGCCTGAGCTCTGTCCGCTGTGCCGCGATTTCCCGCGGCAGCGGAGTTACGCCCCGGCGTTTGGCCTCCTCGCGCCACTCCCACATTTGCGTGAGGACCTTTGCCTCCAGATCCCATGGCGATAATCCGGCAAGGAGGCCCGCCGCCTTGCCGGAGATCGTGCGATATCCCCGGATCATTCTGATCGCCATGACCCTATGGGACGCCCTCAACCGGCGAGCTGGTTGGCGCCTCAATGTAGGCGCCCACACCGGCGCCCCGTATAGGGCCATGGACCGCACGATCCCCGCGTAGAGGGGCTGTCGAGGACGAGTCCCAGGTAGTTCATCGTCGACTCGACGCCGATGTGAACCCCTCCCACCGTTATCTGGGAACCCGTCGGTGGTGCATTCCGACGATCATGGAACCACATGGCCTCGGACTTGTGCAAGGCCACCTCGTGTCCCAGTTGCCGGATCCTATCGACGATTGTCGCAACCCCGTGTGCCCCTAAGTCGGCCGCCGCCTGGTACGACCTCCCTTGCGCAAGGACCAGCATGTTGTCAGCGTAACAAACTACACTGACGCCGTCAGGAAGGTCGGCGCGCAGCACACATGCGGCCCCAGGACCGATCCCTGTGGGACACCGCACGACATCTCTCGCCGGTTCCACTCTCCAAGGTGACCGGGGTAGATGACGGCGCTATCCGTCAAATAGGCCTCGACCACACGACAGAGGTAGGTCGGCATCCGGTGATACCGGAGTACCTCCCTTATGCAACTCCAGGGCAGGGTGTTGAAGGCATTGGCGATGTCTAATGACACCGCCAAGATGACCCCACCCCGGGCCACAGCATCTCCCGTCGTGAGGGCTCGCACGCGCATGATGGCATCCACCGTGGAGCGCCCCCTGCGGAAACCAAACTGGCTGTCCGCCAAATCCGGCCCCACCCGCACCAGCCGCCCGACGAGGCGGTCTGCAATTACTCTCTCAAAGAGCTTGCCCACCTCGTCGAGCAGCACAATGGGCCGGTAAGCGGACGGAGAGTCCGCTGGGCGCCCCGGCTTCTTAATGAGGACCAGTTTCCCCGTCTTCCAACGAAGTGGAAACTGGCCCTCCTCCAAGCATGCGCTTAGGAGCCCTCTTAGTCGAAGCCCGAGAGCCTGCAAGGCCAGGACCCAGGCTTTGCCGGGCAAGCCGTCGGGTCCTGGGGCGGTTTTTTTGGCATTCAGCCTACGTACCGCCACTCTCAGGTCTACCTCGGTCACCTCTGGAGAGTCGTCGTCGTCGTCGTTGTGGTCCGCATCGGGCACCGCAGGAGGCGGAGCCATAGGCGGGGGAGCGTGCTCCCCTCGCGAGGGTAACAGAGCGCTCACCACGTCCTGCACGAGCTGGGGCCGGAGACTCTGCGTCAGCGGGGGAGCCCACGGGCGGATTTTATCCCGCACCGTTTTGTAGGGGCGTCCCCATGGGTCTCTGTTCAGAGTCTCCAGCGACTCCTCGCGGGCCACCACTCTGGCCCGCAGGATCTCCGCTCGGAGGGCGGTCTTCGCCACTCTGTACCCCTCGTACAGCTCCGCCTGAATGGCTTCCATATCCGGAGGGCGGATACGGAACCTGCGGTGCCTGGAGTAAAGGTGCCGCGCAGCAACACACGCCTCGCGTAGAATTGTTAGCTGCGGCGACCACCAGTACTCCTGGCGTGAAGCACGACCTGGCTGGACCCGGGGCATTGCCACGTCACATACCTCGGACATGGTCTCCCGGAACCACTCGGCCTCGTCGTTGATGTCGGCAGGCCTGTCCGGTGATGACACCCAGGCCTGCACGATCGAGGCTTCCAGGAGAAGCTCCCGGTCCAGCTGCCTCAACGCCCACCGCGGACCACACGGGGCCTGTCGGACCGGCGCGCTCGAGGTCTGGGCGGAGACGTCAAACCGGATGTACCGGTGGTCGGAATACGTCTCCACCCCCTCCATGACGCGCCAGTCGATGACACGCGGCGACAGAGCGGGGCTGGCGAACGAAATGTCCACCACCGACTCACCCCGCATCCGCACACACGTGACGACAGAACCCCGGTTTAGGACGACCAGGTCTGCTTCCAGAGCCCAGTCCTCCACCATCCTGCCCCGCACATTCGTCAACCGGAAACCCCAAGCCAAGCTCTTGGCATTGAAGTCCCCGAGGACGAGCACGGGGAGGGAACGAAACCCGACGACGACGTCTCTCAACTCCGCAAGGGAGTTGTGGAACTCGGCGAGAGTTCGGTTCGGGGAGAAGTACACCCCTACCACGACAATCTCCCCGAACCGTGCTGCAACGCAACCCCGTCCCCTCTTGACACTCTCGAGGGTCGGGGTACCGGCGGTGGCCGACGAAATGAGGGTCACTGAGCCGCTCAGGTCCTCCACCCAGTCATCCCTGGGCGGGACAAAGTACGGCTCAGCGACCACGGCGATGTTAATTGACCACTGCGCCATGCTCTGGATCAACAGATCCTGAGCGGCGGCGCAGTGGTTGATATTCGCCTGGAGGAAATTACAAAGAGTTTATGTTACAGTAGTAGGAATTCAAACAATCAATCGTGAGTAATTAACTCGAAAGAAAATTATAATAAAATTTAAGTTATTAACAGAATAATTCAATTCAGAGTAAAAAGCGTGGGGTGCTTGACATTTTAATTATTACAACTATTCTATTGGCAACCATCTATGAGAGGGGAGTCATGAAAATATAGGAAAATGCACCCCAGGCTTTAACTCTGAATTGAATTATTCTGTTAATAACTTAAATTTTATTATAATTTTCTTTCGAGTTAATTACTCACGATTGATTGTTTGACTTCCTACTACTGTAACATAAACTCTTTGTAATTATAAATTATTTTCTACTTTTTAGTTCGGTCAGCAATAAAAGCGTGTTTTTTTAGTTTTTTTAAACTATTATTTATTTTGGTTCATGATTTAGTTTTCTCTAGAGGGCTCCATTTTTAGTTTACTATGATAGCTTATACCCAGCGACCAGAAGCGGTCAAGACGCTTCCAACGAAATCTCATTATTAAATTATGATAGGTAAGTAGTTTAAAAGTTATTAGAAAAATTATGAGCATATACATACACGTATACACATACTTATATAAATATATATTTACACATACATACCCACACATACCGGTCAAATTCATAACCATGGTTTTGTTTTTCCGTAGTCCAGTAAGAGTATGATTGACATGTAAACTTGTTTGAACAAACCTTACAGAAATAAAATCATTATTTACCATCTCTACATAGTATGAAACAAAATCGCTTCTCGT
Source organism: Polymixis flavicincta (assembly GCA_949987655.1). Lineage (NCBI taxonomy): Eukaryota > Metazoa > Arthropoda > Insecta > Lepidoptera > Noctuidae > Polymixis > Polymixis flavicincta. The sequence continues at coordinate 27,641,893 of OX465175.1, forward strand.
GTTTGTATGCTTAGATCTTCAAACTATGCAACGGATTTTAATGCAGTTTTCATCAATAGACATATTATGTGGACCTTATAAACCTTATAATGTATAATACACCGACCTCCACGCGGGCGAAGCCGCTAGCAAAAGCTAGTTTATCATAAAACGCATACAGTATAGGTTGACATTTCGTCACGGTCCAAGTTACACCAGCCTTGTAACACGTAATCGCGTGTTAATTGTGTGATTACAGTAATTGTGGGGTGACGCTGTCGTATTGTTTTAAATAGAGCCCCCAATTGTTGCTCATATTTGTTTCATGTAATTATGGGATTGTTAGGTGAGAGACGAATGAGTCTTTATGGCGGTTGTACACAGCTAATTTGAGTTTGTTTAAGTGTCCTTTAGTTTAAGTAGAAGGTGTATTTGATCGGGTTACAAATTGAATGTTTCACTTTCTCTTACCAAGGTTGTGATATCAAATATTTCAACGTAGAAAAGGAACAAAAGAATGATATTTCGACAAGACTAGGCATTTATTTCAATTAGGCTTGTCATTATTTAATCAGAAAGCTTGTCATCCGTTCCAAAGCTAGGTCTTCATAGAGAAGAAGGAGAAAAAACTCCATGGAAACAGTATTGATATATTTCATCAACACATCTCTTACACTGCTATGAATTATCATTATCCTACATACATTTAATTACAACTCTTGGACCTTCGTCCAAGATAACTCGGTATTATTACAAAATTGTTATAATAAGCAACAATTAGTGTATAATATTAAATTACTTAACTTACGTGACATCTGGTTGATCTATTCGACACAACAACGGCACTAGAACTAACCATCTGAACATCTACCGAGCAACTGACTCGCTAACGTCATTACAATCCTTTTCATATCCTACCAATGTCAATTTAGTAGTCAAATTAGATACTTCTACATTTGTTCAACGCTTCGTTAATGTGACAGGTGACATTATCCACCAAACAATATTACAATATCAAAATAAATAATCTAACACACGCATGTATCAGTAATCATACGGCTCAACTCAGAACTTGAGGAGCTCGACGATTTGACGAACAATACCAAAGAAAGGACATTTGGGTAGGCTGCATAAAGTACTCAAACTGCCAGATTAACATTAAAAACGAACTGAGAAAGAGATGATGCACAAAAACAAAAATACCACATAGTCCTCACATTCACAATAATTAAAACAAAAATAATATTATACTTCTCAAAGTAAATATTCATGTCAAAGTGTATTTAATAATAATCAATGTCAAAGAGCAAAACAAAATTAAAAAGCAACATCCAGTTTACAAAATTGGAGCAGATCAATCCCAAGCTTCTTTGTTCTCAATATAATATTTAACGGTATAAAAGGCTTTCAGGTACAACTTACGTTTAATGAATGATTTAATTTTTTTTGAGACTTAGATCTTGAACATGGCTTGGAAGTTAATAATAAAACCGTATACAATGACATCTGAAAGACCCACCTATTTTCTTGAGCCTTGTTGATGGTACAACAAATTTGTGTTTGTTCCTAGTATTTATTCTATGGATATCACTGTATTTTTAAACAATTTAATATTTTTATGGGCATATAAAAGATTTTCATAAATATACTGTGAAGGCACAGTCATTACATTAATTTCCTTAAATTTATCTCTGAGAGAGTGTCTCGGACTTAATTTATAAATTGATAGAACAGCTCTTTTCTACAAGATGAAAATAGTGTAAATGTCGGCGGCATTTCCCCACAATAGAATACCATACAACATTACACTATGAAAATTGCTAAAGTACACTAAGCGGGCTGTCTCTATATCGTTAAATCACGAATTTTTCTAACAGCGTATGCTGCAGAGCTTAGCTTTTTCGACAATTTAGCTATATGTGTGCCCCACTGAAGCTTGGCATCCAAAGTTAAGCCCAAGAATACAGTGCTATCTTCAGGATTCAATTCTTCGCCCTTTATTTACACATTAGTTTTCATCTGCTTAACGTGAGGTAGCGTAAACTTAATGCGTTTGGTTTTTTTCATTAAGAAGTAAATTATTAACATTGAACCAGTGAACTACTTTTGACATTGCGCTATTTACATCGTCATCAACAAGTTGCTGACGTTTAAGTTTAAACAAAAGTGAAGTGTCATCCGCAAACAACACTATATCATGAGTATCCTTTATGAGGTAAGGCAAGTCATTAAGATAAATAAGTAACAAGAAAGGACCAAGAATTCAGCCCTGTGGGACTCCCATTGATACTACGGATCCAGGAGATCTTTTTTCGTTTACATCAATACACTGAATCTTATTACACAAGTATGAAAGTGTAAAATTATAGAAACCATTGAGAAAGAGCAAAATAAGCTTTGCATTGTACAAGTTTGTGGGAATCAAAAGGCGAGTTAAGATGGCAAAGAAAGCGTTTAAATGTCAACAAATTAGTTAAGGATGAAACATCTCAGCCTTTAGATAGTTAGCCCACTTCAAAATGGTGTGTGAAAAGGCTATCATTATCGTCATATGACGAAGTAGTAAGACAAGATCTTATAGTTCAAATCAATCATAACTAATTGCGCTGCTGGTTACATGCCAATTCCGTCGACGTCTAACGAAGAGGGTTCCGTAGCAAAAATACTATACAGTGAAAGAAATGATCATAACAGTTATGTTAAATGTGTAGATTTATTTCAACCTTCGTAACCTTATGATGACGTTTCTTCATGCAGCAGCGCAATTAGTTATGATTGATTTGAACTATAAGATCTTGTCTAGACTTAATGTCTTGTCGAGCGACTGTGTCAATAATACAAAATAAAGCTGTACTATAGCTGTCGTTTATTTTTTAAGTTTTAAAACGCCTTCAAAGCAGAAGTCATAAAACCACTGTATTTTTATATTTTAGTTTTACAACGGAGTTTGCATATTCCATTGTACTGAAAAAGTATCAAATGATACTGTAATAACACTTAGAGCTGTAATAAGTAAGTGATCACATGTAAAATACAGCTTATATACAGCTTTAACGATAAAACCAGATTAAAGTGTCAAGAAATATTTAAGTTTTATAGTAGAGTTTTATTATTATGTTTAAATACCCTAAGCTTTCGCGGATCCCTTAATACATATTTTATACAGTTTCAGCTGTTTAATAACTCACAGTTTTTTCTTATAAATACAAAATAATATTTTGACACTCTTGTAAGTATCTAAAACAACTGTAAGTTCTAAATAGGCTGGTATATTGATGTTGAAAACGCTTTCGTGCTGCTTGGGTAGTGATAAATGATAAACGATTTTATTTCAGTAAGCTGGTTTGTACAAACACTTTTACACGCCAATCATTTTTTTTTCTAGTTTAGATAGTAAAAAAAATAATCGCGTTTCCTATCTGACTATACCAGCTGTTATCTTTAGTTCTTAAGGATATCAAAAGGGTTTCTTTTATACCCTGTTTAGTACTTTGTGTCGTTGGCAAATTCATAATCCACATTAGTTACTTATTGTGTTTATTTTTAGTAATCTTAATTGTATCCTTTTGCTGTGCCCTTACAGGGTCCATATTTGTACCTAACTTTAAGCACTTTATAATATCTTTTTTTTACAATATGGAATGCAACAATGAATATGAAACCTATTTGTTTTTACGAGGATTGAATTGCGCTAGATTATTCCGAGAATAGAAAATAAATACACTTTTTATTTTCAATTAAAATTTCAGTGCTGAAACTTATCATAGACTCAATAGAGCACCTACAGATGACTTTGACTGAGTGTCAATGTATCTCTGTCAATAATTCACAAACATCCCTAATTTATTATATCTACACAATCATGATATCTAATTCAGGAACAACAAAACAACATGTTTTCAACACTCTATATTTTTTCCTATAAAGAGAAAGTACGCGGTATTTGGTTCAATGTCAAATGTTCGTCTATACGTATTCGTTAGCGTCGGGAGTATGGATAAGTGACCATGAATCAATGGGGAGATTGGATACCAAATTAGGATTGCCTGATATGTTCGGGTGTTGTGGGTGAAGTTTTCAATCCGTCTTTTATAATGTTTCAAAATTGAACTGTTTTTTTTATGTATGAACGCATGTGAGGCAAAAGGAGTATGAAAGGATCGTGGCAAGCAGCGTTCTATAGTCAGCCTACCCCCATGTGAAGAAGACGTGAGTTTATGTATGAGTATGTGAATAGTTTGAATTGTCTGCTATACGTAGGTTAGTATTTTTTAATATCTGTTGTCCAAGACACATTGTTGCATTTACTGACTATTCTAGCAACATAGATTCGAAAAGCGTTAACCTTGAAAAAGAGTAAGCACTTATATTATAATACCAAAAAAAAATACTAGTGTAATGATTTTATTAATCTTCAGAATCTACTACGTAAATTACTTTCACGATTTTAGCATCCGCAATAAAGTATAAAGGTAGAATAAACATTGGATAATATAGTTCCCGATGTTTTATTTTTAAAGTCACATCGGGTAATGTTATTGTGACCCTCACAAAGTCAGAGGGTTCGCATGACCTATCAAGTATCAGCATATACCAGCTCGCAAGGTGAGCGAGCACCCCCAAAACCCTCACGACGACCGAGGGTTTAACATGATCATCATCATCATCATATCAGCCGGAAGACGTCCACTGCTGGACATAGGCCTCCCCCAGGCTCCTTCACTTCGACCGGTCTTGTGCTTCCCACCCTAACCCTAATTAATTTTAAACCATTCGTTTGCCAATAGTAAATTTTATCAAAATCTGCACTCTAGCATTAACTAGTCTACAAATCCATTAGAAACAATGCCAAAACTACATAGTCCAACATCAACAGCAACATACATAGCTCCGAGAAAGTCCCTTCCTTTTACGGCCACACTTTCTCGGGAGCAATTTTGCCCCATAATGGTACAAGACGATACAATTATAGCCACCTGATGAACACCATTGTAATTTGTTCCCTAATAATGATTTTATGCTCAGTATGCATGTAATATCGTGCTATGATGCCCATTATGGACTTAATTTGAGTGTTTTGTAGTTAAAATGTGAGTGCTGTTGTGAAATGACTTGGTGGGGAGATACGTGGCTTAGTAATAACAGCTGTATAGGTTAAGCTGCACACGCTGCGGTTGGTCCGTGGATGGACGACCATCCATAACATATCGAGGCTCCTCCGTGCCTCGGACAACATGCGTAGCCGTTGTTCCCGGCTGTCATTCGTGGTCAAAGTCAAAGCATTTATTTCAAATAGGCACTTAAAAGGCACTTTTGAACGTCAATATTAAGGTTGTACATTAAAATAGAATTGATTCTAGTCGCCCCTTCCAAAATGTAGTTTTGAGTGGTGGCTCTTTTGAAACTTTTTAGGTACATTTAACATACATCCATTATATAATTATGAGTGACTAGCTTTTGCCAGCGGCTTCGCCCGCGCGGAACTTTCATCCCCTATTTAACTCCATTAGGGGTTAAATTTCGAAAAATCGTTCCTTATTCCTTGTCTACATTATAAAGGGAACGTCTGTGGAAAATTCCAGCTTTCTAGATCCAAGGATTTGGGCTGGGCGTTGATGAGTCAGTCAGTCAGTCAGGACTTTTATTTTTATACTAGCTTTTGCCAGCGGCTTCGCCCGCGCGGAACTTTCATCCCCTATTTAACTCCCTTAGGGGTTGAATTTCGAAAAATCCTTCCTTATTCCTTGTCTACATTATAAAGGGAACCTCTGTGCAAAATTTCAGCTTTCTAGGTCCAAGGGTTTGGGCTGGGCGTTGATGAGCCAGTCAGTCAGTCAGGACCTTTCTTTTTATTTATATAGATAAATAGATACGATACACCCAGAATAAAATTACCTTACCAAACCAACGTGGATATTTGACAGTCGTTTTGGGTTGTCAGAAGCCTGAGTCTGACAACCAGTCTTACCAAGAGGTAACGTGTTACCCAGTAACTGGGTTGTGCAAGTCAGAAAAGCAGTCGCTCCATGTAAAATACTAGTATCCAGCTGCATCCGGCTAGACTGGTAGCTGACCTCGAGGAAGTTGTAGGTATTTGTGTTTCAGGGTGTTGATTGAATATTTCAGTAAGTTAAGTTTGCATTAGTGGCAGTGTAGTTGGATAGATACAGATCGGTGATATTGGTGGCAATGTAGTTGGATAGATAAAGACCGATAATATTGGTGGCAGTGTAGTTAGATAGAGTCAGGTACAGGCCGGTGGAATTGATGAAACTCATGAATTAGCCTACACTGTCCCACTGCTGGGCATTGCCTGAATTGATTTGGGGGGCCTTAGCGCAGAAGTAGAACAATCTCTTAAAACAGCTAATACCTATAATGTATGAAGTGTGTTTTCACCTTATAGTTCAAAAGATTAGTAAAACTTGTTCTTTCTCCGAAACTTCATCTGGGCGTGATGAAAACTCTTATGTGTCCAAACTGTTTCTTGTCATTCCGAAAGCTCGCATCTTTGGTTATCGCTTGTGTTTACTTCTTGAACACCTAACCTGGTTTCCTAAAATCCTTCCATACGTAATTAGTACACTGCTGTTTTCTTAAGATTAAAACATAACCTACTTCCCAACTAGCAAAAAGTGGTTTTTAAACTATCCTAGAACCATCATTTATCGAGGACTATATGAGACTTATATCCTCATATAACCCTGGAAAAGGGCCCACTTTATAAGTCTACTTTTACTTATAAGGTATTTATATCAGACCGCTGAAATGCCATATACGACTATAATGCTCCTGTAATTGAGTTACGTCAATGCAATTACTCCTGTAAATCTCAATATAAGTAAGTTATAGTCAAAAATGAGATTAGAAATGTATATTGTCAATAGTCGAAGTGAAGGTATCACTTGTTGTGCTCTGTAAAAATATATTTTAGGGTAGTATTTATGTGAATCAGAATTTATTAATGTCAACCTTAGTAGAAAAACAAAATCTTATTGTTGTCAAATTGTTAGTCTTATAGCTTAGTCGTCGGGGAATGTAAATTTTCTGTGAAATCTATCATGGTTTTGATAAAAAAATAAAGCGCCTCTTGAAATTTGCTTATTTACATTTTAGTATTAATTAATATTAAATAAATATTATTAAGGCAGCTGCCATTTTCTTGGTGAGCATTTCCAAGTACGATATAGTGCTAAAATAAGTAATTTTAGCATTTCCAAGCGTGACATAATACCAATATAAGTATATTGGTTCTATATTGGGTTATCTCAAAACCGAAAAAGATTCGCCATTGTTACCGATTAGGGTTCCGCAATAACCAGATGAAAATCGATTGATATTTATAGATAAGTAAGTTAAAGGAATAATTTAAGGGTTTGTTCTACGTGCAAGGTTAAACATCAGTTTAAACATGGTTTTTATTTGACTTAATTATATAACAGGTTGCCGATGGTTTAAACAAGACTATGCCGGATATGTTCCTGGATATCGATCGATTTTTAACCAAAAAAGATTTCCGACCTTGAAAGAACTTAAAATGGCCTCGGAGTGTTACACATTTCTTGTTGTCTGAGATATGTCCCGGTTGTCACAGCGTGGTTTCTATTAACAGTGTACATCATATAGGCCGAAACTGGTATGTCGAACTGTTGAAAACTGGTAATCCATCAACATTTGTTTAGAGAAATCTCATTTGATAAACAAGGAACATTGTGATAAAAAAAATTCAAACATTTGATCAAACCGTTGTGCTAATAGTGTCCTGGGGCTGAAATACTGATGTGTAGGTTTTCTCTATTGGTATCTAGTAATGTTCGTGCGTTTTTAGGCAAAACATTGTTTATATTATTATTTAAAATTTCAAGTAAAGAGTTCAATGCAGCATGAGAAATATTGAAATCTAAGGCCAAGTTATTAATAGAATCACGCAGTTCTAAATTTTGTTATAATCCGAAAGTTCTTCCTTATGATCACTTTCAACATCGCTCAAAGATTTGGTACTTTCCTAGTCTGAACCTCTTCCATCTAAAGTAGTAAGTACTACAATTATCTTGCCGGAACCCTCGCTAGAATTCGCGATACGGTCTTCACCAGTTAAATTTAAAAAATCGTTGCTCACTGCGGTTAACATTTCTTTATATGTTTTTTTTTTACTTTTCTTTTATCAGATCGACTTTTTTAAACTGCTTCCACTTATTAAAATCCATTTTCAATATTTGTAGACAAAAACAGTAATCAAAATGGCTGATGTTAAATCCTACAATAGAATTTGCAAAACTATATAAAGCGTGTTTTCACCTGTACTGGCCGTTTCAAGCAAAAGTGGCTTCTTAAGAGATTTAACCAGGATTGTTTGAGATTACTTAGACAATAACACTACTGTGGAATACCTATATAAATATGTCTAGGTTTAAAACGGCATACGATAAATCGATATAGAGAACACTTTATCCTACCGAGTGCTGTTATAATCTTGGTGATCAATTATTTTTTAAACGTGGATATGAAATTCATTTAACGCTTACTTTTAAGTTTCTGTAAAACCAAACCAGATACATAAATGATTTACAGTTATTTAACTTTAATTTACTTAAATTGGTCATACATTTTTAGCTTATAAGAGGTTATAAGTAAAAATAACAAGAGTAATTGCTCCTCAGTGTATATATTCCTGGTACATGCTCCTACAGGAGTATAAAGATTTAAATGGTCCGCAGATGATATCTTATAGGCACATATAAGTCTGAGTTACCGGAGTAATTACTCCTGAGTGCAATTACTCTTGTTTCATGCTTTTATAGGAGTCTTGATCCTATATTTGTCAGGAAATATGATCCTATATACCGATATAAGTACAAATTTTAGGATTAAACGTACTTGAGTAAAAACAGCATGTATTTATGCTGTTAAAAGCGCAGTAGCGGCCACCAAAACTATCATCGGAGTGTTATAAGTCCACGTAGCATTATAAAATCGCATTCCAGGATTATTTTGCTTGTTGGGTTGTGTAGGAAATCAGTACGGAATATGATAAGAGAACGATTAGCGTACCATTATATCTCGATATTTTACAAGGAACTAACTGTAAAATGCACTTTCTACATCTAAAAACGGCAAATAAGTGGTGTGCCAATCAACATCCAGAAATAAAATATTACTTTAATCCAGTTTGCTATCGACTTCAGCATACTATTTGGAGATGGTATTTTTAGCGCCGGAAAGCGATTGCAAAAAATCTGAAATTTTAGTAATATTATAAATGTGAAAGTCAGTTTGTTTGGATATTTAAACATTTGTTACTGAATATTACGCAATAGTGGATGAATGGATTTAGATGAATTTTGGCACACAGTTAGATTATAAATATTAACCTGGATTAACGTATAGGATACTTTTTATCCCGGTAAGGTAAGATAAGATCATTTATTTGCTGTCTATCTATGTGTGTACACATAGCCTTTGTTATATACGTTATATAGTTTTAGTTACATTAAAACCAAAAGCTAACACTTGTTGGTACCAAAACTAGCGTCATTTCATCCGAAACTTTACTAGCGCAACCAAAGGCTGTAATAAAAGCACCAACACTGTGTAGTTTACTGAAATGCGCTGACTACTCCATAATAAGGTTTTCAGCAAAAGATCTTACAACTTAAAACTAAGTAACAAGACTACTCCAGTACTTTTAAATGCCAATTATTTCCATCGCAAACTTCCATAACATAATTGAGTGTTAAAAGTTAACATTCCTCGAATTCCCTCACGAGGTATTGAACCGGGACCTATTAACAAAAACAAAATACCCACAAATTGGATAACAACTTAAAACGTCCCTCTTAATAAAATTACTTTGTTGTAACAAATTTTGTACAAAATCATCGAACTTTTGGATAAACTTAATATACAGGGAGCAAGCTGTTGCGTTCGGAAAATTCAATTTGTATACAAGTTAGCATCTCGTTAAAATTCTTCTGATGTAATAAGGTGGGCTCGCTGTTGTAGGCATTTAGATCTCGAGCGGTTTTCGACGAACTCGAACATTCTTAGCAAACTCTCGCATGATAATAATGTTCGAAGATTGGTTTTTGAGTTGCTAATAGATTTTCTTGGTGTTTTCGTTGCGCACGGTGCCGCTTCTCGTGTTATGAAGGCGTAATGGGTTTTTGCGTTTTCGCGATTGGAAAAAGATTGCTTTAGGTGGTGAGGCTGTTACAAGTTTGAGATTGGAAATGGGTTATGGACGTTTTTGGTGGCATTAGAAGTGCTAATCCAAAATGGATGCTGTTGAACAGCATCTTTTAAAATGTATTATCTTATAGTTTTCAACTGCATGCTTTTTTCATTTCATTAATGAAATCGAACAACTTAAACGAATGAATTAATGAATGAAAATGTTAACTATTTTTGTTGTCTGTATTCGTTTACCAAATAATGTAGCAAATTCAGTCTATAAAGTTCCCACTGCTGGGAACCAAGAGAAAGCCCCACTCTCTCTCACTAAAACCTCCTCTCAGTGAGAGGGAGTGGGCCGTAATCCACCCCGGGGCCCGCTGCGGGTTGGCAGTTCATTGTATTCGTCTGGTTTTAACTTACTTGTTTGCGTTGTAAAGGCAGTTTTTTCAAGGATTTTCTAATTCTTTTGAAGCGTCAACATGAGCTCAGCGGACTACAGGTCATGTCCTGGCAAATGGATTACCCAGTAAGCCATGTCGATAACACGGTTGCACTCGCACTATAAGTACCTATTTGGTAGTGAAGGCTCATTCAATGCTTGTTTAACATCGATATCAAAAAACGAGTTATTGAAAAAAGTGTTTCCCTACGAAATCCCACTAATAAATGTATGACCTCTAGCGCACCGCCACATCAGTAGTTGTTCAACAAATCATACTTATGTAAATTATACATAAGTAATAGAGATTTACATAATTTACTATGTAGCCAATTACACTGAGTAACGACTAGCCGCTGTGTGATTTACACAAATTAACATCTATCATTTGTACATAGTTTATTATTGTTTTGCGTTGAGTGTGAATTATTGGGTAGTAAGGAAATAGCGTAGCGTATAAAGTAGCGTACACACGTCTAATAGAATTGATCACACTATGATTCAAATCAGAATTACTTAGCTCATTCGTGGCAGAGTCCTGTGACACCAGCTACAAAATACAGCTTATTCGCTGCTTTCCTCCCCATGTGACAGTTTAGTTTGGGCTGAACTATTATTTCTCATAACCTAATCCTTATTGAATTATCATCATCATCATCATCTTCCTCCTGTTGTCTCATGTTACTTGGGGTCTCTCTCTCTGAGGTCCCTGGCAACCGTCACATTATGATTCACTCCCTTCTCTTTCATATCGTCCCTTACATAATCCACACATCTTTTCTTTGGCCTTCTCTTTGAAATCATCAACATGTATATTCATCACTATATTAGGGACATGCGTTTCCTCCTTAATATTTACTTAGTCATTCTAGAACAAAAGGAAACCATTAATATGTAGTACACATGGATGTGCTGTTGCCAAAAAAGAAACCTCGAAAACCCCCGGTCCCATCAATCTCCCTTAACATTGGAAAGCACTAAGAAACAGCCTGAGAGCCAGAATCAATAGCATAAGCACAATACAACCCCCTTTATTTATGCCCGAGGTTGTGGCTTCGCGCATAAATTCAGCAAAGGTAAGTTTTACGGCTAGTCAAGGCTACGAACAATAAAAATAAATTAGCCTCCGTAAGTGCTTGCACTAATGAAATGGCCGAAAAATGGGAAATAGGTAAGTACTATTTGGTGGGGGATGGATAATGGTATGGGCTTGTAGTGTAAATCTATAAGCTTGCATATATGTAGGCGTGTTTTCTCTCAACGTGTCCATTTCTTGTTTCAAATTAATTTGCTTATCTGCTGTGAAGAATTTTAATCTCGGTGTGTATGTTTTTTTTTTTTTCTCAGCCTTTAACGTCCCACTGCTGGGCAAAGGCCTCCCCACTTCTCTCTGTCCAAAGCTGACAAATACCAATCTTTATTAAAGGAGTCCAGCTCATCCCACCATCTCCGTCTGTGCCTGCCGCGATGTCGTTTGCCATTAAGCGGGACCCACTGGGTCGTAAGTTTGGCCCATTGATCGTCTGACATACGGCAGATATGTCCAGCCCAATTCCATTTAAGCGTGGCAGCTTTTCGAGTGACATCAGTAAGTTTTGTTATGGAACGGAGAATGTATGTTTTGCTATTATTTATTTGTCATAACAAGGCATTAGACATGACATGTCACACAGTGTGGTATATCTGTTAATAATGTTATATGTGGGTAGGCGGGTCTGACCAGTTGGTTGGTAGCCATAACACGAGTCTAATGTGATTTACGGTGTTTTATTGATATATTCCTTAAAGACAGAACATTTGGCGACGAGGATGGGATTCACGTGTGTTATAATTGTCGGTGTAACTAGTAATTGTGTTTTCAATGACCAAGGAGCAAGTAAAATCATTTAATATGGCGTATGGCGGCAACCTCTCATTTGATCACCGCGTGCATGAGTGGAGCATTTTTAGAAGTCGTTTTATCCAGTACTGTACGGCGAACGACATTGGAGACGACACCGATAAGTCTGGAATGAGAAGACGAGCTTTTCTGCTCACTGCGCTGGTGGAAGATACCTACCGCGTCGCAAGAGATTTGGTTTTTCCTGATGACTTGGACAAGGTCGAGTTTAAAAACCTGTTAGAAAAATTGAACGTCCATTTCCAAGCAAAAAAGAGTACGTTCGCTGAAAGGTACAGTTTTTATAAGGCGGAACAACGTCCTGGGGAAGATCTAGCCGAATGGGCGGCGCGAGTGCGCAATTTGGCACAGTACTGTGGATTCAAGACCGAGTTAGATACTGCTTTACGCGACAAGTTCGTTTTAGGATTAGAAAATACCAAGGAAAAAGAGAAATTGTTCGCAGAAAGCATTGAAACCCTCACATTCAACAAGGCATTGGAGATGGCGCAGAGCGTGCGGTGTGCGCGCGCCGCTTTGCAAACCGCGCGAGCTGGCAACGTTGCGGCCGGCACGGCAGGCGCGAGCGCCGCGGATGCGGTGCCGGCGCAGCCTGTGTTCGCGCTACAGCGGCCGAGCGGTTTTACTTCTAACGATAATAATTCGCGAGTGTCTAAGAGTTGTGAAGTGTGCGGGTACAAAAATCACTCGAAAGAAAAGTGCCGTTTTGTTAATTATACCTGTCAAAAGTGTAACAAAAAAGGTCATTTAAAAAGAGTGTGCAAGGCTAAGATAAGTGATAGCAATTTCCTGGGAACGGATGACGATGATGTTGTTGACGGAGGTATTTATAATTTATTTAATTTAAAAAACACTATTAAGGATCAGCCCATCTCTTGTAAAGTCAAGTTAGATGACAAGGAAATCTTATGTGAAATTGATTGTGGCAGTGCTGTCTCCGTTTTACCGGCTATTATATACGATCAGCTGTTCGGGGGCGATAACAATAGTAATTATCGGTTACAGCCGTGTGAGGAGATTTTTAACTTTTATACAGGAGTAAAAATTGCACCGTTAGGCAGGTTGTCATTGTCTATAGTCTACGAAGGCCGCACAAAAAAAAAATGTTTTTTTGTTATCAAAACAAATGAGAAACGTTTGCCTCTCTTGGGCCGTGATTTCATGAGGTTGTTTGGTATACATTTGTGTAGTTTAAATTGTAACAATGTAGTACACGACAACACAGGGGAATTGTTAATAAAGAAATATTCAACACTATTTTCCGATGAGCTGGGCAGGTTTAACAAGTACAAAGTAAGCTTAAAAATAAAACCTGATGCACATTTGAAGTTTTTTAGGCCTCGGCCCGTACCGCTAGCTTTAAAACCGAAAATTGAACAGGAATTGGATAGGTTATTGGCAGCAGGTATTATAGAAAAAGTAGACCATTCTGACGTCGCTACGCCGATCGTTCCAGTGTTGCGTTCCGACGGAAACGTACGTATTTGCGGAGATTTTTCAGTAACATTAAATAAAGCTTTGTATGTAGACAATTATACACTACCTCGGATCGAAGATTTGTTTGCTAAGCTTCATGGTGGGGTAGAATTTAGCAAGCTAGATTTGAAATTGGCTTATCTTCAACTGGAACTCGATGACTCAAAGAAATGGTGTTGTATAAACACGCATAGAGGTTTATATAGGTACACGCGGCTCGTATTTGGATTAGCTAACGCTCCCTTTATATTTCAACGTACCATGGAACAATTATTGGGAGATATTGACGGTGTATGTATATATTTAGATGATATTTTAATCACTGCTCCTAATAGGCTGGTACATTTAGAAAGGTTAGATCTCGTGATGGAAAGATTGCAAGACGCAGGGTTGAGAGTAAAACACGATAAATGCGAATTGTTCAAAAGCTCAGTGGAGTATCTCGGTTATGTTATAGATAGAAACGGGCTGCACAAATCCAACAGTAAAATTGAAGCAATTATTAAGTGCCAACCACCTAAAAACGTTAGTGAATTAAAGTCATTTTTAGGGATGGTGAATTATTATCGTTGTTTTGTACCGAATACATCATCGGTACTTAGTCCTCTAAACAGGTTATTAAAAAAAGGCATGGAATGGGAGTGGGGAAAATATCAGTCTGGAGCGTTCGACAAAATAAAGAAAGAGTTGTCCTCTGATCGCGTGCTGGCCCACTACCACCCGGAGTACCCGACAGTCGTTACTTGCGACGCCGGCCCGGCCGGCCTGGGCGCGGTCCTCGCGCAGAAACAGCCCGACGGCACAGAGCGCGTGGTAGCCTATGCCTCGCGTACTTTGATAAAATCAGAACTGAATTATGCGCAAATTCAGAAAGAAGCCACTTCTATTGTATTCGGGATTAAGAAATTTAATCATTATTTATATGGCCGTACGGTGCCATTTGTATTGCGAACGGATCATAAACCGCTGTTGTCGATTTTTGGAAAGGAAAAAGGGGTGCCAGTCTTAGCAGCGAACAGATTACAACGTTATGCTTTGTTTTTATCGGCATATAACTTCACTATCGAATATGTAAAGAGTGAGGAAAACGTGGCTGATTTTTTATCGCGGTCAGTGCCTACTCAATCAAATGAGCACGAATTAGGTAACAAAATAGATAAGTCACGGTACATTCATTTTATAAGTGAAACTGTTTTACTACCTTTGACTTTAAATGATATCCGAAATGAAACCAACCGCGATCAGGTCCCCCCCGAGTGGGTTCCCGCATTGTCGTTGCGGGGGGGCTTAGTAACCGTGGTCTCCCATCCACGGTGAAGCCAAGAGGAACCCAACGGTGGGGCCGCTCGTCAGGGCTTTTGCCTCAAAGCCGACGACATAGCGGCCAAAAAGTAGGTTGCGGTGAGGTGCACCGCAACTGAGGTGGGCCGCGATGTCGAATGGGAGGCATCGCGGCTGAGGGTTACAGGCTGCGGTAGAGGAGGAGTGCCGGTGCTTCTGAGCAGCGCTCTTCCCTTCCGTGGCCTGGACGGGGCCGCCACCGTTTGATGGCGGACGCGGTGGGGCCGCAGGGGAAGAGGAGTGTCGGTATAGCGTCAGCCGCTCTCCCTATCCTCTGCGGCCGAAAAGTGGTAGACGGGACGGCGCGTTGTGTTCCTCACGCGCGCCGTCAAAGATGTCAGCAACCACTGGTGGGGTCCGCAAGGGCCGATGCCTGCCAGGGGTGCGGGTTTGTTCGAAAGAGATACCACGGCCCCTGGCATACGGGCTACTGAGGGAACACGGGTGGGTTTTAGTCAGTAAAAGTCTGACACGCCCTCCTGCTCTACTCAGCGGGAGAAGTCATTTGATGATTACCCACCCAAAAAAAAAAAAAAAAAAAAAAAAACCGCGATCAGGTATTGCAAAAGGTGATAGGATATTATATAAAAAACGGTTGGCCATCCAAAATGACGAACCGGGATTTACGTCCATTTTACTTGTGTCGGTTGGATTTGGCAGTGGAGAATGAATGTATATTACGGGTTCATAAAATTGTGATTCCCTCACGTTATCGTGAAAGACTTTTAAATGAGCTGCACAATTCTCATTTTGGAGTAGTCAAAACCAAAACGGAAGCTAGAATGCGTATGTGGTGGCCCGGCATCGACAAACACATTGAAGAAAAAATTTGTTCATGTAGTGTTTGTAACACGCTACGAAATAACCCACCTAAAGTGCCGTTAGCCCCTTGGCCATACTCAGAGCGCACTTGGGAACGCGTTCACTTAGATATGTTTATGTTAGGGGGTAAACAGTTTTTAATTGCAGTGGATGCTCATTCTAAATGGGTGGAATGTTTTACAATGCAAAAAACGGATAGTGAATTTATTATTAGTAAACTTTGCGAGTTGTTCAGTAGATTTGGTTTAGTGAGTACGTTGGTAACTGACAATGCTACCAATTTTTGCTCAAATGAATTTGAGACGTTTTGTCGGCTAAATGGAATGCAACACTTGACGGGCGCGCCGTATCATGCTATGTCAAATGGGCAGGCAGAAAACAGTGTCAAAACCGTAAAAAATGGTTTAAAAGCTATTTTAAACAATAACGTAACACAAAAAGTATTTGAGAAAGTTTTAAATAAATTTTTGTTCGATTATAGAAATTCAATACATTTGACTACTGGGTTTTCTCCAGCACAGTTGATGTTTGGACGTGCCTTGCGGTGCAGACTCGATTTGTTAAGATTACCTTCTCAAGAAAAAACAGCATCCTCGTCGTCCGTGGCCAAAGCAAATGTCATGAAAGCTCAAATTAACCAATGTAAACAGTATGGTGGGAAAAGAAGTGTATCTTTCTCAGTAGGCGACAAGGTTTTACTAAAACAATATTTTAATAACGGTACTAAACACATTTGGAAAAGGGGCATAGTAAATGAGTGTTTAGGATCACGAATGTTTTCAGTGTATATTCCAGATGAAAATGTAAATGTAAGGAAACATGTTGATCAGTTACTGGCGTACAAAGGAAACTCATCATTTGAACCGGATGATGATGTTAGTGTGTTTGGAGATTGCTTTCCTAAAATGGCCGGTCCGTCAAATGAGCGTGACGCTGGTTTAGTATCTAAATCAGTTTTGACATCCCCAGAACAGGTTTCTGCTTCCCCCATGTCTCCTGCGCGAGAGGAGAGGGAAGAGGAAATTGTAACGGTCTCAGATGATGAGTTTGTGGACGCAGGCTCTCCTGACTCGAGTCAGTCTCATTCAAACAATAAAGAACATCAGGAACCTCAAGTTGAGCGCCGGTATCCGATAAGGAAAACTAGGAATAAGTTAAATTATAAGTTTTAATAATAGTATCTTTAAAATAGTGGTGGAGGGATGTGGTATATCTGTTAATAATGTTATATGTGGGTAGGCGGGTCTGACCAGTTGGTTGGTAGCCATAACACGAGTCTAATGTGATTTACGGTGTTTTATTGATATATTCCTTAAAGACAGAACACACAGATAGACACAGTTATGTATGTGTCGTCATCTTCTTAGCCTTTTCCCAACTATGTTGGGGTCGGCTTCCAGTCTAACCGGATACAGCTGACTACACTGTTACTGGGTAATACGATACCTCACGCACGCACATAATATGTGACAAACAATACAGAGTAATAGGTTGCACATGGCTCTATCTATGTCTACTGAAGATATCTCCTGAAATTAAATGGACTTGTTGGTGATAAAGGGGTAAAATATGGTATACCTAGTAGAACAAGAAGGGTTCGAAAGTCCCAATTCATAACAATTGGAAGTCTTACCGTTTAAACCACTGCCACGTCATCTTATGTAGTAAACTTTTAAAGTCGCAATAGTAAGCGTAAACTCAGTCGCGTAATCTCTATCACATTAAGTATATAAGTATACTCCAAAAACTAAAATTACAGATGTTATCACCCGAGTATAGAGACATTCCTCAGAATTTTAGTCTTCAGCCTGAATCTCAACATTCCACGTACAATTTTCCACAAATAAAACCTCCCTATACAGTAGCAAAAAAGTTAAAACCTCTTTAGATTCGTAAAGGCACATTCACACACACGCAGCAGTAATCAGCGCACGCATTGTAGAGACTCGACCGCAGTTGTTAAGGGCTCTTCAGACGAGGGCACTCGAACATCTGTCGCGCGGTGTCGCGAGGGGCTTGCTATAAACGGAGTGGATTTTTGTATTACGTGTTGAGTGTGTGGAGGTGAGCTTTAAGCGATTTTTATGGAATATTAATACTTCTGTTTTCGGTATGTCTTTGGGCTTTGCAAGAGGTGATCTGTGAGATTGTTTAGTGGATAACCAGCATAGCCAGATTGTTGGTGAAGAGCCAGAGGGGCTTGTGGCTAAGTAATAACAGCCGTACGGGTCGATCGATCAGGATGTGTGGATGGTGAGCATAGCATTTTAGTATACCCTTCCGTGCTTCGTAAAGCACGTGAAACCGTGGATCCTGGTTGTCATTTGTGGATCTTTGACAATCGTTACGGGTTGTCAGAAGCTTAAAAGAAAACCTGACAAACAGTCTTAATCATGGGTATCGTACCAGTAACTGCGTTTTGGAGTTCAGATAGGAAGTTGCTCCATGTAAAATACTGGCATTCTGTTGCATCCGGATAGACTGGAAGCCGATCCCAAAATAATTGAGAAAAGGCCAGACAGATGATCATAGCCAGCACAGTCCATATTATGTCATCATTCTTTGGTTTTCTTTACCCAGTAATGTTAATGAGGCTCTTACCTATTATGGCGAGCATTCCATGTTTTCGGCATTGGACTGTTTGGTACTTTGTAATAAGCAAATTCTCAATTGGGAACAAAACTAACAACTCCAAGATATAATGATTAGGGTGTACGAATTCAAGAATTCTAAGTACTTATATATCTTAAACACCTACGTCATTATCAGTCTAGCCTTTTGCCCAGCCATGTTGGGGTCGGCTTCCTGTCTAACCAGATGCAGCTAAGTACCAATATTTTACATGAAGCGACTGCTTGACTGACCTCCATAACCCAGTTTCTGCGTAATACAAAATACCTTGGTAAGACTAGTTGTCAAAGTTTAGGGCTTCTGAAGACCCGTAATGATTGCAAAACATCTACGAATGGCCGCCGCGACCAACGGTTTAACATGCTTAACCAGGCCCAGAGGGGTCTTGGTATGTAAAGACGGTCACCCATCCTCGGACCAACCACGGCAAGCTTAACTTAACCTGACCGATCGACACGTAGGGCTATTATCACTTAACCACTAGCCTCTTTGCCAGATTACTGCCATGGGATCTGGAGGCAAAGGTCCTCGCGCAAATGTGGGAGTGGCGCGAGGAGGCCAAACGCCGGGGCGTAAATCCGCTGCCGCGGGAAATCGCGGCACAGCGGACAGAGCTCCAGCGGGATCTCATGGTGACATGGAGAGTGCGATTGTCGCAACCCACTGCTGGGCACGCCACGATTGCGGCGGTAAGTCCCCTCTTTGAGGAGTGGTTTGAGAGGCGGCATGGCATCCTCACCTTCCGCCTGACGCAGGTCCTCACCGGACACGGTTGTTCGGGAGGTTCCTATTTCGGATAGGGCGGGAGGAAACGCCCGGGTGTTTCCACTGCGAAGATCGCCCTGAGGACACAGTGGATCACACGGTGGCGGTCTGCCCGCCTTGTCCTCGTGGAGGCGATCGGCGGCGGCGATCTCTGGCGTCCGGCCCTGGTCCAGGCCATGGTACGGAGCGAGAGGGCATGGGTAGCCGTCACCTCCTTCAGCGAAGCAGTGATGGTCGCGAAAAGGGAGGTGGCGCACGTGAGGGAGAGGCAGTCTATGCGCCCTCGCGACCCTAGCCGCCGCAGGATATGGAAACGCCCTGGGCGTCAGGAATCCCAGGCCGATTTCCGGCCACCGTAGGCATGAGCTTGCGGACGGCGAGTAATGGGTAGCTCGCTGTAAAAAAAAGCCATTAGCGCCTTAAACACCGACGTCACGGTACTTAATTCGAATAACACACTACTTAAACACAATAATGTGTAGTTTATTAAGTCTATAATTAAAAGCCTTGTTGTGCACCCACAAAATATACCGGATGACATTTTTTAGCGTCTGGACAACAATATGACGTGTCGTGTAAGTAGAATAGAACTCATATACGCTGACCTTTCCCTGGTACCATTGATTTAATAAAAGTTCGGAATATCCTTAAAATACATGAAAAAGAATACATCCTACGACACGCGCGTAAAACTAATAATAGCCAAAATAGTAATAGTAAACGAACGTCAGCTGCGATCACCCATGAATGAAGAATGATGAAGTGTACATCTTTGCAACTGATCCCTACACATACATTTGCGCGTGTACCCACACACCTCACCGTGCTGTGTGGAGTTGTAGTAGGCAAATAATTTGATACACTGTGTGACGCGTGTCTTGAAACCGTAAACAAAATAAATTACGTCTCGTAAGATCGGTAAAGCTTTGATAGAAGTGTAAACAAACCTGTTGATGTTAAATTCTTATAACAATCACTCACATTCATCTGTATTTCGAAGGTTTTAAATTGATGTGTAAAAAAAAAAGAATCCTAATAATTATTATTGTAGTCTAAAACCATTGAAATAAATGCGTAGTGGACTAAGCGAATTTTCAAAAAATGCGGTAAGAATAAGACGGCTCGTTAGTGAAGTGGTTGAGCGATTAGCTGCGTGTTCTTTTATTTTATGTGGGTTTTGAAAACTCAACCAGTGCTAATTGTGTACGTTGTAGATACCAACGCGGGTAAATATGGACTCATCGGTCCATAGAATGTTCTCCTGCGGTTGGTTCTGCAGCCAGCGACAGAACTCAATACGAGGTCCACGATCCAGAGCATGCAAAGCTTGCACGCGTAAGAAGTGGTATGGATGCATATCCATTGAATGGAGTAGCTTCCATACCACATACTGGTTCACGCCAAATCGACGAGCTGCTTGCCGGGTGCTCCTCCTCCTCGGGTGTTGCTGGAAATATTCCAGGATGGCGTCTTCAACATGTATGGACAAGGGTGGCCGGCCTCTGCCCCTGGCATGACCGGGAAGCTGAAACTGGCCATGGTCAAGTAACCGCTGATAAGTGCGGAATATCAAGTCTGTGTTGGGGTTCCGGGGGTCAGGGATTCCGTTACGTCTAAGGGATTGTGGGTATTCTTCGTCGGCGTACATTCGCCTCGCACCATTTAAATTTTCACCAGACAAAAAATAATACCTCATCATGGCAAGGTACTCTACGCTGGAGTATGCGTACGTCATTTTGAAAACAATCACTGTGCAGTTGAAGAAGCACACGCGGAAAAAACAGCGATCGACGTCACGCTATGACCAATCGCAGGTGACTGGAGAAACGAAGAGGGGCGCGCGCGGGCGGGAGGGGATGCGCATGCGGTGAAACGTGAGCGGTACCTACGCCTGCGAAAAAAGCGGCCGGCTTCAAAGGATTGAATTTCGCTACGAATTTTCATTGATAATTTCTGCGCGTAGAGTAGGGTGCCTATAAATTGGATTTTGATATTATTTGCCGAATTTTTGTTTTTTTTTTTACTTTTATTTTTATTAATTTTTAGTATGAAAAGTTTACTACAAATAAGTAATAGTATTCATTAATAGGTTAATTTTAATTTAGTTTTGAAAAAAAAAAAAGTGTAATTTACGTACCACAGGCTTCTACCCCGTTCACCTATTATACCCAATTTTTTTCCAGACGCTAAAAAAATCAGCCTGTATGTGGAGGGCACAAAATATGAATAAATTATGTTCCGTTGTATTTAGACGAACATCGCAACTAAAGCCGCAGCCAGCTGCATCCATTTAAATCCCATAATCACCAACTCATTCATTTAAATTATCGTACATGCTATGTATACAATGCCCGCTTTCGGGGAGTACAATCAGCGTAGTACTGGTAGTACTGGCTCCACCAATCGTGCGAGTGAACGGAAGTAACATGGCGCGGTCATTTAGACAAACAAAAAAGTAACACGTACGGGTGTGTCGAGTTGAGATAATTTACCATTGTTGTGTTGTACGAAGTTATGGAGTCGGTATTATTTAAACATTTGACTGTGATGTGAAAAAAAATTAAGAAATTAAATTAGTCAATTCACACGAATTTATTATTCGGTTTTAAATTTTTTTAAGGGTGTGAAATCATTAAAATTACTTCTCCCGCTCTGAGTGGAGTAGGAGGGCGTGTCAGGTTTTTACTGACTAAAACCCACCCGGTCCCGTGTTCCTTCAGTTGCCTGTGTGTCAGAGGCCATGGTATCTCTATCAAACAACGCGCACCCCTGGCAGGCATCGGCCCTAGCGGACCCCACCAGTTGGTGCTGACATCTCCTTGGGGCGCGCATGGAACACAACACACCGTCGTCGACCCCTAGATTGGTCCTAACCGGATGGCGAGGTATCCATTAATCGCCGTCTTCGTTGTGACCTTAAGGTTTTATACAAATCAAGCCAATTCCCTAATAAGTATATCTGGAATTGTCGATTCACCTATAAATAAATGAACTTCGTGCAAGTTTTCTATAAAAGGTATTATAATATTATTTAAAAGTAACGATTCGCCCGATTTGTGCGAGTCCATTCGTACGAATTGAATACTAAGCCAAAAAAATGTTATACGTAGTTTTTATTTGAGAAGAGTCATTGATTAAATAAACTTACAGTTTAATGGCCGATTGATTATGAAACTTTTCATTGTTGTAAGTAATGATAAAAATGAACAGACATAACGAATAGAAAAGCAATTACTAAAGTGATGAAAACTTTAAAATTTGTGTTTTTTATTAAAGATATTTACTGCATACAATGAAAATTAAACTGGAGGCCTGAATGGAAATAAGGACAATATTCTAGTTCATTGAATGGAGTTTCAAAGCAATGAAGTTCCTATGGTCCTGTCTTTAAAATAACTTCGTGCTAAAATGACATAAATATCTCGTGAAAACACATAGTTACTACCAAACAACAATCGATCTTGTAGATAACAATCTACATAACATTATACCAGCTAAATACCACGTCCATTATTTCTAACGTCCATTCTTGCTCAGATCGTGTGAATTAACCTCGTTTGTGCGACGGCACCTTATAGGGCTAGTGGAAAGCGCGCTCGCCTTATTAAACGAGGCACAATGGTCCTTTAATGTACGGGCTATGTACAAAAATACATAAAAGGTTCTTGTGGCCTAATTTAAGAACAGAAATTAGATACGCGAGACGTAAGTGCTTGTGTCAGAAAGTTTAATCATATGAATTAACATTTTATTTTTTCCTGCAAAAAGCTACTAATTCGCATGCTACGAAAACATGGTCAGATTGCAACACAATAGCTATGCCGTCTGTTTACTATAAATTATCTTAGTCTTTCAAAATGAATATACAGGGTCAAATTAAATTAGCTGACAATACTTACAACCTACGATTTATGTAGATATAGATACCCAACACGTGGGGTGTTTTTTTTTTGGGTGGTAAATCATCAAATAACTTCTCCCGCTCTGGGTGGAGCAGGAGGGCTTGTCAGACTTTTACTGACTAAAACCCACCCGTATTCCTTCAGTAGCCCGTATGCCAGGGGCTGTGGTGTCTCTTTCGAACAAACCCGCACCCCTGGCAGGCATCGGCCCTTGCGGGCCCCATCATTTTTTGTGCTGACATCTCTTTGAGGCGCGCATGGAACACATCGCGCCGTCGACTTGGGCTTGGTCCTTACCGGACAGCGAGCTACCCATTACTCGCCGTCCGCAAGCTCATGCATACGGTGGCCAGAAATCGGCCTGGGATTCCCGACGCCCAGGGCGTTTCCGTATCCTGCGGCGGCTAGGGTCGCGAGGGCGCATAGACTGCCTCTCCCTCACGTGTGCGACCTCCCTTTTCGCGACCATCACTGCTTCCCTGAAGTAGGTGACGGCTACCCATGCCCTCTCGCTCCGTACCATGGCCTGGACCAGGGCCGGACGCCAGAGATCGCCGCCGCGGATCGCCTCCACGAGGACACGGTGGTGCTCCACCCAAGCCGGGCAGACCGCCACCGTCTGATCCACCGTGTCCTCAGGGCGATCTTCGCAGTGGAAACACCCGGGCGTTTCCTCCCGCCCTGTCCGAAACAGGAACCTCCCGAAACAACCGTGTCCTGTGAGGACCTGCGTCAGGCGGAAAGTGAGGACGCCATGCCGCCTCTCGAACCACTCCTCAAAGAGGGGACTTACCGCCGCAATCGTGGCGTGCCCAACACGTGGGGTGTTGGGCACGCCACGATTAAAAAATACATAAAAGGTTCTTGTGGCGTGCCCAACACGTGGGGTGTTGGGTATCTTTATCCAAAACGAATGGAATAAAAAAAAAACATCTTTGGGAAAAACCAATGCTTGTAATCGATCAGCTGTTGTTGTAATTTTTCGTGGAACGTAATAATTTATATTTTTCATGAACTTCCATAAACCATAACATAACAGCCGTTTTTTATACCTATAGCAGAGTTTTGTACAAAGTTGGAGCGATGAACAATTTTGTTTATATTTTTTTTCCGTTTCATTAGTTTTCGATATCGCTGCCTAACACATGGGTAATGTATTGCCAAACATTACAAGTATTGATAAACTGGATGCGAAATCCGAGCGATGAAATCCTTAAATTTTAATGTGCTAGCCGAAAAAGTAGCATCGACCCAATAGCAATACCACGAGTTCTCAATAGCCAATCGGTAGTTCACGGCATGCGGCATCTCAACCATTGTTCGAGCTACCATTGCTTTTACCGATCGTCTGAGTTATAGATTTACTGTTACATGTCATCAGCACGATTTGTGTGACAAACGCATGAGTTTTGTGCGTTTGACATGATGAATACGGACGCTTATTTATTATTCAATAACCTGTATTTGGGGAGTATGATAAATTATCAATTGAATGGGTCGGATTCAATTAAAAACTTACTCACAACGAATACAAATAATGAATTGAAAGACATAACACCTTTCACAAACATGACATAGGAGAGGTAGCACGAATAAATGTTTGTCCCTACAATGTATTTGGACTTCCTCAATTAGCGTTGAGTGATTTTATGCAAGACGTTCGTTTCTCTATTTTGTTACAGGGTTTGACTAATTTCAGCTTTGTATTGTGTAGGTAGCTGCGGGGTAATATTGCGCAACTCACCATCATCATTTCAGCCGAAAGACGTCCACTGCTGGACTTAAGCCTCCCCCAAAAGGGGGGTTTTTCCATAATCGCCACGCTTGGCAGGCGGGTTGGCGATCACAGTTTGGTGGTAAATACAAAGAAAACGCTGCTGCCTATTCTCTAGTAAGTCCCTTAGTCGCCTTCTACAATACTCACGGGAAGAAATGGGATGGTGCTATTCTTTTAAGTCCCGCACCACATGGAACGCGGGATTGCGCAACTAGCCAGCAGCAATGGCTTTCATTATGACAGTTCAACAACATTCATTTCGTTCAATACTTTGTTGCGATTTTATTTCAAAAATATAAAGCAATGGATTAGCAATATCCTTCAAAATTATTCACATTTTGATTGATAGTGTGTTACGTAATAGTCTTACCAAGGCGTATCGCATTACTCAGTAACTGGGTTGTGAAGGTCAGATAGGCAGTCACTCAATGTAAAATACAGCTGCATCCGGTATGACTGGAAGCCGACCCCAACATGGTAGGGAAAAAGCTACGCAGATGATGAGTGTGTTACGCAACAAGGGTGCTGGTGATCTCTCTCTCGAAGTATTCAGAGTACTTTTGTGCTATGTTAAAGGATTGAAAACCCTATGCCATGTTTTAAACTACCATCAAATTCGTACCTCTTGTAGATTTCTATAAAATGAGTTTGACATTATTTTAACCCATCGAGACCTACAAAAAATCGTCTTCACTCAATGTCTAAGCTCAGTACAAAATAACACGGTCTCTTGTTTCTAGTATCAGTACTTCTCCGTGCATTGTCCAACACCCGTAAAAATCACTTAAAAGCTATAAAATAATAAATAAACGTTGTACTAAAACTATTTCTGAGTAGCAACCCTAAAAACACATATATCAAAAGTGTGCTAGCAGCGCAGGGTTGTGCCTGAGCTCTATAAATCAGGGTTGGCGATAACTCATGAGAATCAATTGGTATTTTCGGGCCGTCACGCGTCGCCGAAAAGTTTCGCCAAGAATTGTTTGGAAGCTAGATTTAGTAATTTGATAAGCAATTGTTTATGACCATAATAGCTGATAATTTGTCGGCAAGTTTCTTTGATCTTTTTGGCTGGTAGTGCTAAGTAGCATGTAGCTCTGAACATCTTAAACACATTTATCTGGACCAAAACTTGTACGTCTTTCATAAACCTGCCAAACTGCGACTGTCACATTAATGCCACGGTCAGATGGACTGTTAACTGACGGGCCGCACCAGGCGTGGTTGTGCCTGTGGAGGCCTGTCGCGGCCCGTGCCGAACGTCCCCACGGCCCGTTGACTGTCAGGAGGTGCAAGGCGTTGGTCTTTATTCTTTTGCACACAACCAGTACATTACATAACCCATGCTATTGTTATGGTCAACTTACGAGAGCTTAGCGAATAGGAAAGTACATACTTAATATTGAACACCTAGTGTACTTGATTTTTCCAAAACTTCTCTAGCTTGCCAGGCATTAATTATTATAGGGGATCTTTAAACACTAATTATAATAGCGTTGTGCAAAATTACTCCATTGTTTTATTATTTAAATAGCAAGCACTAAATTCACAAAACCTCATTCGTGTGCATTAAAAACGTAATGGCTACCTAATAAAAGCCTTCAAAACAATAATAATGAGAATTTTAAAATGTTCCCCATCAATGTTCAATTTTCACGTACTCGTATGGTCGCGACAGCCCTGTCATAAATCTCGTAGCATGTTTGTCAAGTATGGCGCTGGAACGCGCCCGGTCGCACATTTACGACGCACTATAAAGCACTGGAACGCGATGCACAAACATTTCAGGTTTTTGGCGCGCTTTTATGCAGAGGTAAGTGAGGGGAAAATGAGCTGTTTCATTGAAAATATATGTAAGGTGGTCAAGGGTTTTGCATTTTTTGCGTAGTTTCGTGGTTTTGCTTACATTAAGTTGTAACAGGGATAATTACAGCTTAGTATTTTGGTAAAATATCGAAGGTGACGCTGTTTTGTATTTTGTCACAATTAATAAAAGTTGTAATAGGCCATCGGTGAATAATGTTGTTGTTGTTATAAGACCGTGTTAACCCACTACAGGGCAAAGGCTTTCTTTCCCTCTTTTCATAATTAGTGCTTATGCAATAAATTACTGAAAATTATCTGAGAAAGATTGAAATTGAGTTGATTCAGAATTTCTCCCATTTCATAGTAGGTAATTCCAAACCAAATATATATAAATCAATCACACCACAAATCTCAAACTAAACTCACCAGCCAAAGTTATCAAAGTCAATTAAAGTTAAATTTAAAAACCCCTGACCCAAAAAAATACCACCCCGAGTGCAACCCGAGTGAGTTCCCGCATTGTCGTTGCGGGGGGGCTCAGTAGCCGTAGTCTGCCAGCCACGGTGAAGCGAAGCGGAACCCAAAGGTGGGGCCGCTCGTTAGGGCTTTTGCCTTCAAGCCAATGACGTAGCGGTCAAAAAGTAGGTTGCGGTGAGGTGCACCGCAACTGAGGTGGGCCGCGATATCGAATGGGAGGCATTGCGGCTGAGGGTTACGGGCTGCGGCAGAGGAGGAGTGCCGGTGCTTCTGAGCAGCGCTCTTCCCTTCCGTGGCCTGGACGGGGCCGCCACCGTTTGATGGCGGACGCGGTGGGGCCGCAGAGGAAGAGGAGTGTCGGTATAGCGTCAGCTGCTCTCCCTATCCCCTGCGGCCGAAAAGTGGTAGGCAGGACGGCGCGTTGTGTTCCACGCGCGCCGCCAGAGATGTCAGCAACAACTGGTGGGGTCCACAAGGGCCGATGCCTGCCAGGGGTGCGGGTTGTTCGAGAGAGATACCGGCCCCTGGCACACAGGCAACTGAGGAACACGTGTGAGTTTTAGTCAGTAAAAGTTTGACACACCCTCCCAGCTCCACCCAGAGCGGGAGAAGTTATTTGATGATTTCCCACCCTCCAAAAAAAAAACCAAATAAAAACTAAAAAAAGTTACATTTCAAAATTTAAAAACCCCCCACTCAAACGAAAACTCTAAAAAGTAAAAAATAAATATTTATTGGCCTTATAAGTTGTAGGTAATTTATATCAAGGCATTGTCACGTCGGGGGACGGCTAATGACAATGCGGCCTCCTCTGTTTGGCGTTTTCATTGACCGTCCCCCGACTTGACAATGCCTTACTTTTTAGAGATTTTTTTGGGTCAGGGGTTTTATAAATTTTTAATTTAACTTTTTTAGAGTTTTTGCTTGGGTCGGGGGTTTTTTTTTACTAACTTAATGTCTCACTTAAATCCGCGCAGCGTTGCGTATGTTTCCCACAGTGAAGTTTGTCAAGTGATAAATGATTTTATTTCTGTAATTAGGTTGGTACAAACACTTTTACACGTCAATCATATTTCATATTCATAACTAGATGAGGTTTGCGTTTCCTATCTGACTACTCTGAGAAGAAAGGCCGAAACAAACTCAGAGGTCACAGTCTCTTTTAAAGTCCAGACATAATCTTGGTCAGATCATGTGAAAACCATGTGGATTGGTGTCTGAAATGGTCTTTTGAGGAAGGAACCACACAGATTGTTACTTATTTATCCTCATTCCTGGTTCTGATCACCATTAATCTATAACCTATTCATTCAGACCTTTTCAATGAGCCCAAACACGATACTCCTGCTTTACTTGGCGATTAACTTGGGTATCCTGGAAATTCCAAGTGTTACTCCAGCATCAGTGCAAGGGTACTTTGTTCGTCTAATATCATTGAAGTAATAGATACCAAATTTCGATTTGATCAGACCCGTGGAAGATGCTCAAATTGCTTAATCAACCGGAACAGAGCTGATAATCTTCAAACGACTGAATCGATTTTGATAAAACTGTCTAAAAATGTCTAGGAACACTCCTGACTAATTCAACTTTGAAACAAAAAAAATCAAAATCGGTTCATCCGTTCGGGAGCTACGATGCCACAGACACACACACAGAGACACGTCAAACTTATCAGCCCGTCGCGCGTAGTTTTTGCGTCAGGGGTTAAAAATAGCATAGCACTAAAACGTATCCCAAGAAAATACATCACTTTTCAATCTAGTCTTTGTGCTGTAGCAACACGAAACTATTTCATTCACTAAGGGGTCGGTAATTCGATTACTCTTCGTCTCATTTCTCCCAAGATTTCGTAATTCGGCATAATTCAAGAATGCATGCGATTCAATGGGAATTTAAGTGAATTAAGATGTAGGCGCCTTTGTTTATTTTGGTAGTGATGGGAGACATTGGTGTTTCAATTTCGAGAGCTGATGTAATATTTAGTGCTTGGTGCTTGTGATGTTTGCTTATCAACCGCATGCTAGTTGTGTAACACACTATTATTATAAGTGAATTAAGATGTATGCGCCTTTGTTTATTTTGGTAGTGATGGGAGACATTAGTGTTTCAATATGGAGAGCTGATGTAATATTTAGTGCTTGGTGCCTGTGGTGTTTGCCTAACAACCGCACGCTAGTTGTGTAACATAATTAATAATCATCAGAATCTGAATCATTTTGAAGGATATTGCTCATCCATTGCTTTAAATGTTAGAAAAACTTTGTAACAAAAGAATTAAACCGCCGAAAAAACTGAAAAGCAAAAAATAATAAACCTTTTTTGTTAACCTTAATAACGAAGTTCGGAAGGCGGTGACATAAATCAAAATACTTATCTAAAGTCACCAATTTCCGATCTTCGTTAGTAAGGTTAACAAATAAGGTTTATTATTTTCTGCTTTTCAGTTTTTTGGGCGGCTTAATTTTTTTATTAAAAGTTTTGATTTAATAAGTTTTTATGGCTATAATCTACTAATTACTACATCCTTAATTTTTGATTACTCTTTGTAATATACAACTCAGCATTAAATAAAATATGTGAGTGAAAAATTAATCATGTTTACCTACTTTTAGGGTTGGATTTTTTTTTCGAAAATTATTAGGGACCAACTTCGGGGCACCCTTTCCCATAAGAAAAGAACTATCAAAATCGGACTACTCTGAAAAAAGTTATGCGTGGTCAGACATAAAAAAAATTATATATTCGCGTCGACTTGAGAACCTCCTCCGTTTTTTTGTCGGTTAAAAAATAGATTGGATCTAGTATCGTTTGGCACGAGTTTGGAGTAAAAATAGTTTAAGCTGGTAGGGCTTGGGTCCCCGATTATAACGCTACCACTCTTATCAAAAGGCAATGCATATTTTTCGAGAAAAGTTTCTAATCTCAAATAAGCTAAAAGTGAAAACGGAACGTTAAAATGGGTAACTGACAACTAAATCTGACACAATATATTATCTATGGTGTAAAATATCGTGCTTAATCGATAAAACGGAATGAAAAAAAGCGGAAAGTAATTTGACATGGGTATAAAAAAATATTAAATTAATCATCAAATAAAATACATAAAAATGTCATTAAAAACAAAATAAAATAAAAATAAATACACAAATGTCCACATGTGTTTACAATACAGGGTAAGTTTTTATCCAGTGCGCAAATTATAACCATGAATTCAGCATATCATTCTAGATGGGTCAGAATGATATGCTGAATACATGGTTAAAATTTGCGCACTGGATAAAAACTTTTCCTGTATACAAATATACAACACAACTAACAAAATAAAACACACAAAAATATTACATTTCACGAGGGGAGGCGCTTCTATGAAGCTGCATCCGATTAATTAGCTACTAGGAGAACTTATCCTAAGTTCTCCAAGAGCAAGAGCGAGCGAAGCGAGCTCGGGACTTGGGACACCCCGACTCGGACAGGTTATTTATTTCATGGGAGTGGTGCCAGGGAGGAGGGGGGCACCTCCCTTTTCCGCTTCCCGCACTCCCCCTCCCCAGCTTCCAAACGATACTAAGAATCTTTACCGAAAAAATTGTCTGCAGCACAACATAAATAATGTAATAAATGTTGTTGAACTGTCAAAATGAAAGCCCCCCGCTCGCGCTGGTTCCTATTAGATATCGATCTTTTTACTTGATAACATTTACTAATCTTAAAACTGTATAAGGTACCATAGTGTAAAAAATAGTTCATTAATGAACTAAGATGATGAAGATCATAACTAAATTACAAACACGAGAATCCTTTATCAAATATCAGGCATCCCACTACATAGGATGCCAGTGCTCGTGAATGATGTCGGCAATTAATTCTCTGCACGCTAGGTAGCGCTGGTGAACTGGTCTCCAGGCTCTCGCTAGATCCGCTAGACTTAGCGCGTCCGTACCTACACTAGATTTTGATTTATCATTTTAGCATTATCTACTCAAAGTGGGACTTGCATCCGGCAAGTAAGTAGGACTGTAACACTTCAAAATCGAATTTCATTTAGAGGATAACTAGTAAATGTATTAGTAGTGTTCTTGTTGCCTGTTCTAAGAAAAATGTCTTTGTGATAAGAGAGTTCACGTAAATTTTAGTTGGGTTTAGAATGGGCAACCTCTCGCCCAGTTACAAAATTCACGATTAATTTATACATGTCACCGTAAAATTGTAAATACCGTTACATTTTAATCTATCTCGCGAGATTGTGAACTGTCGAAAGATGTGAACCTTAACATTTTGCTTAAAATTTAACGCATTATTTCTCGGTACATTATAATCTATCGAAGTGAAACCGTCAAATTTTAAACTGGTATCTAGATTGACAGTACCTTGCGCTATTACTAAATAGTCAAGTAACTGGCACTAACTTGGAAGTAGCGCGCTGTTGGTCACAATTCTAACCTAACCTAACCAATTCGGTTGGTAAGCAGTATGGTGTAGTTCTGATTAAGGTCGTCGGTCCATTTAGCTGGGAGTCGTCCCATACTTGCCGATACGCAGTCTTCACTCCAGAGCTCGTCTTTTCCACCGGCCATCGGTACAGAGGGCCCACGCTCTAAGTCCGTCATCGGAAATGCGGGCCCGTCCGTAAGTAGTAGTTTATTTTTAAGTGTCCCCTACTTCCGAATAGTTACTTTTCTGGACAAGTAAATACACATCAGGTGTAAGGACAGCTGTCAAATCTTGTTGTATATGTATATACAACAAGAGAACTCTTAGTTTGGGGCCCAAATTAATTTTATGTCCGTAGTTCATAAGGAGTAAAACGAGCCCGTAACTTCAGCCGTATCTATGGACTTCGTGCTTAGGGAGTAGAACCTCATAATTGATTGGCCGATATAAACTTGGTTCACAAGCTACAATAATTGAAAATTGCTTGCATGCTAAGAATGAAAAAAAAATGTTTATTTCAATAGGTAACTCAAAAATACGTTTACACAATGTACATATTTAGAATGAAAGTAACAAACTAATATATTGACAACTGCAATAAGATGCATTTAAAGAGGCCTTTGTTCTACATTGGGACAGTTAAGGCCATTTAAAAATGTTCAAAGCTGCTGTGCGTTAGTTAGAAGAATGTTTAGCTTAGCAAAAAAAATGTATATAAGGTAACGGACACCTTAGAGAAAAACTTTTTTAAACAAATTTAACGAAGTTCGGAAGGCGGTGACATAAAATTAAAATACATATCAAAAGTCACCGACTTCCGAACTTCGTTATTAAGGTTAAACAAAAAAGGTTTATTATTTTTGCTATTTAGTTTTTCGGCGGTTTTTTTTTAAGTTTATATTTTATGATTTTTTGTGGCTAAAATCTACTAATTACTACATCCTTAATTTTTGTAACACAAAACTCAGCATAAACAAAATCTGTGAGTGAACAATCAATCATCCCGTTTGCCTACCCTTAGGGTGGATTTTTTTTTATTTATTTATATGATACCAACTTTGACTCTTTCCAATAAAAAAAGCATTATCAAAATCGGACTACTCTGAAAAAAGTTATGCGCGGTAATTCATAAAAAAAAAAATACGCGTCGACTTGAGAACCTCCTCCGTTTTTTCGTCGGTTAAAAAGAGAATCGGGTCTGCGGGGTCACATCATATACTTGTATGCACAGATCAGCATGAAAGAATAGGAAAGAAAAGGGCATAAAAATAGGTCAAAATATCAGTGGTGAAGATGGATCGCATGTTATACTCAAAACTCAAACTCAAAGCATTTATTTCAAATAAACCAATTACAGGCACTTTTGAATTGTCAAGGACGGTGAGTTAGAAAGATGAAGCTAGTTGCCCATTCCAAAGCGTAGGTACCTATGGAGAAGAACGGGCAAGAAACTCCATGGACACTCTTTTAAAATCAAGATTTTGTTACAAAAAGTTGGTTACATCATTATGTTGAAATTATCAATGTGAGAACGATGTAAAAAGTGCACATTAAAAGCGTCCGTAATTAAAATAAAATAACAATTAAAATAAGCCGTGGGAGCTAAGAGATGACCAGTCCCTACTGGCGGCGCCCGTTCACGGACATGACGTATGCATCAGCACCATTCAGCTCAACCATTTTGAAGGGAACTTAATGATCCAACACACACGCCACCACCAGCGAGACATTTGAGTGAGCATGACATACTCTCAGCTGCCAGGGCACATTCAAGTCAATGAAAGACGTACCCTGTAAATGTTTGCTTTATAGTAGGAACATAGTGCTCACACATATGCTATGCAATTATACAATACAAAAATTTGAATTTATACAATGCAAAGATATCTAGCTTTTACAGTCTTCAGCAGCTCCAACAATGTTTTCAATGTTATCCAATTTAGTTTAAGCTACCTTGTGGAGCAGGACAAGCAGCGTTTAGCCAAGCATTTTTGTCAGCGATGTAATCCCCCAACTTATAATAAGCATGGCTGCATAGTGTGCGTTTTATACAAGATTTAAATTTCGATTCATTCAGTTCGAGTATGTGGGGAGGTATTTTATTGTAACATTTTAAACAGTACCCCATGAAGGATGAGTCTACTTTAGCCAGTCTGAAGCCTGGTTGAACCAATTGGTGCCTATTTCTCGTTCTAATGGTGTGTCTTTCACCTCGTTTACTGAAAAGATTTAAGTTTTTCCTAACGTACATGATGTTCTCATAGATATATTGACAAGGTACCGTCATGATATTAATAACTTTGAACAGTTCCCTTAGAGAATCCCGCGTACGGAGGCCATATATTGCTCTAATGGCTCTTTTCTGCAGAATAAAAATAGACTCGATATCTGCAGCCCGTCCCCATAGTAAAATACCGTATGACATGATACTATGAAAGTAACTGAAATAGACTAGCCTCGCGGTTTCTACATTAGTGAATTGGCGGATTTTTCTTACAGCATATGCTGCTGAACTTAGCCGTCCTGCAAGAGCTATTAAATGAGGACTCAACTGTAGTTTTGAGTCGAGCGTGATCCCTAGGAAAACAGTTTTATCGACGAATTCTAGTTTCTCTTTATTCAATACTACGTCACAATCAGTACTTTTAACATTTGGTAAAGCAAATCTTATGCATTTAGTTTTTTTCCCATTTAACACTAAATTATTAGCAGTGAACCAATTATGTACCAGCAGTAGGGCATTATTTACGTCGTCAAGATTTGATGCACGTCTATTTATTTTAAAAATTAAGGATGTATCGTCAGCAAATAACACCATTTGTGGTTGGTTTTTTAATAAATGGGGTAGATCATTAATATATACTAAAAAGAGGAAAGGACCTAATATTGAGCCTTGTGGAACACCCATTTTTATTTTTAAACCATGTGAATTGACACCATTTATATGAACTTTTTGCTGTCTATCATTTAAATAAGATTTTACTAGACTGAGCGCAAGTTTACCTAGTCCGTAATGCTCAAGTTTTAAAAGCAAGGTTTCGTGATTAACGCAGTCAAATGCCTTGGAGAGGTCACAAAAAATTCCAATGGCATCCTGAGCCTCCTCCCAAGCTGCAAATATGTGTTTTAATAAGGTAACACCGGCGTCAGTCGTACAACGTCCTTTGGTGAAACCATATTGCTGATCGTGTAAGATTTTGTTGGTATTAAAATGATTAAGCATTTGATTGAGCATCATCTTTTCGAACACCTTGCTGAATACCGGCAGCACGGATACTGGTCTATAATTGTTGGCGTCTTTGCTGTCCCCAGATTTGAATAGTGGTAGAACCTTACTATATTTCATTAAATCTGGGAAGACTCCTTGATCCACACACAAATTAAATATTAAAGCCAAGTATGGTGCTATGGTCTCGATTATGGATGTACAAACTTTTATAGACATTCCCCATAGATCTTCGGACAATTTGATTTTGATTTGCCGAAAAGATTTTAAAACTATTATAGGGGTTATGTGCTTAAATTGAAATTCAACTGGACAGCTTGGAACGTTCGCTCTTAATAAATCAATTGAGACATCGGGGGACGAATTTAAAGAATCCGTCGTTTTAGATGGTATATTAGTAAAGAATTTTACAAATTCTTGAGCTACTTCTATGTTAGAGCTTATGGCACCACGCGAAGTCTCCAATGTATAATCCGTATTTCGTATTTTTTTCCTACCAGTTTCGTTATTAATTACTTTCCAAACTGTTTTTATTTTATTCTCTGCTGTTTGGATCTTGTTGCTAATGTACAAGGCTTTAGCTAACTTACAGGTATTTCTAAAAATTTTGGAATATGTAGCAACATACTTGTTGAAAGTTTCGGTATTAATGTAAGGCTTAAGGCCATACAGCTCGAACAGTCTTTCCCTGCTTATCCTAATACCTCTAGTAGCCCAGTCACTAAATACAAATTGAGGGCAAATATTTTTGGTTTTCTTTTCTAAAGTTTTACTGAATTCAGTGTGCACTACTGAAAAGAAATCCACATAAAATTTATTTGCATCGTCCATATTATTAACGCCCAGAACATTTAATTTATTGTATAGGGTACTATTGAATTTATTTAATTTGCCCGAAGTTATAGTTATATTTTGAATTTCTTATTCGTACGAACTTGAGAAAACCAAGTAAAAAAGCTGTATGTGCTTTCTGTTAATTTATGTGTGGCGATGGGCGTTATTTATCTTAATTTTTTCTAACTATTTATTTTATTTATTTATTCATTTCAATAACAATTTACATTGAGTCTGAATTTTTACAAATATATTCTTTTAGGAAGCAATAAGCAAATCATTAAAATAATAACAAGATAAAATTATGATTAAATTAGTTCAACACAATATCATTTCCTACCTACACTAGTATTATTTACATTCATAAAAGTACAAAATTAAAAACAATGTCAACGAGAAAAATAAAATTAAAAATACATGTCACTTAATATAAAAGTGTCAGAACCAGATACTATTATACAATAATCATCAAAATCTATTCATTCTCTCACCTATTTATTATTTGCACCAGTGTACAATGTTCCAATTAAAATAATTTAAATTAAATTCGTTCATGTCAGCATTTCTGAAATATTATATTTTGTATTCTTTAATAAA
Organism: Polymixis flavicincta; assembly: GCA_949987655.1. NCBI lineage: Eukaryota > Metazoa > Arthropoda > Insecta > Lepidoptera > Noctuidae > Polymixis > Polymixis flavicincta. Next base: position 27,678,472 of record OX465175.1, read on the forward strand.
GGACTGTTCATTTACATTATTTTTATTGATCTCTTATGTCATTAACTTTGTTTCCTTTAAGTATGGTTTTCGTGTTATGTTTTCTTATATTTTAAATTATCAAACTTAATGTTCCTGGATTACAAGTAAATGATGTGTTCTTCTATAATTGGAAACGCAGGCTGTATTTTTCTCTGCTCAATGTAAACTTGCATGTAATTGTGAACCCTCTGTTGGAGATCCAATAAATAAATAAATCGGAAATAAATGACTTTATTATTACTATCAAAAAAAGTATGCTGAAAGTACGATTTGCAGGGGTACAGAAAGTCTACATACTGACAGTTCTCACAATTACAATCTGAATGGTTTCAAAACATAAATCGCAAGGAATTTTCAAAGTTTCTTTATGTGCGAGTCACAGTAAATACTTTTTCTTTCTTTTTTTTAAAGAAGTTCACACCTATTGAGATAATTTCATAGACCCTCAATTACTTTTTTCTCATTTCAACATTCACCCGACCAATGCATGCGGCATGCAAAAATTCATTCATTCACATTTATGACTGCATCCCACTGATATTTTCCAAACAAATCGATGGTTCTTTCAGCCATCCGTAACGAATCCCACCAAAGCTACGCAACACCCAACATTTAGGAAGCTCACCATTATCGACTCGTCAAAGGGTTATGAAACCGAACCCAATTTTGTCCGTCTTTTGTTCCCAATCAATGGTATCAAGTTGCATCAAACGAGTCTAAGACGCAACTGTCATGGCAGGTCGTTAATCATTTCCTTTTGGTGTGCGACGAAATGGAGAAAGGGCGACTTGCTTGCTATGGTGTCATTAAGTCTATTTAGTATTCATCTTACTAACGTTTTCAGGTCGCCCACTGGTTGGGGAATCATTTACAAAGGAATGCAATAGTCAATTTAGTAGTAAAATTAAGGTCTTAAGAATTTTTTGGCTTGTTCAGAAGGGCTTGTGACTAAGTAATAACTACTAAGCTGCACGGGTCGATTGATTAGGTTAAGCTATGCTTACCGTGGTTAGTCTGTGGATAGGTGACCATGTTCATAAACCAATACCCCTCCTTGCCTCGGTAGGCACGTTAAGCTGTTGCTCTCAGCTGTAATTCGTGGATCTGTGACAGTCATCATTATTCAATCTTACCAAGAGGTATTGTGTTACCCAGTAACTGGGTTGTGGAGTTCAGGTTGGCAGTAGCTCCATGCAAAATACTGGTATTCAGCTGCAACTGGTTAGACAGGAAGCTGTCCCCAAAATAGTTGACAAAAGTCTAGGCAGATGATCATGATATTTCAGCCAGTTAGCCCCACAGCGAGCTCGGTCCAATAAGACCTTTAGTGTTGGATTAGGACGTAACGATTTTAAGATTTCAAAAATAAAATCTGCCGGTTCATAGAAAAGTGCGCTGGGCAAAATATATGGAACAGCATCTTTTTTTAGGGTTCCGTACCTCTAAAGGAAAAAACGGAACCCTTATAAGATCACTTTGTTGTCCGTCCGTCCGTCCGTCCGTCTGTCAAGACCGTTTTTCTCAGGAACGCGTGGAGGTATCAAACTGAAATTTCTATATGATACTTAGTTCTACTGTCCCTGGAAGCTGTAGAAAAATCAACCTTCTAAGTCAACGCAATCAAAAGATACAGCCATTTAGGCCGCAGATTTCCGCAAATTTTCGAAACTCGCACGGGAATCAAAACCTACAGGGTACTTCCCGTGAACTTAGAATCTTGAAATTTTGTACGAAGTCACGTCTTATAGTACAGATATAGGAAAAATTACGAAAACCGTAAATTTTTAGTTTCGTCATATAAAAAAAAATATTTTTGACAATTTTGAACTTTTACTTATATACCCACAGGTTTGTACGGAACCCTCGGTGCGCGAGTCCAACTCGCACTTGACCGGTTTTTTTTTAATAATTTACGATCAATTCAACTCAGGGGTGTTCAGAATGAGTGTACGACTAAACGCCGACAAGCACAACGCTGACAGACTGAACTCCGACATGACTTTACTTCGACCGGACTTTTCGCCGACAGGACACTTTGCCGACAGGACTCTTCGCTGACAGGACTCTTCGCCGACTGGGCTCGTCAGCGACGCAACTTATCTCCGATAATCAGATTACAGTTAGATGATTGATTGGGAACAAAAGACGGACAAAATTGGGTTCGGTTTTATAACCCTTTGACGAGTCGAAAATAGTGAGCTTCCTAAATGTTGGGTGTTGTGAAGCTTTGGTGGGATTCGTTACTGATGGCTGAAAGAACCATTGATTTTTTTTGGAAAATATCAATGGGATGGAGTCATAAATGTGAATGAATGTATTTTTGCATGCTGATTAGGTCGGGTGAATGTTGAAATGAGAAAGAAGTAATTGAGGGTCTATAAAATTATTAAAATATGTAGGTGTGAACTTCTGTGAAATAAAGAAAGAAAAATTATTTATTGTGACTCGCACACGGAGAAACTTTAAAAATTCCTTGCGATTTATGTTTTGATACCATCCAGATTGTAATTGTGAGAGCTGTCTATATGTAGACTTTCTGTGCCCCTTTAAATCGTACTTTCAGTTTACTTTTTGTGATAATAACAATAAATTTATTTATTTCAGATTAATTTATTTATTGGGTCTTCAACAGAGGGTACTCAATTACATGCAAGTTTATATTGAGCAGAGACAAATACAGCGTGCGTTTCCAATTATAGGAGAACACATAATTTACTTGTAATCTAGGAACATTATTTTTGACAATTTAAAATAAAAAACATTAAAAAAAGAAAACATAACACGAAAATCATACTAAAAGGAAACAAAGTTAATGGCATAAGAGATCAATAAAAAATAAAAATAATATAAATGAGGAGTTAGAAAAAGTTAAGATAAATGACACCCATCGCCACATATAAATTAATAAATAGAAAGCACATACAGCTTTTCTACTTGTTTTTCTCGAGTTCGTACGAATAATAATTCAAAATATAACTTTATCATGCGACCCATCTTTACCACAGATATGTTGATCTATTTTTATGCCACTTTATATACCCATTCCTTATGCTGATCTGTGCGTACAAATGTGACCCCGCAAGCACAATTTTCTTTTCTTAAGCTGTCCGTTATCTTTCAAATGGCCTTAGCTGTCCCAATGTAGGACAAATGCCTCTTTAGGAGCATCTTATTGCAGTTGTCAATATATTGGATTGTTAGTTTCATTCTAAAGACCTATTGTAAACGTATTTTTCAGTTATTGTTTTTTTTTTCTTTCTTACCATGCAAGTGATTTTCAATTGTTGTAGCTTGTGAACCAAATTTATATCGGCCGATCAATTCTGAGGTTCTACTCCCTAAGCACGAAGTCCGTAGATTCGGACGAAGTTACGGGCTCGTTTTACTCCTTATAAAAGAAGGACACAAGATTAATTTGGGCACAAACTAAGAATGTATAGCAACACGATTTGACAGCTGTCCTTACTCCTGATGTGTTTTTACTCATCCAGAAAAGGTAACTATTCGGAAGTAGGGGACACTTTAAAATAAAGTACTGCTTACGGACGGGCCCGCATCTCCGTTGACGGTCTTAGAGCGTGGACCCTCTGTACCGATGGCCGGTGGAAAAGACGAGCCCTGGAGTGGAGACCGCGTATCGGCAAGCGTAGTATGGGACGACCCCTAGCTAGATTGACTGGCAACCTTAAAAAAGTGGCTGGGACAGAATGGATGCAGAAGGTGGACGATAGTGATGTGGCGCAGCTTGGGTTGCTGCAGTAGGGCCAGTGCGGATTGGTAGATGCCACATGTTTTCTAATTTTTGTTCTAGGACATGCGGGTTTTGCTTGCGATGTTTTCTTCAACGTTTTAATAGCAGCTTTGTTGAATAAATTTGCACAAAGTAAAGCACCTGTCTGGGTTCGAGCTAAAACTCTTAGTCGCGACTATTATCACTGGGCCACCACTCCTCCCATGCTACATCACTACACACTATATTCAAATCGGTACCCAATGCCTATGCATGCAGCACATCACCAAATACTATAAATCATGCAGGCGCAGAGACGCCCTGCCGCGCCACGCAGCGGTGCCCTGTGATTCACTGGCGTATCATTGTATGTAATTATAACTATTTTATTATGTGACTTCTTTATTTCAAAGTGGCCAGTTGCATCGGAACATAATATACTTCGTTGATGCCATAGATATAGAACACAGGGCACTAAATCGTCGTGGCAGCAGCTCACATAAACGGAACAGTATGATGAGCCAGGGTTTCCCGTGAAATTCAAATTTTCTTACTTTTTTCGCAATTCGATTTGTCCGTTTCCGTCTCCCGAACTGTCAACACTGTGGCGATTATCTCTAGCACAAATCAAGCGAAAAAATGGTTCTTGCTATTTCTGGACACCATATAAACACTCCACGGTGGAAGAACCACCGTGGAGTGTTTATAAACAATTACTTTTGTGACAATAGTGGAGTTCGCCGAATAATTGAAGCCACAAAATCAACATAATTATATTTGAGGTTAGAAAAATATAATTATTATTCTCTGACATCTGACAATGACAGTCATCTAACATATCAATTTACGTCAACAACATTGACTTGACGTTATCGCCAGTGTTGCCAACCAAGAAAATATTTTTATACAACGGTCCTATATACGCAAAAACTTCGTGACACGATGGAAGGTCAATTTCAAATACTGTTTGAAAAAATAAAGACCGAGATGCAAAATCAAAACGCCGAATTGAGGGATTCTATCACAACTAATATTTTGGACAAGATGGATGAAAAACTTATTCCTTTAGTAGAAGAAAACAAAAACCTAAAACTAAAAGTGGAAACACTAGAAAATCAGGTAGAATATCTTAAACGAAGAGAGAAAAATAATAACATTATAGTGTTTGGTTTAGAGGAAAAAGAAACATCGACTTGTGAATTAATACACAAATTAAAAGAACATCTTAAACACGACCTAAATATTAATATTGAAGACTATGAAATCAACAAAATTCATCGTATTGGAAAAAGCAAGAAAGAAAGCAATAAGCCAAGACCAGTACTGTGTGCATTTATAAATCACTGGAAAAAGAACGAAATCATCAAAAACAAAAAGAACCTGGAAACAATATATGTCACCGAAGATTACTCGAAGGAAGTTTTGGAGAAGCGGAAAGCACTACAAGCAGAGTTAGTTGAAGAGGGCAAAATAGCTTATCTGAAATACGATAAATTGATAATAAACGAAAACAACAGTCAAGAGAAAAGGAAAAGAGAAACATCTGCAACATCACCCTCTTCGAATAATAGCAACCCGAAAAAACAACAGACTCTAACCTCGATTAAGTCAGACAGGGCTAATGCTTTCGATATGATGCGATCCAGATCCAACTCTCTTTCAAACACTTCTACCAAAAAACAATAGCAACTAAGAAGCGGCAAACGGAAACTCAGACCAACTGAAGAAACTGGCAATAAAGAAACAGTACAAACCCAATCTCCCCCAAGCCGACTGGTCATCGTGGGGGAAAGAGACCACAACCCTCCAACAATAAAGGACAACAAACACCACAATAATGAACGGAAAAATACTAAAATTTACATAGCAGCTCTCAATGTACTTACCTTGAAAAACGAAGAACATTTCTCAGAACTAGTTTATGCGCTAAAAGAAATTAAATGGGACATCATTGGTTTGAGCGAAGTGAGAAGAGTGGGTGAAAACATTACCTCTCATCCCGATTACCTGTTTTACCATATAGGAGAGACACCCGGCCATCATGGAGTGGGATTCATTATTAAAAACACATAGCAGAATGTGTAGAAGGATTCGTGGGAATTTCCGAGCGCGCCGCAATAATGAATTTGAAACTACCAGGATACATGGACCCTTGGTCTATCGTTCGGGTATCGCCTACAGAACAATCGAACTTAGAAACAATAAATAACTTTTACCTTGATCTAAAAAAAGCGTTCCAAGAGCACGCACACAAGAATCTTGTGGTAATGGGAAACTTCAACGGCCAAATTGGAGAAAGACGCCCAGGAGAAACTACAATAGGATCTTTCACATACGACAGCAAAACCAGGAGTAGAAATGGAGAAAAAATCACGAATTTTGCTCTAGAAAACAACTTAGCTATATTAAAAGAAAGGAAAAAAAAGAAAAACATGTGGACATGGATCTCGCCCGATGGCAAGACAAAAAACCAAATTGACTTCATAACAACTAATCGAAACAGTTACTTCACTAACTTTACCACCATCAATAAGCTAAACTTTAACACCAACCATAAGCTAATTAGAGCGGAACTGGAAGCAAAACAACCAAAAAAGCTCAGACCAAGACAAGACCCCGAAAACGCAACAATTGGAAGACATAAAACAGAACAAATAGCCGGCGCCCTGAGTGAAAAATTCATAGATTTTAAAAGCAATTCAAGGGAATTAGGAACTCAAGATAAATATAACTGGATAGAGAATGCAATCAAAACCGCTACACAAGTCATAGCAAATACTAAAATCGATCAGACGAAATGGCTAAACTATTAGAAGAAAGAAACCATTTAATCAACGCAAGATGTACAAAAGACAGACGGAAAAAATTAGCAATAATTAGTAAAGAAATTAAAGAAAGTATTAGACAAGATAGAAAACAAAACAGGATGGAAACTATAGAAAAGTATATAGCCAAAACAGGTGGAGTCAAAAAAGCTTACTAGGAATTGACGAATTCCATGGATTGGATCGTAAAAGTAAAAAGCGATGATGGGAAATGGAATCACCGCAGGACAGACATATTGGATACAGCTACATCTCATTATAAGAAACTCTATGAAAGTAATCAGGATCAAGATGAAACGGAGTTAGAAAAAGTATCTGAAGTTCCTATCATTCTCCACGCTAAAGTCAGAAAAGCTATAGACTCACAAAAAGAAGATAAAGCACCAGGACCCGATGGCATAACCAACGAAACCCTAAAACAAAGCAAGGAAATATTGACACCTGCTCTCACAGATATGTTTAACGACATAATAAACACCGAAATAATTCCCCAACAATGGACAGAGTCTAATATCATCCTGTTATATAAGAAAGGAGACAAACACGACATTGGAAACTACCGCCCCATCAGTCTTATGTCCAACATATACAAAATTTTTGCCAAAATAATTCTGAAACGAATAGAAAGAACACTTGACGACAATCAGCCCATCGAGCAGGCAGGATTTCGTAAAGACTATTCGGTGATCGACCATATTCATGTAGTGCGTCAAGTTATAGAGAAGTACACCGAATACCAGCTTACATTCTATATTGCATTTATCGACTACAGCAAAGCCTTCGATTCCATACTACACGGAAATATATGGGAGGCACTGAAAGATCAAGGAATTGAACACAAGTACATCCGACTAATAAAAAATGTCTACAGTAATAGTTCAGCCAGGATTCAATTAGAAAAAAAAGGTGCCCCATTCAGAGTAGGAAGAGGCGTTAGACAAGGAGACCCGCTTTCTCCAAAACTCTTCTCTGCGGTACTGGAATCAATTTTCAGAGGCCTCAACTGGGAACATCTTGGACTCAGGGTGGATGGTGAATCGCTAACACATCTGAGATTCGCTGACGACATAGTACTATTTGCCAAGAACTCGGATGACTTAAGTGCAATGATAAACGAACTCGCGACAGAGAGCGAAAAAGTAGGTCTTAAACTTAATCCGGTTAAAACTAGAGCTATAACAAATGGAAGCAAAAACACGATAAAAATAGGAACCACCGAAATCAGTTACAGTGACGAATACATCTATCTAGGACAACTAATAGCTCAGAAAGAACCAATGAGCAAAGAAATTGATAGAAGGATTAGAAACGCTTGGAAAAGATATTGGGGTTTCAAAGAGGTTATGAAAGATAAACAACTTCATATAAACATAAAAAGCAAACTTTTCAATACCTGTATACTACCCGTTCTAATATACGGATGTCAATCGTGGGCCCTTACCCAAGAAATGACAAATAAACTCGCAATCTGCCAATGCGCAATGCAAGCATGCTAAATGTCAAAAAATCAGATAGACTGAAAAACCGTACCATCAGAAATAATACAAAAACCATAGATGCAACAGGGAAAATCAAAAGACTCAAATGGAGATGGGTGGGACATATGATAAGAGGACACGACAAGTGGAGTAAATTAATAACAAGGTGGTACCCCAGAGAAGGTAAAAGAAAGAGAGGTAGACCCCAGAAAAGGTGGGATGATGATATTAGGAAAGTAGCTGGAGTAATGTGGAACAGAGTGGCCCAAGAGAGATTGGTTTGGAAGAGGTTGGAGGAGGCCTTTGCCGACTGGCAAACAGATTTACAAAAAGTAAATAAGTTTTAGAATTAAGAATAAACTACACTAGATTAATATGTTAGGTTAAATTTCTATTTATTTTGTATTAGGTTAAATCTGAATAAAATGCTTTATTATTATATCAGGTTATCTCTTGATCAAAATATGAGTTTCGTCCGTAACAAATGTGACTTTACGGAATTATAAGTGTTAACATTTTCAATACAACCCTATAAGCTCATTTCACAAAATTTGAATTCCGCGGTTTACCGTAGCGTATCGCCGACAGTCCGTCGGCAGAACAACTTTTGTCACGGACCGCCTTCAAACCCGTTTCTGTACGTAACAGTTCCACCTCCAGCAGTGGTCACCGAAACGTTCCCCTGTTCTGTGGTATAAACACATAACCCGGGACCCAAACGCTTGCATACAAGTATTTGTAAAGAGAACTCCCGCCGAAAATTTATTGTATGTACGCCTACTCTTGCAATATTAAGTTTAATTGCAATTTCTATGACAGTAATCAAAGCACGTTTACGTTACGGTTCTTACTATCCGTTTCTTGTTATACAACTTGACAAATTCTTCACTTCTCACATAGAAGATGATGAGCATTGGCTGTCAAGCTTGCACACATAAATTAATCTCCAATACGTAATGGAGATTTCTGTATTATTAAAGGATCGCTATAGTTTCCCCAAGATGTTAACAAAAATTATGTTTGCCAATAACTGCACTCAGCACATTTTAATGTCAGCGCGGAAGTCATAAAAAATGCTTAGAGGCGATTATCTGAAAGTTATTGCAAAGTCAATAGAGACCATTAAATATTGTCGTCGGATATTAATATTTTGTAGGCTGTCCATATTAAATCTAGTATCGTATATTCTATAAACTGACGTTGCAGTTGAAGGAGGGTTGTGGGTTTAAATTCGAAGTCATTTGTTTTTTGTTTTATTTCAACCATTTAATAAAAACAAAATAATGAATAAAACAGTTTTATTTACATTACTTATCCATGAAGTTATTGTTTGCAAACAGACCGTGCCAACAAATATTGTACTACGACTACACTACTACTCTATGCTCAACTGCAAGTCAGAACACTTTAACTACTCCCTCACTAATTATATTCCTACTATAATATTATCACTAAACGTCCTATTACACATCCACTCATTTACACTACTCACCGGAGGCCATCACTACACAACTTAAGATGTCCTACATTTTGTCACTTCATTTTGTTCTTACTCGTTGATTAAATATTGTGTTTATAAATGTGTAGAGGTCAAACAAAGTTCACACAGTCAGTGACTATATAAAAAATATCTGTATTTCAGACATCAGCGCTCTTCCTCTGTTGTAGGCGACACTTTGCAAATAAGTCACAGACAAAAATTTTAAACATCTGTTCATAGCAACAAATAAGTGTCATCTCATAAACTTTACTACTAAATTGTTGTATATTTCTGAACAGTAAAGTACCATACTTATACTTAATTTAAAAGCTAACAATTAAATATGACGTTTGTCAGTCCTAGACATCGGACTAACTAACTTGCACACGCGCCCTTTTAGAAGTATACAACGGATTCCTAAAACCGGTATTACTTCTAGAACTGATCACTGAATCTCTTCTCGTCAAACTCACGACACTATCCGATCTCTTTCGAACCTCGAAAATATACTGCCAGTCATGTTTCTAGAAACTATCGGGAACCTTATATCTGGAATCTGATAATAAATAGTATACGTACAACGCCCCCAGTGTTAATATCACTGCGAAAAACATGGACACAAAGATTTTTCCGCACAAACCCAACTTCGACAAAGGACTCCCGCTTATCTGGGCAACTTTATGCCCTTTCACCCAACGCTCCTGGAGAGCATAGCTAATAGAATCGATCATTTCCGCATTATACCCTTCGTATTCACCTTTGTCTACCACCACGAGCTGAACTCTCATAAATGGAAATTCCGGAGTTAAACCAACGTGGTATTCAATACGGTTTTTTCCATACCCGTTAACAGTGTCTTCAACAAGGTCACTGAAAACTTTCATAACAAATCCTTCATCTGCACCAAAAAATAAGTATCCACCACATATTTCACATAACCCTCATAAACATAACCCAAGAGGTTTGATAGGATGCACACAAGGAGCCATCGGACAAAACTTTGAAGCACAATCTATTTTCGACGGAATGGTTTGGCAACCACACCCTAACAGCATCAAACAGGGCATAGCGTCACCGATTCTCACGGCGGTGCTCATAGGGGCAATTCTCGTAATTTTGAGAACATTCACAGTCTGATCTCAGTGTCAATCTATCAAAAATATCTCGACTTTCCATACATTTGTGACAAATTTTTGCGTAACAGTCCCACCAAATTTTTGACATTCAATTGTCGCCGAGATGACACTGCGAACGTTTTTAATTACGAGAATTGGCCTTCATATATTCACTTAAAACAAATTGTTGTCTATCATCACGTGATTGTTCAGACTTAACATGTTGTATGAAATCACTATTAGTAACACTTGTATTTCCAATTTTAAGACCTCGTACAAATTATGACATTCTTGGCAGGATCACGGTAAATTTGGTATTTGCTGGGAGCTCCACGACATCGTTGTAACACGGTATTTTGTCTGAGTCAGGAGTAGCTTTGTTGAACTTCGGCGAGCTCCAAACATCGGCTTGGATCCAAGACGATTCTGTTATATATATATATATATAATTAATAAGCGTTTCGTTCAAGTCGAATCACCATTTTCTGGTAAAATAAACTCGCTAACTTCAGTTCCAGCTGCGATTTTGACTGAAATGGCAATCGACTGTGGCAACACGACGGTTTGTTTAGAACACGGAAGTTTTTTGTCTTTAAAATTCTCTGGTAACTTGAAGCTTGAGTTTGGAAGCCACTTGACAGTTGCGGTTGATATTAAAGTTGTGCCGAATATAGCAAGACACTGTAGCACCACAATTGGTGAGCATGTTAGGACCGACTGATTCAGTCGGAGTGTAATGTGACACTAAATGATGTCTGTTCGTTTATTATCTCTGCTCTGTTTAATTTGCGTGACACATGTAATCACAAATCAACGTTATATGACTGTAGATTTACACTTTGAATCATGTTATTCAGTTCGATACATTGTGGGGTTCATTACTGAAATGATTAATGTGGCATGTTCGTTTTATCCCAAACCTATCTGAAAACGAATATCGGTTAATTTTGAATTAATATTCTTGTCTAGGAAACGATGCAAAAAGGAAAATAAGAAGAAGGTAACAGAAGAAAAAAAAATGAACCGAGAAGGAAGCTGATTAGAATGAATACAACCGCTTTTATTACATTTCTTGTTCCAAAGAATTCTTATACCAGAAGCGAAAACAATCCGTCACTGAGCAAAAGAATCTCATTTAAATAACCTTACCAGCAAACAGTAATATATTGCCTACCGCGAATACAAAACCACGACGAATTAGCCACGTTAATATCATAATATTTCCTCGAAAAAGAAAACGTATAAACAAAAGATTAGGGGTAATCCTAGCGCGTCGAGAAACCCGAGATCCGGGGATTACTGCCATCTTGAAGGAGCAATAAAAGTCATCGCCATCCACGCACGACCATTACACTTGATACCTTATGATTTATGGCTAGATAACACTGGTAAGTGGCAAAATACAAACCATTAATGACTTCGGTGGGGTTGGAAATTTAATAAGACGCCGCTCCCGTGCCAAGGAGCGTAGTTATGCAAATTTTATTGCAGGAAAAGCATCAGGAATGTACGGAAGGATGATGTGGCTTTTACAGTTGCGGATTTTGTGTGACATCAGCTGTCTTGTCTGTACGGCATGAAGACGTCTGTTCAAGAAAGTGTTTTCTTCTCAGGATCCCATTGAAAAGCTCTTGTTGGTGCAACACTTTTCACTTCTCTCTAACGTGAAATTTATCTTTGTGTTTAACACAGAGCTGGCATTAGAAATATCGATTACATTTATTTTTCTGTCCTATAATATTTTTTCGAAAGTTCTCTTGATAATTTTAATAGATAAATGGGATTGTTTTAAAATTAGATTATTTTAAAAAAAAAAACGTCAACCATCGTGCAGTGGATTATCAAATAAACACCACATACATACTAATATGTACGATTGAACATCTTATATAATAAAGGCTTTTGGTCCAGTTTTAGTCATCAGCTCTCTTCAGAACGTCTTTTGTGCTAAAAATAGACAAGATACCATCCATCACCAATATAATATGGTTTTGTTTCTACTGAAACTCCGTTCTATACTAGGCCAGCACGAAATCAAAACGTTGCCACCGAAGCGATCACGCGACTTGCAGTCTACTGTAAACAATGACGAAGAAAATGTCTGATATTCAGTTATTTCATGATCTTAAAACAGAATCCCATTTACCTTGCTTTGCCGTACTCGCACACAATATCGGCCCGTATATTCCACGACAACTTTAAAGCTCGTAATAAGCCGCCGAAACGCACAACATGCTAGATGGGTAGATAACAGGGACCTCTAAGTGTTCCGGTTTTACGGTTCATCCTATAAAAATGCTAGCGTTCTGAACGTTTAAGGGTAATATTAAACCTTATTGTGGCTATGTACGTGTTCGGTTTTAATGTTATTTTGAAGTCGTGAAAGTCTTTTTGTAAGTCGTTGTTTATAATGCATGAAGGTCAAGGCCGGGTGTTCAGAAGTTATGTTTGATATCAGTATTGTTGGTTCTTTTGTCTGGATTGGTTCTGTAAAACTGGAGCTTTTGGGTTGAGTAAAACATTTTATTTTCATACCGTTGTAATTATTGATGTTACTTAACTCGTACACACAATGTCGACTTTTCTTCTCTTTAGTTTCGCCACTAACAATTTTATTTTCATAAGTAAAGAGAATAAAAATATTTAAAACCCCCGACTAAAACAAAAACCTCTAATAACTTAAAAAATATATTATTTATTAGGTTTTTAAGTTGTGGGTAATATTTCGATAAAAGCATTACCATGTTGGAGGACGGCTAGTGAAAATGTTATCCTTTGTATAATAGCATAGTTACATTCATTATTTCTGGGCATCGCACAGTGGTCCGGGCGCCTTCGTAAGGCGGTCATAATTATTTATATGTATATTCAAAAGTTTTTCTTTTTCAATTGAAAATGCAATTAAAGTACATATACTTTTAGGATTTTTTATTGAAAACACAATTTTAGGTTTATATCATGAAAAACGTATGAATAAAAACAAAATGGGTAAATAAAAAATTAAAACTAGTCAAAGTAAAATAAAATCTTCCATTCTATGCAACTTAGTACTATTTAAAACTTATAACGCTACTAGACAATAGAGGTTTCTTTGTGCGGGGCAATTTCTTGCTGGAAGTGATCAAAGGATTTGAATTCAGCAGAAGTCTGTTTATAGGGTCTGTGTTAGTGGAGACTCGTGACATTTTTCTTGTGTGGTTGAGCCTAAACGCCTTGATATTTTTATTAGTTGACTCTGTGGCCTCTTCAGAAACTTCACCAATAGAAACTAATGCGTTATCAATTACTACGGCTCCGTGAACGAGCACTTTATACACGGATGAAGGTAAGTTATACCACGGGTATTCTGTCACGAGTCGCTTGGCCGTATCTAAGGCATATTCTTCAAACTTTGCTGTGTTTATTTTGTAGCCAGATGACATGCACTCCAAGATGGTTCCACACCTTTGGATAAGACATTGCATAATACCTACTATATCAGCAGATATAGCCGGATTTTTGAAAAAAATCCGTGCAGTTTTTCCATCATTTGATGTACCACTACCTCCGCTCCGTGGTTTGGCCACAATTAAATCTAATTTCTGCCGAAACTCGTTCTGGATCCTTTTCTTCGTCAGTTTCACAAGGTTTTTATCATCATCTGATCCAACAGCAGCTGCGGTCCCCTATGATGACGATTATTATTATTTATTTATTCATATAACAATTCGCATTGTGTCTGAAATATTTCGTACATTAATATTAACATAACAGAAAAGTAATAAATTATGAATTTCAATAATAATAATAAAATCTAATAGTATTGCTTAAATTTAATGTCATAAACTAATTAATAAAAACTAAAACTATGTACTATCATTCGTCCCCAATTCAGATACATTGATCGAGAATATAGTGTGAAGTGTTTTCTATGAAAGTTGATGTTCTCGGTAGATTGATACTTTCTTTCTCACTAAGCCACGTAGAATATTTATTGAGGACTGTGCTTTTCTTCTGAAAACTGGATTTTCAGAAAAAAAAAACAGGTTATTCGCAGATATACTTCAGAACGTTCTCCAAATTGCTAACATCGATGTCATCTGCATCCGGCATCACTCACTTTCCGGCCTCTTTCTATATCGGAACCACTCGTGGATAGCCACAATTAAAATATAAAACCTCTTGAAAAGGTTCCAATGCACTTAACATCTGAAAAAAATTAAAATAAAATAAAATTAACTTTTACAATACTTTCGTAGCTTTCGCCTACGCAGGCGTAGCACGCTTATAACTATCCAATCTGCAAATTTCCGCAGACAATAATTTAAGGCCGTTATTTTAGACAAATATACCTTCTTAATCAAGAAAAAGTTAGCGTTAAGTATGATTCAGAACATAGTTAAAAGTCTAAGTAAAGAATAATTCTACAGATTTTTAAAACAAAATTTGGTCGTCACGTAGACGCATCGTTATTTCAATATTATTCAGATCAATGTCAAAACGAGTATACAAAGCATAACAACATACAAAACAACATACCTGATTCTTGAAGCTCCATTGTAAAAAATATCACTTATTTAACAGAATACTGAGAAAATAGCCATTAATTACAGATCACGTAATGAGTCACTGATAAGGGTGCACGTGCAACGGGAATTGTGTTCACTTTCGGGTTTCACTAAAGAATGAAACTGATTAGCTATCGGGGATCTATTTATACTTGATTATAGTATATGTGTCGGCCAACGACACGACAGTGTTCAAGATGTGAAAATACTATATGCGTTTTTTTGAATTTTAACCTCTAGCGGAACCACAGTGCATCGTTTTTTTGGCGTTTTCATTTGCTGTCCCTCAACGTGACAATGCTTGTTTGTTACGCTGACGACACGCTGGTCCTGGCGCAAGGGAGGTCGTACCAGGCGGCGGCCGACTTAGCGACACAAGGGGTTGCAACAATCGTAGATAGGACTGGGACTCGAGGTGGCCTTGCACAAGTCCGAGGCCATGTGGTTTCATGGTCCTCGGAATGCGCCACCGACGGGTTCCCAGATAACGGTGGGAGGGCTTCACATCGGCGTCGAGTCGACGATGAAGTACCTAGGACTCGTCTTCGACAGCCGGTGGAACTTCGCGGAGCATTTCCGCCGTTTGGCTTTCAGACTGGAGCGGGCCGGAGCTGCCTTGAAGTGGCTCCTGCCCAATCTAGGGGGACCAAACGCCTCCTGCCGGAGGCTCTACGCGGGGATCGTGCGGTCCATGGCCCTAAACGGGGCGCCGGTGTGGGCGCCTACATTGAGGCGCCAACCAGCTCGTCGGTTGAAGGCGTCCCATAAGGTCATGGCCATCCGGATGATCCGAGGATATCGCACGATCTCCAGCGAGGCGGCGGGCCTCCTTGCCGGATTACCGCCATGGGATCTGGAGGCAAAGGTCCTCGCGCACATGTGGCACTGGCGCGAGGAGGCCAAATGCCGGGGTGTAACTCCGCTGCCGCGTGAAAGCGTGGCACAGCGGACAGAGCTCCGGCGGGATCTCATGGGGACATGGAGTGTGCGATTGTCGCAACCCAGCGCTAGGCACGCCACGATTGCGGCGGTAAGTCCCCTCTTTGAGGAGTGGCTTGAGAGGCGGCATGGCATCATCACCTTCCGCCTGACGCAGGTCCTCACCGGACACGGTTGTTTCGGGAGGTTCCTGTTTCGGGAGGTTCCTGTTTCGGATAGGGCGGGAGGAAACGCCCGGGTGTTTCCACTGCAAAGATCGCCCTGAGGACACGGTGGCGGTCTGCCCGGCTTGGGTGGAGCACCGCCGTGTCCTCGTGGAGGCGATCGGCGGCGATCTCTCCGGCCCTGGTCCAGGCCATGGTACGGAGCGAGAGTGAATGGTTAGCCGTCACCTCCTTCAGTGAAGCAGTGATGCTCGCGAAGAGGGAGGCGGCGCACGTGAGGGAGAGGCAGCATATGCGCCCTCGCGACTCTAGCCGCCGCAGGATACGGAGACGTCCTGGGCGTCGGGAATCCCAGGCCGATTTCCGGCCACCGTAGGCATGAGCTTGCGGATGGCGAGTAATGGGTAGCTCGCTGTCCGGTAAGGACCAAGCCCAAGTCGATGGCGCGTTGTGTTCCACGCGCGCATCGAAGAAATGTCAGCACAAAAAAAAAATATGGGGCCCGCAAGGGCCGATGCCTGCCAGGGGTGCGGGTTTGTTCGAAAGAGATACCACAGCTCCTGGCATACAGGCTACTGAAGGAACACTGGTGGGTTTTAGTCAGTAAAAGTCTGACACGCCCTCCTGCTCCACCCAGAGCGGGAGAAGTTATTTGATGATAACCCACCCAAAAAAAAAAAAACGTGACAATGCTTTTGATCAAAATATTACCTACAACTTAAAAGGCCAATAGATATATATATTTTGTTTACTTTTTAGAGGTTTTATTTTGGGTTTTTAAATTTAACTTTTATTTCTTTTTTTTTTGAACCTAATACAGTATTAGTAAACACGATACTATCGACACATGTATAAGCTTTACGCATGTTTCTCACAGTGAAGTTTGTTACTAGTTTATGCTCATTCCTCGTCCTGATCACGATTTATCTGAAGTGATTTCGGGAACTAAGTAAGTGCTAAGCCGTTACAAATCTATTATAACCTATTCATTGAGACCTTTTCAACGAGCCCAAACACGATACTTTTGCTATTTATTGATGAGTAACTTGGGTATCCTGGAAATTCCAGGTGTTGCCCCAGCAGTTGTTCAAGGTTGATTTGTTCGTTGAATATCACTGAAGTAATAGAATACTAAATTTCGGCTCGATCAGACCCGTGGAAGATGCTCAAATCCCTTCATCAACCAGAAAAGAGCTGATAATTTTCAAACGGCTTAACCGATTCTGATTAAACATCTAAACACTGCCGCTAGAAAACCTACTTTAAAATTCAAATAAAACTGAACCCAAATCGGTTCACCCGTTTAAGAGCTATAGTGCCACAAAAAGACAAAATGACACACAGACATACTGACACACAGACACATAGCGGTCAAACTTGTAACACCCCTATTTTTGCGTCGGGGTTACTAAAAAATAATCTATCCACTGCTAAATTACTACTCATTATGGATTCATTTAATTTTTAATTATGGATTTAATCACAACAAAACTGAGAAACACTTAGTATTCTATGAATCAGTTAACCAACCCTTTTACTAAAACATTAACCTTGAACGACTAACATAAAAGGAATAATTAAAAACCCCTTTATTCGAAAACTTAGTTTAAACTAGCTGTGCCCGCGACTTCGTTCGCGTGCATGTCGGAAAACAATAATGTGTCGCTTTGACGGTGTAGGTACCACTCCTCCGATCTTCCGATCTATCCTGGTAGGAATCTACCACAGCTTTCGAATGCAGTCCAGAGCCTAGAGACAAAACACATTACTTTTGGCGTTCACGCTAAACGGTACGCCAAAATCTATGGGAATGACATTACCTGCGGAAAGGACACGGTAATGTCATTCCCATATATTCTGGCGTAGAGTTTAGCGTGAACGTTAACAGAAAGGTGTTTTGTCTAGGCCTGCAGGCGTCTTTAGGGGTTATAATGATATTGCGACGAAGTCTCACTCAGATTTTTAAGAATAAATATAGATCAAAGCGCCTGGTCGAGGCTCATTTTATAATAAATGTGCACCTGCCGTAGGTACAGTAAAAGCTCTTTATTCGCGAGGTATACGTTCCGTAAAATACCTACCGCGAATACAGAAACCGTGACTATGGAATGGTAATTTATATGGGATTATAGGGGATACGTTCCTAAGTGACAAAAAAAAACAATTTAATTGAAGTTTTTGACCATATTGATTAATTGTATGAGCGTGATATGGATGCAAGCGACTCTCCAAGGCGTAAACGATCAAGCATTTCTATGCGTTAAACAGATTTTTTCGCGTCGAAAATCGTTTTTAAGTAAAAAAAAAATTTCAACATTTTGCAATAAATGGAAAGATGAAACAATAGGTAAAACACGCAAAGCGGCTCGTACCAAAGGATGGAATGTCTATTAAGTCGCAGCATTTATAAATGTGGGGGAGGCCTATGTCCAGCAGTGGACGTCTTTCAGCTGAAATGATGATGATGAGGATATATAAATATACTTTATGGTGATGAGGTTGGTTTCGTTATGTTTGTTTACATTCTCAAAAAACTTTTTTCAAAAAAATACCAACCGACTTCCAAAAAACACTACAAAGTGCAAAATAACTTTAATTTCGGAAGTCGGTGACGTTGGATGTGTATTTTAATTATTTGTCACCGCCTTCCGAAATTAAAGTTATTTTGCACTTTGTAGTGTTTTTTGGAAGTCGGTTGTTATTTTTTTGAAAAAAGTTTTTATTTTTCACTTTTTTGTTACCTACCATACACCAATTCGAAATTTCATCATCCTTTGGGTCAAATAATGCATACTTATTTATGTGATAGCAACATTCGCGGTTGATTTGCTGTAATTTTTTGAAGAGTTCCGTTGTCTGTTTCCGAAACGCATCATCAGATCTATATGCAGGGCCCAATCTAAGGGGGGGCAAGCCGGGCAAATGCTCAGAGCGGCAAAAATGTAGACTAACGTATGTGAATATTATATAGTTAAAAGAATATCACATAATTATGGTCATACCATCTTTGATGGTGTTAGTGCAAAGGGCGGCGAATATTATTTTTGCCCGGAGCGGCTAAATAGCTAGATCGGGCCCTGTTTATATGAAATTTCAATGGGACCATTTCGGAGTAAACTCCTTTCGAAAAAAAAAAGAATTTTGCAAATCCGTCTATATACGACGGAGTTATGCCTGAACATACATTAAAAATATAAACATGTCGAATTGAAAACCTCCTTCTTTTTGAAGTCGGTTAAAAACACCGACCGCGGCGAAGGCGGCTATTGCAGATGTCAAAGGCCGAACCAATACAGCAGGCGATATCATTTGACAATGTACTTTAGGCGAAGTTGTAATAAGGTCTATTTCACTTTTTTATAGTCCATCTGACGACGCGATTACAAAGGATATTGGGTTGGATACCTATTGGAATCCTTTTTGTTATTTGTTAATATGTATGTACCGATGTACCGATTAGACCCGCAAATAAATAAATCTTTAGCCGCGGATATAGGAATTGGGTCGCATTTTTTTAATCCGCGAGTAGTGAAAACGCGAATGAAGGAAGCACGAATAAAGAGCTTTTACTGTACTTACTCAATAAATCGACTGCGCGTCTGGTTGAGTGTGCTGAAGCATTATTCCACGCGGGGGCGGGCGCCTATCTCGGCCCGTACAGGCGCGTGTCTTTTAGCTTTGTTTATCAAACGTTGACCACTGAATAAAACCACAGCAGTGGGAATGCTCTGCACGGACTGCGATAGGCCTTGACAGGTAGCAGTGCAGTAACACCTGACGCCACCTGTCAGTTAACGGCCCGTGGGACCATGGCGTTATCACGATGAAGAAAGATCACGCTGTAAAGGTGGATACTGACCGGCGTCACGGGTCAAAATGCACCTAATATGTTACCAAGCAAGTATTCGTGCAGTCAGTAGTACCTACGGCAAAACATGCGAGCGAGTAACACTGATTTTAGCACACGGCGTAAAGACATGCTCGCTGCGAATGTTACCATTACCTACGCCCCGCAACGTCGGTCATTATCCACATTAAAAGCGCTGTTGAAAAAAAAACCAAACCAGGCAAAAAAAACTATTTAATTGTATAGCACGGGTTTTCTATGAACATAGTAAGTACGATGTTGTTGCTACGTAGTGCCATACCGCGCGCGCCCCCACCTCTCTCCCCGCTGCTGACGCAGGCAGCAGGAAGAGAGAGAGCCCGATCCCGAGGATAATGGACGTAACAGAGCGATCCTCCGCGACTCTCAGTTGCGATGCCTTTTTATTGTAAATTGTAATCAAAAATGTTTCAGTGTTTCTTTTGTTCAGCCATACATTTATTTGTAGACCAATAAATATTTATATTTAAAGAAGCGACTTTAAAATTGTCAATATTTTACTATTGTGATTTCTATTGTTCCTGTGTAGGTAATGTATCCTTTGTTGGAGATGCCAAATGGATAAATAAATACATTTTTAAACTTGTTTTAACTAAGAAAATGCTTCTCTGTAAGCGATGTTGCTCGGAAGAGCATCGACATAACTACAGTTGCCCGTGTGAAAACCTTTCTATTAACTCAAACCCACCAGTAGTTATGGTCGCAATTTTGGATTTTTTTTTCCTGACTTTCACCATCCGACCTCGCTTGAACCCCTCCCCACCTCGAAAACTAACATCACGAAAATTAGCACATAAGTATTTACAACTCTTTACTCCCAAAACTCCCATTATTTGAATCGAGTAATGCTGTAAACACGCATTTAAATTTAACATTATCAAATTTCGCGCGAAATCAAGTTGTTGTCTTTGCATGTTTGCTATTCAAACCTAGATGGCGTTACTGACGCTAGAGATTAAGAATTTCTATGGAGATGTTCCTCTAGCCGCTCTAATTTTGCTACATTATGCTAGATGGCGCTACTAAGACTTTTATCACAATTAAAAATGAAATTTCTTCCCCTCTATTTGTATTAATTTGATAACATTGCATTCTAGGTATATGACTCAGAACACCACGTCATTTAATATTATCACAACTTTTTATTTGAAATTCTTTTAGCTTTTTTGATTCGTGGGAATCAACCACCAACGGAAAGCGATTTTAGTAATCAGTATCATTACTTGTTGAAATAACAGAGACACAGTAAGTAACTTAAATGAGAATGACGTGTTAGTATTCGTTAGTACCGTTTCACGCCAATAGATGTCGCTAAGCGTTTCAACATTACGTAAATAAATTCTTCTTGAACACTTTAAATTATTTAGATAGGTTGACCGAAGCGATTGCGATGAAACAAAGACTAATATAAACTCTGAGTTATAAACAATATTTGAGTATGAAAGATAACCATATTAGTTTCGTTCTTTTGACGTGATACTTGATCTATTCAACATAGAAACTGAAAAACCGAGCTACAGACAAAAATTTTGATAAGGGTTAAAATGTCATCTGTTGATTATCCCTTACCACCCCAAGCAATTATTTTCGAAATATTTTAAATGTACAGAAAAAGTTCCTTTACAGATTTATTATATGTATAGATAGATATAGATTGAAATGATAGTGCCCACGAGAACGATAACAGCCCTTCATAACATCAAAATGTAACTACCCTTAAATAGACACTTCTTTAGACGAAATCACTTTCACCTTTATTGCTTGTTAATTTAAAGCCATTGTTGCGTAACATTTTTGTGTGTTTAGAGCAAATATTGAAGCATGTATGTATCAGTTTCTTACAAAGAGTCCGTTACTCAAAACATGTTTGGTTTGTTCTCTGTTATGAAAATGGCAGCGTTTCAAAATAGATAATTAAGAGTTCCGTCCCAATGTACAAAGATACGACTACAGTAAATAAAGTTTGGTGCAAATTGTCAGACTATTTTTCTTCCATTGTGGCCCGCATATACGTCGCCGTCGGTACAATTTACAACTGAAATGGTTCCAACGAAGCAGGTTTGCATTTTGGAGAATGGACGAATGTTTCTAATTGCATGTAGATCTTTGAAGAAACTGGAGTTCAGACATAATTTTCCTCATTTTGTTCCATAAAGAAGTTTTGGTAATTATTGCCCCTTCCTAAATAATGGAATGGAAGGTCTAATTTGAGCAACGTTAATCTTACTGTTACTATAGGAAATTGAGAAAACTGTACCAGTCAGCCAGCAGATGCCTATGTATAAAATTGAGCATGCACAAGAGCAGTACAAGGCTCTTGTGCATGCTCACTTTTTCAATGAGAACCTGATTAAGGGATATTGATAAAAAAAGAAAAAGAAAAATGGATTTATTTGTCACAGAAACAGGTGCTTATAAAAAGATGAAATAACATTTAAAAAAAACATGATAACAACACATATATTTTATACATAGGCATCTGGTACGAAGGTATAAGGATCCACTTTTTGCCTTGAGCATCGAATGATTTGTTTTTCTTAGCTGACTGGTACAGTTTTCTCAATTTCCTATAGTAACAGTAAGATTAACGTTGCTCAAATTAGACCTTCCATTCCATTATTTAGGAAGGGGCAAAAAAAATTATTGGACATCTCAAATTCAAAACTCAAAGGCGATGTGCCTTTTTAATACCAATTAGACAATACTCAAGCTTTCAATCACATAAGCCTTATATCTCGCCATAAAACATACACTTGGCTCATAATTAATTCGACTTCACTCAATATATGCTATATAAAATCTATTCAGTCGCTAAAAGGTTCCATTTTGACCACGGACTAATGAGAATATGGAGTGCTGAAACACATTTGTCGAAATACCATTGGCTGGTTGAACAGTTTGGTCTACGAAGTTCTTTAACTAAGATTAACTTTTTGATTGATTATCTTTAGCAGTGCATTATTATCTAAAGGATTGTCACAGTAAAAATGAAAGGTCGAAGAAGACTTGTCATTACCACGTACGTAAAGAAATAATGGATGAATGAACTACGTTCATTTTTCTGACTGATCGACTCCTTTGTCAACTCGACAGTGCCTTTATATAGTTTAATATTGAAACAAATGCTTAGAGTTTCAATATTGAATGGTTCTGCTTGTTAAAGACGATGCGTTAAGCTAAGGTAACCCGCGATTTTTTTCTTTTACGTAGTTTTTTTTAAATTTGCAACTTAGAGTCAGATTGTACGTTGATTAAAATATTATTCGCGACCGTAACAAATATGATTTTACAGATACATGAAATAGTCTTTCAATGGGATTATATGGACTTATTGATGATTTAAATTCTGTAAATAGTTATGGAATAAGTTCTAATATAATTTTAATCAACATACCGCCTGAAACTGACAAATCTGCAAAATTGCAAAAAACTTACGAAAATTTGTATTTTAGCCGTAAGTAGGTTGTCATAAGTCATTTATTCATTTGTTTAACATAGGTAGGTACAATAATGATGAAATTTATAGATAATATAGAGTGCGCTATGTTATGCTAGAGAGCGTACAAATGTTTGTTAGTAATAAAAAATTAAAGTATCAAGCCAGGCAGGTCTCAATGATTCAATTAATAGCAATAGAAACGAATGTATTTTTTTTTAATGTCAGTTACCTTGCACAACACACAGACTAAAAAACAAATATAACACAAAATACAATAATAATGTCAATTTAAAATACTGATGTCAATAAAAAATAATTATGTCAATTTAAAATACTAATGTCACTATACAAAAACTTATGTCAAGGAAAACAATACATGCATTAGATTGGCATGTCAATATTCCAGATTTTTGTCTGTTAAAAATTCCGAAATACTGTAATATGCTTTGTTCACCAGTAAGGATTTCAGCCGTTTCTTAAATAAGCTAACGTTTAGTTCTTTGACTGACCTTGGTAAGCAGTTAAATATGACTGGCGCCATGCAAAAAACACTTTTATGCATTAATGCTGTGTGGGACCTTCTTACGCATAAACTGTTTTTATCCCGTCGACTTCGGTTATTAATGTCTGTTATTTTTTTAAACAACTTTGGATTGGTCTTAACAAAAACAGCAGCCTCAAAAATATACAAGGAAGGGAGAGTCAATATTTTAAATTTTATGCATAATGGTTTACATGTATCTATGACCTGTAACCCAAACATTGTCCTGATACACCTTTTCTGTGCCTTAAAGATTATTTCCCTATTGGTTGAGTTCCCCCAAAAAATAACACCATATCTCATTATTGAGCCTACCAAGCCATGGTATGCTGTGACTAAAGCGTCCACACTCATCACCGAGGTAAGTTTATATAGGGCATAGGCAGACTTGCTAATTCGTTTGGTTAGCTCCTCCGTGTGTGTTTTCCAATCCAATTTATTGTCGATTGTTAATCCTAGGAATTTAGATGTGTTTACTTGTGTTATGCGTTGGCCTCGTTGTATGCCTCTAAATATGAGTTCTCCATTTCTACCTACTCCATGGTGTAGAAAGCAAGTAATAAAATAATCTCTACACTGTCGGTTTCTATGGCGATGTTTATTACATGATTGGCTATTGGACACATATTTAGTTTATTGCCATGGCTATTGACATTCGGTTGCTGGATTTTTATAGTACCTGTTAAATTCTATATATCCAATAAACAGTAGTGGGCTTCCATATAATTGAGCGAATGTGTAGATGGACTAAATAACTGTAGCAGATAAAATTATTCTAATCAATCGATCCAAATCACACAAATATTAACTACTGCTTCCACGTTGTTGGTCAAGTGGTCGCAAGGGTCATTGCTGTGCATGAGGTCTTGGATTTTATTTCCCAGTTGGGCAAACATAATAGCGATTTTTTATTTGTAACTTCTCAGTATCAGCCCCGGGGTAATGATTTCTGCAATAGGCTCGCCCCATCACTTGGGAATTGAACATAACTGGCGAAATGTGGGTGCACTACCTCTACCTTGCCTTGCAGACAAACAGGCGTCATTTTATTCGTTTTACTATACAACTAATACAAAATCTTACGTAAAAGTCAAACGATTTTCTAATAGCTCTTATCTGGACTAGCTCGTAGGATTGACTTTTGTGTGGAGAGGCCATTGTTGTTGCTCTATAGAAATAATCGTTCCTCTGAGCTTAAGAATTGGGCCAATCGATTTATTATAGTGTGAGTAAAGGATAGTGGCATCGCAGGGGGAAAAAATCTGTGCGCCTTACTAATTTACTTAAATATCAACGATTTTCATAAAGGTAGTAATTAATAACAATTATAACTGAAATTCTGTTCAAATAGTTTAATAGAAGTACTAGGACGCTTGGCTCAAAGAGTTTACCTAAACTAACATAACTTTTCTTTTTTCATGGTATAAGATAGTACTTACTATATTAATATAAATGTTGAAGTATGAATGTTTTTTACTAAATCACGCAAAAACGGCTGAACGGATTTGGATTTGGCACTCAGGTACTTTATAACCTGGATTAAAACAAGGGAGACTTTTCATCCTGGTAGTACACGTTTCTCGTGGGATAATTTTTGACCTCCACACACACACGGGCACACACGGACGAAGCCACTGGCAAAAGCTAGTACTTACATAAAGCACAATGAACAAAACATTGATGGCCATTTTGTGAATATTCTCAAAGTTTCTGAACATTCACAAAACGGTTAGTAAAAACTTGACCAAGATTAAAATACTTTACTTAACTTTTTCACAATGACTTTAAAGACATCATCGTCACTTTTATCATACAACGACCAATCCATTGCTGAAGCACGATGAGAAGTCCGCATCAACAAAAGAATCAATTTATCACGACAGCGCTGAAAGGTCAGCCTATCGGACTTGGGGGACAGGTGCCCATTGATCGAGGCCCCCAACTTACAGAGGAATTAAAAAGTTAATCTATTTTGAGACGGTGAAGTTTTGTTTGGAATAAATACAGAAGATTGAATATGTTAGAATGAATATAATATAAATTAGATGTAGGGATCAAATTATTGGTGATTTTAACGTCCAAATTGGCATACTGAAATTGCACCTATGCGCTATGTGATGAAAACCTGTGTTTCTTATCAGACGGGAATATTAAAAACTAAAAGGCGCGTGAAACTATTAATAAAATAAATATTAATAAAAAAACTGTCAAACTTGTATAGTTTACAATATATATTTTTAGCATATGGTCATACATTGATGATATTAACGTACACACATACATACATACACTCGCACTTTTTTACCATGGGAGTAAGCAGAAACTACAGAACTATAATCCACACATATGATAAACAATACGACAGGATACTAATACACGAATATACGATATAACGATACTTACGCTTCGCCCTGAGGTCTTAAGTAATAGGTACGCATGCACGCACGCTAGCACGGTCGTAAAACATATCGCGGCAGGAAGTTTTCGCACACTGGATCAGCGTCATGTTCAGTCGTCCTAAATCCAGTTAAATTTCACTGCACATTGATTTCCAAAGGTGCTGGTTAATGTTATTGTTCGTGTCTTGAAGGGGGTGTATCACAGAAGGACCATTTCGTATTAGGAAAAAGGTTTTAACTCGTGAAGCACGTTGTAGTTCATGAACGATTAGTTGAAGTGAAAAACACGCGGCATCGCAGCGCCACTGTCGCCCTTCGTCGACAATTAGATTGCTTAGCGAATGGGTGAGAAGCACGCCGGCAACATAATCAAATCAAACCCTCTCTACCACACGCAAATGCTTGCGTACCAGTTAGGGGTTGAAAAACTATCCAAAATTCCTAAGATTAAATGCGGTAGGTATAACCTATCTTAAAGATACCCATATTCAAGAAAGGTATTAAGACTGATCCAAAAAATTACCGACCTATATCCCTTTTGCCAACCTTATCAAAAGTATTTGAAAAAATTATTAAAATGAGACTGATGGTACATTTAAATGTAAATAAAATAATTAATTTAAGACAATTTGGGTATCAAAAAGGTGTCGGTTGTTCAGATGCTATAAACACTCTTATAAATGACATAATTGATAAATTAAATGACAAAATGAAAGTGGCTGGGCTATTCATCGACCTTAGCTCCGCTTTTGATACAATTGATTATGAATTGCTACTAACTAAACTTGAATTTTACGGTATCAGAGGCAAGTCCTTACAACTTTTACGATCCTACTTACAAAATAGACGAATGTTAGTAGAAATTAAAAGCATAGATGAAAGTAATCATGAAGTCATGTACACGTCTAAAATTACAAATATAAAACGTGGTGTGCCCCAAGGCTCCATTTTGGGACCAATACTATTTATTTTATTCACAAATGATTTGCTTAACTTTATGCATAATGTTCAGCCTGATGTAAATCTTGTTGTCTTTGCAGATGATACAAATATAATAATTGGGGCGAATGACTTAAAAGAATTGACCAAAAATGTAAATAAAAGCCTAGAAAATCTCTGCGATTGGTTTACAGCCAATAACCTTTTGCTAAACACAAGTAAAACAAACATCATTTTATTTAAGACTACAACTCGCCATAATGACAATTTAGATGTACAAATCAAAGGAGATAAGATTAAATTAGTGGACAAAGTCAAATTTCTAGGGATTAACATAGATGTGCATTTAAATTGGAAACAGGAGCTAGCTTCTATTGCCTCTTCAATTTCATCAGCATGCTATGCACTCAGGAGCCTTAGAGATATGTTGGATCTAAAGCAACTAAAGGCTATATATTACGCGCTGGTAGAATCTAGGTTAAGATACAGCATAATGCTTTGGGGAAACAGCTATAGTTATAACTGTCAGAAAGCGTTTATTTTACAGAAACGGGCCATAAGGACTATAGTAAGGATCTCACAAAGAGACTCATGTAGAGAGCACTTTAAAGAGCTAGACATTTTGACAGTACCAAGTTTATATATATTAGTAATCCTAAATCTCTTTGCTAAGTATATTCATGAGTATGAAACACAAGAGGAACGTAAGATACGAGAAAGCACAAGAAGGAAGGATTTCAAACACAAAAGGGCACCAAATTTTAACGTAGCTAAGCATTGTTCAAGATATCAAGCAGTCGAGTTATTTAATAGGTTACCGACTGATTTAAAATTATTAATTTATAGCTCTCACTCATTTAAAACTAAATTAAAGGCCTTCTTATTGGAAAAATGTTTATACTCAGTGTCAGAATATATGTCAAATTTTAATGATAAATGATAAAATATATATTTATGATTTTAAAGTCACTAATAGCTATGATAAATTATGTTTTTGACTTAGGACCTTGATGAATTTGTACTCTCAACTAAAAAAAAAAAAAAAATCTTGACATTGAATTTTACATGTTTACAGATTTAGATTTGACATTGTATTTATTAACATATTTTAAATTAACTTGACTATTAAACTAACTTTTCACTTCAATCAATTTTAACTAGGTTTTTAAATGTATTGTTTCTGCATGTGATAATTTTATTTAATATGTAATGTTCGACACAATGTTAATTGTTTATGAATAATAAATGATGATGATGATGAAGAGAACGGTACGTAACATGCAACATTCCAACACCCAATTTTCAGCATGCATCATGCAAGAAGTCTGTACAAATATCACATCTATCTGCAACTCTGGTACAACCGAAACTTCATTGAATTAAACTAAGATCGTTTCGTGTGGTGCCGGATGTAAAAGAATAGCACCATCCCATTTCTTCCCGTGGGTGTCGTAAAAGGGGACTAAGGGACTTACTAGAGAATGGGCAGCAGCGTTCTCTATGCATTTTACCACCATACTGCTATCGCCAACCCGCCTGCCAAGCGTGGCGATTATGGCATAACCATAATCGCCACGCTCCATTTTGCAACCATTTTGGGGGAGGACTATGTCCAACATTAGACGTCTTTCGGCTGAAATGATGATGATGAAGATCGTTTTGGGCTAAATATCTGAGGTGTGGTAAAATAAACAGGGAACCCAGATGGTATTTGTACTGTAGTAAATGTGTGGATTGAAAATGTGGAGCATTGTATTGTGTTAGGAAATGTGCACTGAAAGTATAGGTTTTAGATTCATCTTTTTCTTTCGAAATAAAGAAAGGAACAAAAATGGATCAAAAGAAACTATATCACAATCGATCGTGCCAATATTGTTCCTACTCTCTATAAATTCAATCACAAATCATAAATGTTTCGCTGACGATATTTCCATAATACTGACGTCCGATAAAAAGACGAATACAATTTAAGACCAAGAAACAGAAATTAACAATACAGTTGACAAATTAATTAAATGGCTTGACATGAATAACTTAGAAATTAATTTAGATAATGTCGTGTACATACAATTTAACAAATCAAATAATAATAAATACAATTTAAAAGTTGACGTACCAAAACTTAACGCGGTTACACAAACAACATTTCTTGGAGTAATAATAGACCTGCAGGCTTAGCATGACGCTTTCTATTTCTACGAAGAATAGACAGTACTTTTTCAATACAAAGTGACATTCCGTTCCTCCATTTTTAGCATCGCAAAGTAGATATATCCTTCTACAATCTGTCATTTTGTCTTTCGTTTCTAACAATCTGTGTCTAGGTCCCTATAAATGTAGACTATTTCAGAAGAATATTTCTTCCCAAACTGTCAAAATCACACTGACAACAACCTTTCTACTCGACGGCCATAAAGTATATACGATTATCCACAAAATCATGATTCGTTTAGAACGCTTAACTGTGATAAATAATAGAAAAACATAGCCATCTTCTCCTATTGTACATCATTTAGTTAATAGTCATGTCTATTGTTCCGTCGACAAATCGGTGCTCGTGCTAAGCCTGCAGGACATCAATTGGAAAACACAAGTAGATGATGTATCTAAAAGAATAAATACATTTGTATACGCACTCAGAAATGTTTTTTTTTTTCATTTAGCCTACACTGTCTGCTGCTGAGCAAAGGCCTCCCCCAAATCCTTCAAGCATCCTTATCCAGGGCCTCTTCGATCCAAAACTGCTATTACAACCGACATGCATAAGTCGAATACTACTCATACCCCCTCCCCCCTCTCTCTCTGACTTCATCTTTGGAATGCCCTTCCTCTCGAAATCAGGACGGCCACCAGTCGGTATGCATTTAAGCGGAAACTGCAGAGGTATTTTCTTAACAAATAGAGCCATCTCAACATCTCTCTCCCTTGAATTTGAATATACAAGATGTTGATTTGCATCCTAGTCAAATTCAAGGACGTTATTATGCTAATGATTCTCGACCCAAATCAACAATAAAATGGGTAGGTATTTTTTTAAATATTTTTTCCTGTTTACTAAAATCCGTAAGTGTGAACCAGCCGTATTTAAACGCGGCCCGTCTGTTACTAGCCTAACCGCGCTTTCACACACAAACGCAAACAATACCTACATCCATTCACAACGCTTGCGCGATCGTTCGATCGGCCGCCGCGTGCGCGGCCCCCCGCCCGCCCCCGAACCAACAGTGTGTTTGATGTCGCCGAAATGTGCGTGCGCGCTTCTCAGTTCTCGGTAAATTGTTGAGACGTCATTCGATACAAAGTGCAAGATGACGGATAATTACACTAATGTCGAGTTGGTGGAGATGGTCCGCCTGTATGCCATCAGTGGAGACAGCCTACGTGGAGCCGTCCGGATGTTCACGGAAATGTTTCCCGATCGGGAACCCCCATCACAGAGCGTCATGCTGGCTGCTACGCAGAGAATGCGGGATCATCGGCAGTTTGACGTTCCCCGGCATGCTCAAGCTCGCGGCAGCGTAGGTAGGCCTGCCTGTCGCCTTGCAGGAAGACATCCTGGAATACTTCCAGCGAGAACCACGGGCAAGCACGCGGGAGGCTGGTCGACGCTTTGGAGTGCACCACACCACAGTGTACGTGCAAGGATCATTAGTGCTTTCGACACTTTAAAACGAATGTGTTAGTGTTACGTACCTAAACTAAAGGAAAACCAGCTACGTCGTGCTCGATTGTGCCAAGAGTGTGAAGGTGGCAACTTTGAACAACTCCTCCGGGTAACTTAAGTAGGTAATTTATTTATTTGTACATTTTGTAAATACGTTGTTAGCTTAACCAATTTTATTAGTGTAAATAAGTTGATTTTAATTTTTTAACTACGCCAATAATACCTAAGAGTCGAAAGTATCACCACCTACTTACACATAACTAGCAAATCTTTCCATTTCCATCAAACCTAAAAAACATTTTTAAACTTAGTAGATCGGTACATCAACTAAGGTAGGTAGGTATTATTACCGGTCCTAAGCCCGTTAAGTAGTAAAGAAAATTTCAAATCAACCAATTTAATCCACAAATAAAAACAAAATCATTACGAAAAGTTTAGGCTGAACGATAGCATTAGAGCAAAACGAACATTTTATTAATCATCTGATACCAGGTCAGTGAACTTTTCTTTGGCGCACTAGTATTACTGTCATTAGTAAGATTTCCGTATTCTAATGATGCTTAAAAAGAGGTAATTATCAAACTAAATTTATGACAATAATGTAGGTGATTTTCGAAATAAAATTAGGTAAAATTATTGCTACCGGTCGCTTAGGTCATTCATTGCTCGCCGCTCGGTCGCGCTGGTCGCGCACGCTTGAATTTGGTTCGTAGGTAGGTAAGACGTCGACACTCACGCACACAGCTGCATTGTCGCTGTTGCGTAGTCGGGTGATTCTCTTTTATTTGTATTGAATTAAGGGTTTAATTCTGAAATACTGTTAAATTTCAACAACAAAAAAAAGCAGTGCTTATTTGTTATTGCCCGGTACTGTATTTTCAATTGATTATTTATGTCTTTTATGACAACTACCTGAAATTTGACGAGGATGCAAAACAACATCTTGTATATATTTATATTATTAGTATAATTATATTATAAGATAGATATTGACGCTGACTCGTGCGCTGCGCACTCTCAACACGGTGGCGGATGCCATAGACATATTCACCTGTACACTGGGTGAGTTCACAAGGGCCACATACTGTGTAGCATGTAAGGTATAGTTAAGTATATTTTAAGTTACTTTGTCGCATTAGATTTTATTATCTGTAATGGCAAAGGGTACATGTGCGTGATAAATAAATAAATATTGTAGTTGATATTTATGCATGTATGTTTTTAACCTATTTATGTACCAATTTTATTTATAATTTATAATGATAAGTTTTATAGTTTTATTTTGTTCCTCTCTTCCAAAGCACCTGCCATATAATCTCTTTACCACCCTTGGTTGACTGGTAGAGAATGCCTAAGGCATTAAGTCCGCCTTTCTACCTTTTTTGTGTTCAAGAAGTATAAATAAATAGGTAAATAAATAAATATGGGTTCATCATGTGGGATAATAGTACCGATAGAGAAAAAGTGTGTTCGTGCAATAGATGGGCTTCAACTTGATGAATCTTGCAGGCCTATATTTAAAGAACTAGGTTTTTACCCCTACCCTCTCTATATTTATGAATTATGCATGTTTGTTAGGAAGCATAAAGACCTATTTCAAAAAGGCAGAGGATGTACGAGTATATCCTCGAAACCGGTGTGATCCTCACAGGCTTATGTTAAGTGACTTATAGAGAGGCTAAATATAATAAAAGCTGTTTAGCCACATGTGTTCGGGTGTACAATAAAATTCCAAGGGATTTAAAAACTTTAGATCTTAGATTGTAAAAAAAAAACTTTAAGAATGGTTAAAAACTAATAACTTTTACAGAATTAAAGAATTTACGGACGGGAAACATTTTTAAATGTAACCAACAATATTTGCATGCTATGATAGAAGGTAAACATGTATGCTCTATAATGTAGGTCTCTAAAACAACTTTTATACCATGTTTGTGCAAATAAATATTGTTTTTATTTCTATTTCTATCTGTCCGTGTATAGCCCGATATACTCCACACTCTTTCATTACTAATTTCTGACACAAAATCTTACACTTCT
Source organism: Polymixis flavicincta (assembly GCA_949987655.1). Lineage (NCBI taxonomy): Eukaryota > Metazoa > Arthropoda > Insecta > Lepidoptera > Noctuidae > Polymixis > Polymixis flavicincta. The sequence goes on from OX465175.1 coordinate 27,711,679, forward strand.
AAATACACAGTAGAACACCTTATACACTCACCTTGCCAAGAACACTCCTAACCCACTTACAACATACTTAAATCTCCAGGATTTCCCGATCAGAACTCTCCCTAACTCTCTAAAACCATAAACATATAACGCAGTAAAGCAATTAGCCACGAATAGGATTTGAAATGTGCGACCTGAACCGAATACCGACCGGCAATAAATCCAGCCTCCCTGCAAAATATTAGACAATCCTGGTAAAATTAATCTTCCCTACACATGTAGCGTTTTAAGCGAATTCCGCTGCGAATTATATTTAGCTTATTGCTTGCCAAGTACTAAGAAATTGGAGTAGTGGGAACATAAAAGATGGCGTCAGTGTGGTGCGTCGCGTCGTAGTTTATAAATAAATAATAATAAATCTTATTCAAAAAATTAAAATTCTTAAAATACATTATAAATCTTAGAAATAATATACGTAGTACAAAGTATGATGCCTGTACTAGGATAAACCCGTGTCACAGGCGGAATGAGTTCTTATTATTTATAAATATTAGGACAACTGATTTCTTAACAATATTTAACTGAAGTTTTATGAATAGTGTCATAATTGGTTAATTTATTAAGTTAGAGTATTATTAACTAGGTTGAAAACAAATATTGTATGATTCACCGTCTAAGCATCATTTATATTTTGAAGCGATCGGCTGATAGTGCTTAGACAGCGGCAAATTGATGGTAAGTAGGACAGAGCAGTGGTCAGGTATAGTTTTGAGTCAGCAACAAGCGAAACGTAAGTCAAGTATGACGCACTAGGTGCCCTCATAATCGATGGAGTTAATGTATCTATATTCTGCTATTTTCCTAGCAGGGCAATCAGTGTCTCCCGTTTTGTGATCACTGGGTTTTTAAAACGTGAGCAAGTCCCGCATTTTGGATTTGCGACTTTTTTCGCGCATTCAGACATTAATGGCCAGCGTCACCACAGTGTCCACACGTAGTGACGATCTCTCGGTAAGTTTTAGCTGCATGGCCATATTGTTGGCATTTGTAAAACCTTGTTACCAATATAAAGTCCCTGACAGGACAGGAGAGATTAGGGCTTTACGTATATCGGCTGAAACTTCAATAACGTAGTTACAGGTCGTAGCATCTCTCTTCCCCGATTTGTGGTTTAATTTTATGAAGTTCAAGAAAGATTCCAAGGACATCGCTTGTAACTTGTCGGATACGGTTTGTTCGAAAATGCACCTGAACACCTCATTTTCATCCAGGGAAGTCGGCACTCCTACAACCACGATACGAGGTTTACGTTTACTGGGTTCGTCGGCAGTAAGTCCAGATGTAGAGAGCTGGACTGCATGTTTTAGTTTATCAGCGTCATGTTTCGTAACAGTGCTGACAATTACGCCTCCATTTTTTGCTCTCCGGACACCACGAACGAGCAGTTTCATCTGCTTGGGCCGTATGATTTTTTGTTAGAGTTGTTTCGTTTCGTCACTTGATTTACATTTACGAGTATCATTCGGAAAAATGGCAACAGAGCTCAGGTTGTTGGGTCGGACGAAATAATTTGATCCCTTTTGCACCATATCGGCAAAAGAAGCATTTCTTACAGAACCAGAGTCCTTTATCGTCTGTTTGAGCTCCAAAATATGTTCCGTAAGGTCGCGCTTTTCTTGAAGGGCATCAACCGCGTTGTACACCTGAATGGCTTTCTGCTTGAGCGACTGATATAGGACTACCATTTGTGACGTTCCAGATCCTACTTTGCGGCATAGGGTAGAAATTTTCATTTTCTGCTCTGAGTTGAGTTTGTCATCCGCCGCAATAGAGCAAACTTCATTTAGGTGCTGTTTGATGGATGAAATCCATTTTTGAATTTCAAGCGTTGAAACCGACTCGAGGGCTGGGTTTTGCGTCTTCGTCTTCGACGGTAAGGCGGAGAGTTGCACTGGGTCCCTTGGATTAAAGAGGCTCTTATCCATTTTGTTTTAATAAAAGGTTCACTATTTCGAGTCCATCATTAACAAAACTACACAATAATTTTACACTTACATTACGATAGTAATACACTAAGGAGGTAAATTTTATTAAATAACTTATTTATGAAATATTGCTGACGAGCACGTCTAAATGCCGCTAGTGTGCACGACAAAACTCCCAATGTGGTTTAAGATGGTACTGTTGTTTTAGAGTACAACTGAACTAGGAACTTCACATGAAATATCACACGTGTTGTTGATTGCCGCATCGATTAAGTTATGTTGGGTCCACTGGTTAGGGCCTGGCCTTTAATACACGAAGTTGTTTGGTCAAACCCTGTTAGGTAAGAACCAATGTGATTTTCAATTCATAATAATAATATCCTTCAGTCGAGGCTTTTTAAATGCTAAGACTCTCCACAATCGTGAGATATGCAGTCTCAGGGATTATTTCCTAGAAACCGACGTGGGGATGCATCGATATGTTATTGTGAAAGACGGCACGGTTGACATTTGCCGGGCATGCCACCGTCCGGGTGAATCAATCAGACATATAATCTCCGGGTGTTCCCGTCTAGCTGACGAGGAGTACTTGCATAGACACAACCTTGTAGCCAGGATTATCCACCAGCAACTTACTCTGAAATACAGCCTTGTGGAATCAGAAGTGCCGTATAACAGGGATGTGCCCGACCCAGTTCTCGAAAATGGACATGTCAAACTGTACTGGGATCGACCCATCATCACTGACAAGACTATTGTTGCCAATAAGCCTGATATAGTGGTGGTGGATCGACTAGACCGGCGTACAATGATCGTTGATATAACGGTCCCGCATGACGGGAACCTTGTGAAAGCCGAGAAAGATAAACAAATCAAGTATCTTGACTTGGCTCGCGAGGTTGTCGACATGTGGGATGTGGACTCAGCGATCATTGTACCGAAAGTTGTTACAACCAATGGCATTATAGCTAAGAGCCTCGACCAACATCTGAGGAGGCTCTCGTTGGGCAGCTGGGTCAAGGGCTTGATCCAGAAAGCGGTACTCCTGGACACGGCTCGCATTGTTAATAGGTTCCTCTCTCTGGAGCCCTGACCGCCGGTAGCTTGGACCTTGTTCCCGATCCCGGTGGGTTACTATTTTTCATATTTTTAAATGTTTTATATTTTTATGCTAATATTTAAAAATGTAATTTATATGTGTATATGTTAAATTAAATTAAAGGAAATAAATATCCTCCAAACCGTGTTTCGAACTCGGCGACCAATCTCAATTGAGACCAGCCTTCAGCGCGGGAGATATTACAGTGTACTAGTGTGAGCTCAGACATAGTTGCACCCTCTGATCCCTCACTCTTATAGTCCGATGGGACGGCACGCAATCCAACACGATCTGGAAAAGATCAGGCGCAGTACTAACTACTTAACGTGCTTTCCGAGGCACGGGTTTATCATACCGCCTACCTTCAACCTCCTGGCTATTACTAAGAAATTCGTAATGGAAAAACCAAATAATACTTCGTCCAACCTGGGAATCGAACCCAGAACTCCACGCTCAACAGTCTCGCTTGGGACCACGAGACCAACGGGGCATTTAATTCTTAAACTCACTGATGTCACCAAGTCACCGATGCGAAAGAAAACATCGTGAGGTAACCTGGGCCTGACCTGAGCCTAGGATCGCTCATCTTGAGTAAGTGTGGTGATCACTGCTCCTGCCTTACTTGTATGAGAAGAGCCCCGCAGTGGTACAATAACATGCTGGTACATGGTGTGACGTATCGTTATAAATGGAAATAGTTAAAACAATGGACATTCGACAAACAAAGGTCACTATTACCGGTCTATTGACTTTAACACTTTTTCATCTAAAAGCAAATAAATCAGCATAAATATGCAAGCCACCAACTTACAGTTAAATAAAACCAAAGGGACCTAAAACTAAGGACAAATTCACAACAAAACTCAAATGAAACCAACACAAAGTCGGACCAAAAATCGAACATCGCAGTAAAAGTTTAACATACCCGGATAAATCTAGAGCGCGATGGTCCTAACTTGCCCCGGCAACTTCTAAATCATATAAAAATAGTTGGGCAAGAATAGTGACACTTTGCGGGCAAGTTGAACGAGTACAGACGTAGTTCGAAGCTCCGAGACTATAAATCCTTTCAATTTATGATGTCAATGTTAGGTTTGCATAATGTTTGCTACAGAATTACTTAAGAAGTCGTATTGGACAGCTTCAAGTTGATTTTGTTGTTGTCGTGAGGAAATTCTATGTAAATTATGTGTATTTTAACCGAATATTACAACGAAGGAGATTCTCTTTTCAATGGTTCTGTTATCTCAGCACCCTAATTGCGTAACTCAGGATTAATCATAATCTGATTCAATTTGACAGTTCAACAATATTCATTGCGTTATTTACGTTGTTGAGCCGACACATTTTTCAAAAAATGAAGCAATGGTTTAACAATCTGTTTCAAAACAAAACAAATTATAATTAATCATAAGTTACGCAATTAGGGTGCACGTCTTTTGTAGATCTTTTATTTCAGAAAAGACACATTAGTAGACGACTTTTCAACTTGGAATACTAAACTCATCAGATGCAGTTACTTTTCAAAATCTAAGTTACATTGGACAACAAGTTTCGCACAATCATTCACCGTCTACAGTAATGCCCGGAAGGAAGGTTATGATTTGATCGGTATGTTTTAGATTCATCTGGTCTCTCATAACTTTGAAACAACTTATCATAGTTTGGTAAATGAAATATCGTTGGAAGCGTCTTGATTGTCCGCAGCAGGCTTAGCACGAGCACCGACTTGTCGACGGAAGAATAGACAACACTATTAAATAAATTATGTACAATAGGATAAGATACCTATGTTTTTCCATTAATTATCACAGTTATGCGTTCTAAACGAATCATGATTTTGTAGATAATCGTATATACTTTGTGGCCGTCGAGTAGAAAGTTTTGTTGTCAATGTGATTTTGATAGTTTGGGAAGAAATACTCTTCTGAAATAGTCTACATATAAAAGGACCTAGAGAAATATCGTAAGAAACGAAAGACTAAATGACAGATTGTAGAAGGATATCTACGGTGCGATAACAAAAATGTAGGAACGAAATATCACTTTGTATTGAAAAAACACTGTCAATTCTTCGTAGAAATACAAAGCGTCATGCTAAGCCCGCTGGTTAAAGGTGTGACGTCACATTAAACGCCGGGGCGTTTAATTCTCGATCGAAGTTTAAGTCTCGATGTCCATGTACGCCCCCCAGGGCGTACTTGGACATCGAGACCTAAACTAAAAAAGTCTGCCGTGGTCGTAGGTGGCATACGACCACGGCTTTCTGATTTGTTCACCTACCAAAACAATAGTTCTAGTCAGTACAGTCATAGGGTAAAAGCATAAGACCACGCCTGTGGCATATGACCACGACTTTCAGATGAGAATATTTTGTTGTTACATACTTTTTAAGGCGTGATTTTTCAGTAGTCACGTATTTTTTTTTTTGCACAATGAAACTCTATTAGATCTCTGCTTCATCAATTCATTACGGATTAACATTTCAGTAACCCATTTCTCCTATTTGCATCTTTATAAGGCCTGATATAGGTGCTGCAAATAAATTGCCTGTGGCATACCCTAAGTTGAAACTCAGTTGTTACTCTTGTTTTGATGTATCATGTGAATAGTGCTTAAGACTCACTTACATTCATGGCTTTGTACTACACAGGTGGATTCCCACGGATTGTTTAAAGCACTGACCATAGATGGTAGATCGGCTGTCAATCTGTTTTGTGTATTCAATGTTTTGCACTAGCGTCCTGCCACAGTCTGCTACGCATGGGAGTAATGGTGACATGTCATAATCTGGGGATTAATAAAAATGTATTTTACACATTAACCTTCCGTAATAAATTTTCTAAATGATGCTGGTAACCTTATAAAAATCCATTGTATAGTTAAGACGATATGAAAAGCTACTTTGTTTTAACTATAATTGATTTTGCATGAAAAACAGACATGCAAAATTAAATTTAAAATTTAAAAAACCCCCGACCCTAACAAAAACTCTAAAAAGTAAAAATAATAATATTTATAGGCCTTTTAAGATGAAGGTAATATTTTGATCAAGGCATTGTCAAGTCGGGGGACGGTCAATGAAAACGCCAAACAGAGGCCTCGCATTTTCATTAGCCGTCCCCCGCCTTTACAATGCCTTGATCAAAATATTACCTTCATCTTAAAAGGTCTATAAATATTATTTAAATTTTTATTTCCTGCTTTTTAAACTTAATGTCTGGCTCGCTTAAATCTGCGCATCGTTGCGTATTTTTCCCACAGAGAAGTTTGTTACGAGTACTAATTTATCCTCATTCCTCGTCCTGATCACTATTTATCTATAATCTATGCATTGAGACCTTTTCAATGAGCCCAAACACGATACTTTTGCTGTTTGTTGGTGAGTAACTTGGGCATCCTGGAAATTTCAGGTGTTACTCCAGCATCATTTCAATGTTACCTTGTTCGTCTAATATCATTGAAGTAATACAAACTCGTAGAATACAAAATTTCGAGTTGATCAGCCCCGTGGAAGATGTTTAAATCACTTCATCAACCAGAAAAGAGCTGATAATCTTCAGACGGCTGAACCGATTTTGATCAAACATGTCTAAGAACACTCCCGACTAATTCACCTGTCAAACAAAAAAATCAAAATCATTTCGTCCGTTCGGGAGCTACGATGCCTCAGACAGACACACACACACACAGACACGTAAAACTTATAACACCCCGTCGTTTTTGCGTCAGGGGTTAAAAGGACAGCTAGTAATATGGAATGTATTTACATTGATATTTGTTTGTAATCATACGACTATTGTCTTTCATCGATGTTACGTACGTAGGTAGTGCATAGTAGAAACGTACTTTTCCTATCCATCAAGCCGGTGTTTTTTTTTTTTTTTTGGAGGGTGGGAAATCATCAAATGACTTCTCCCGCTCTGGGTAGAAGCAGAAGGGCGTGTCAGACTTTTACTGACTAAAACCCACCCGTGTTCTCGCAGTTGCCTGTGTGCCATGGGCGACGGTGCACCCCTGGCAGGCATTAACCCTTGCGGACCCAAGCATCTTCTACGGGTCTGATCAAGTCGAAATTTCGTATTCTATTATTTTAATGATATTAGGCGAACAAAGTAACCTTGAACTGATGCTGGAGCAACACCTGGAATTTCCAGGATACCCAAGTTACTCACCAACAAACAGCAGAAGTATCGTGTTTGGGCTCATTGAAAAGGTCTCAGTGAATAGGTTATGGATAAATGGTGATCAAGACGAGGAATGAGGATAAATTAGTAACAAACTTCACTGTAGGAAACATACGCAACGCTGTGCAGATTTAAACAAGACATTAAGTTTAAAAAAGGAAATACAAATTTAGTTAAAAAACTTAAAAAAAAAACAACCGACTTCCAAAAAACACTAAAAACCAATAAATGACTTTAATTTTGGAAGTCGGTGACTTTGGATATGAATTATAATTAATTTATTGTCACCGCCTTGCGAAATTAAAGTAATTTTTCGCTTTCTAGTGTTTTTTTGGAAGTCGGCTGTTTTTTTTTTTTAAGTTTTTATATTTCACTTTTTAGCTATAGTACCTACCCCACATCAATTCGAAATTTCATCATGCTTGGGTTCAAAACAATGCATATTTATGCTATAGCAGTAATCTCTGTTAATTTGCTGTCATTTTTCGAAGAGTTCCGTTGTCTGTCTCCGAAACGCATCATCTGATCTATATGAAATTTAAATGAGACCATTTCGAAAAAAAGCCCTTTCGAACAAAAAAAGAATTTTGCCAATCGGTCTTATGACGGAGTTATGCCCGAACCTCCACCTAACTCCTAAACGTTAAAGAGTTGTACCTTCCTTCATCAGCTCAGCGTCATGAAATGATGATGACCATACGCAAATGTCTCAATAGTCTTAGAAAATAAATGAAAAACATTGTTAATACCTACAAATTTTAAGGGTTGCCCTCGATTTCCATGGGATTCCATCATCAGATCCTGACTTGGTGCCAATGGGACCACCTCAGGTGTATACTCTTTCAAATAAAAAACAAATTTTGAGAATCGGTCCACAAATGGGGGAGAAATCGAGGAACATACATAAAAAAATATACGAACAGTGGAACATATAACCTCCGCCTTTTTTGGAAGTCGGTTAAAAAATTAAAAACCCCGACCCGAACAAAAACTACAAAAGTAAAAAAAAAAAATGGCCTTTTAAGTTGTTGGTAATATTATGATCAAGGCATTGTCAAGTCGAGGGACGGTCGCCACCACTTTCTGGGCCGACCGCGCCATATAGAGGAGGCCTAGCATTTTCATTAGCCGTCCCCGACTTGACAATGCCTTGATCAAAATATTACCTACTACTTAAAAGGCTAATAAATATTGTTTTTTTTTTACTTAGTAAGTTTTTGTTTGGGTCGGGGGTTAAATTTAACTTTTTACAATAGCTACGTTAAATTAGACTGAGAAGACTGATTAGTTATCTATAGTATCAATTTAATACTGTCTGCCTTCAAAGCAAGCGTGAACAGGCATCTTCTGGGCATGCTCGTTCCATCATAGACCTCGACATCCTTCGCTTTCGATCAGACGTGATCGAGGTCAGGAGCAGGTCGTTTCGCCAAAATAATAAATTGTTAAAAGTTATATTTGGCACAATGTCTGACGCATTTGACAGATCATCCAACCACGAAAATGAACAAAACATTAGTGTTATAATGAATGATAGGCTACCAAAACGTACAGACAAAGCTGAACTCAATAAATCAAATTCTCGTTACGTTCCGATCTCCAAGACTTCACCCCATCAACCGTTCAAAAAAACACAAACAACCACAGATTAAAATAGAATAAATTATTAACCCTTGTCTTAACATCGAAAAATTATTATACGGAACAAAGACGTTCTCGGCTGCATTTAATGCAGAATAACATAACACAAAGAAACTTCAACTTTATAATCTAACCAATAAAGTTTCAAATGTCAGTGACAGAACAATTCATTATGGTCTCCTTAATTGTAACAGCAACAGCGTATAGTTTCGTTTGTTGTGCGATTTTGTGTATGAGTATGTCTATAGCAAATTGTGACTTAATGCTTGGTTTTTAAAGTTGAATTTAGTTTTGAGGGGTATAGTTGGACGGTAATGCAGTTTTTGGCCGCCCGCTGAGCGCAGTTGAGGCGATCATAACAAATCATCAAGTTGTAACTTAAGGTACGGCCATATTGTGGAAATTTTACTCATAAAACGAAGTTTTGAAACGGATTTTAATATCCGGGGTGAGAAGATATTGTTTTGAAGTGAATTTAGGAAAGTTTCAGCTTGAGTTTCAAAACAATAGTTCGGAAAATCAACTACTAGAAGTACTGTGAAAACTACTGAGCGTCAAACTTGAATAGAATATTTTGGAAACTGAACAAGAGCCATTGTTGTTAATTCTCAGACATTACAGTGTTTTTTAGTAAGGTACAAACCCTTATGTAAAGCATACATAGGACTATAATACAGCTAGGTAATGTTGACATATTGCAGCTCACGTCTGTGTTTCTCGAATAATAATAAGATTATCACACAGTACAAACTAGTTAGCATTATATCTCTCAAACGCTACACAGATTATAATGCGCTGTTTATTATTGGTACTCGCTCGACTTCGACTTGGACTGGAATTTGTTAATCAAACGGTATTCTTGGGAATCACGCTAGACGATAAATTGCAATTGGGACCTCATATAACATCTCTTGCGGGGCGGCTAAGCTCTGCTGCTTATGCTGTTAGAAAGATCAGACAGTTAACAGATTTAGAAACCGCGCGTTTGGTCTATTTTAGCTACTTCCACAGCATTATGTCGTATGGCATTTTACTGTGGGGTCGGGCTGCTGACATTGAATCCATCTTTATTTTGCAAAAGAGAGCTGTCATAGCCATTTATAATCTACGTCGCCGCGAATCCCTCAGAGAACTGTTTAAAAGGATTAATATTATGACGGTACCTTGCCAATACATTTATGGAAATATCATGTATGTAAGAAAAAATCTACATCTTTTTAATAAAATAATACACATAATTTTAATACTAGAAACAAAGACAAAATAGATATAAAAGTGATACACATAATTTTAATACTAGAAACAAAGACAAAATAGATCAACCATTTTTCAGATTAGCTAAAGTACATTCATCTTTTATGGGGTAGTGTGGGGTGGTGTGTGTTATAAAAAATGTTATAACAAAATGCCTTGTGATATATTGCAATTAAATGAAAGGAAAATTAAAAGTCATACTGAAAGTAAACTTTTTAAACATGCGTATTATAAATTAGAGGATTATATCCAAGATAAAAATGCTTGGAAACATGCTGGTCCTGCTCCATAGGACAATCTAGAGTCTAGACAAAATCAAACTGGTTGCTAATTGAATTGTATAAATAATAATTATGCTTAGCTATTCATCCCATTATCCAGAAACTAAATTCAAAATTTAACGTATGGTAACTAGACGATGGAACGCTAGGAGGTGATGTAGACACCGTTTTGAAAGACCTACAACTCCTCAAACAACAATTTAAATCCATTGGCCTGGACCTTAACCCATCAAAATGTGAAATTTATCTCTCTGAAGTCATCGACAAAGAATTGACCTTAAAAAAATTTAATGCAATAGCCCCACAAATCAAAATTCTAGAAAAAAGTTCACTACACCTCCTAGGTTCCCCAATTTTGGAAGACAGCTTTTCTCAATTCATCGACGACAAAATTAAACATTTCCATGACATTTCGGAAAGATTCTCTAAAATAAATGTAGGTACACTCGGCATTCACCCTGATTAGATACTGTTGTTTTGGCCCGAATTCTATATTATATTTTCTACGCTCTTCAGCTTTATGGAAGCATCCACAGCTCTTGGACAAAATTGACCAAATTATTCGCAGCAAATTTTCATCCATTTTAAATGTGGCCTTGGACGACCGAGCGTGGCTTCAAGCCACTCTACCCATCCGTTTTGGTGGCCTCGGCGTCCGTAAAATTACTAGTATTAGCTTACCGTCTTTCCTGTCCTCTGTCCACAGCACTGAAAAGTTGGCTGGGAAAATTCTAGCCCCTTGCCTGGTTGACACTGAAGTGCCGTGCTTGACCGATGCAGTGAATGCCTGGAAAATGGCTTGCCCAGACTCAGATTGGCCCATGAACCCATCTTCCCAGAGACACTGGGACGAGCCGCTCTGCAGGTTGGTACGGAATAAACTTATTAATACGTCCACTAATGCTGCTGAGCGTGCTCGCCTTCTGGCCTTGGGTGAGTGGGAGTCGAGCCTCTGGCTGCAGGCACTACCGTCACCCAACATAGGCACAATGCTGGGTGACTCGACCTTCCGGCTCGCTACATGCCTGCGTCTTGGCGCTCCTTGCGTGGCTCTGCATCGCTGTCAATGCGGTAAAGGTGTCGACTGCCTCGGACACCATGGCTTATCCTGCAGTAGGAGCGCAGGCCGGATATCACGGCACGCCAGCATCAATGACATTATTCGTCGTGCTCTTGTCACCGCCGGGGTGTCAGCTGTTCTAGAACCCAATGGCTTGGCACGCGACGTTGGAAAGAGACCAGACGGAATGACCATAATGCCTTGGAAGTTAGGTCGGCCTTCGGTGTGGGATGCAACATGTGTTGACACCCTTGCGCCATCCCATCTTTCTTGTACGGCGGTTGTGCTGGGGCGGCTGCTGCAGGTGCGGAAAACCTCAAACGGCGCAAATATTCCAATCTTATTGGAACATATATGTTCGAGCCGTTTGGGGTTAAAACTCTAGGGCCATGGGGACCGAGTGCCCACTTAGTTTTCCGAGACATTTCCAAGCGGTTGGTCGACTCTTCACGTGAACAAAGGGCTGGCCTATTTTTCGGCCAAAGAATCGGCATTGCCATACAACGTGGCAATGCTGCCAGCCTTTTGGGCACTTTTCCCATTGACAACGATGCGGACGTATTTTTTGATGCCTTATGATTATTTTGTTTTTATATGCCAGTAAATGGTTTTTTTTTTATATTTATTTAAGCAAAGTTGATTATGATATGTTGTCATCCACCCATTAATATTTTCACTACTTTATATAAATAATTATATTTATGACATTGATTAATTGATTTCACACACTGACTTTTTACTTGTTAATATTCTAGAAAAATCGTATATTTACTCTTACAATGTTTGTAAATATGTGAGCACCATGTATCTATCATAAAATTAATTTATCTGTATTGCTTCAATTGCATTTGGTTTTTTTTTTCCTGTTTTGGTATAGCAGTAATTTTATTCTGGGTGCATCGTTTTCACACATAATTATTATAATGAATGTACTTTGTTAAATTGTATTTAAAACATTTAAAAAGAGTAACGGTGGAGTTTCTTGCCCGTTCTTCTCCATACGAAACTACATTTTGGAATGGGCGACTAGAATCAATTCCGTTTAAATGTAAATGTTGACGTTCAAAAGTGCCTTTTAAGTGCCTAATTGAACTAAATGCTTTGACTTTGACATGTGTACAGGCGCGGGTCCACCATTGTGGGCACGCCACGATTGCGGCGGTAAGTCCCCTCTTTGAAGAGTGGCTTGAGAGGTGGCACGGCGTCCTCACCTTCCGCCTGACGTAGGTCCTCACCGGACACGGTTGTTTCGGGAGGTTCCAGTTTCAGATAAGGCGGGAGGAAACGCCCGGGTGTATTCATGCGAAGATCGCCCTGAAGAGACGGTGGAGTATACGGTGGAGGTTTGCCCGGTTTGGGCGGAGCACTGCCGTGTCTGGTGGAGGCGATCAGCGGCAGCGATCGCCTCCACCAGACACGGCGAAATCTTGAAAAACTCTATTAAAAATAAATTGATAAAATTGAATTGGTTTTTTTTTCCACTACTACAAATCCTTAAAATTGTTCTCAAATTAAAAAAAAAATGATTTCACAAGATTACAGGCGACAGTTATGCTTTAAACAAAAATATACAGATACGATTAAAAATCAACCATTAATATCTTTACTCCTGAACAGCTTGTTATTAAATGAACACGAACTGAAAAATAAATATTACACTAATAGACATTACATTACATTACATTTCTTTTTTTTTTACTATAATATGTACAGGGTTTATTGCCTAATATGTTCAAAAATCACTTACACAACTAATAAATAAAAAAACAATGAAATACTAACTTAACTAATCCTTATCACAAATTAAAAAATTGCGTCAAAAAATTCGTCCTCATCGCTGTCGACTGGTAATGTTCCCAAGAGACTGGCAGCATTACCACGTTGTATGGCAATGCTTAGCCGCTGGCCAAGGTAGAAATCTACAGACAATAGACAATCTACTTAACACGTCTGCTACTACTGCGGAGCGTGCGCGCCTGCTGGCTGTGGGTAAGTGGGAGTCGGGTCTGTGGCTTCATGCACTACCGTCGTCGAACATAGGCACTTTGTTCGATGACACTACTTTCCGCCTCGCTGCTTCCCTACGACTGGGAGCTCCTTGTTGTTCTCCTCATCGCTGTCACTGCGGCGAAGTTGTCAACAGTCTAGGACACCACGGCCTGTCTTGCAGCCGAAGCGCGGGCCGCTTAGCGCGGCACGCAAACATTAACGACATCATCCGACGAGCTCTTGTCACCGTCGGCGTTCCAGCTACATTAGAACCCAATGGCTTGGCACGCGACGATGGCAAGAAACCGGACGGAATGTCTTTATTTCCATGGAAGATGGGTAGGCCTTTAGTGTGGGATGCAACGTGTGTCGATACTCTTGCACCATCCCATCTTCCTGGCTCGGTGTGCTGTGCTGGCGCTGCCGCTGCGGCTGCGGAAAACCTCAAGCGGCGAAAGTATAACAACCTAATTGGTAATTATATTTTCGAGCCGTTTGGGGTTGAAACCCTCGGGCCGTGGGGTCCGAGTGCTCACGGCCTCTTTAAGGAAATCTCAAAAAGGCTGGTTGACACTTCCCGTGACCCAAGGGCTGGTTTCTACCTATTTCTTTTTTCAATTTAAAAAAAAAAAAAAAAAATTTGCTACTAGTCTCACTGCGAGTTAATCACTACGGTCACAGTGACAAATTTTTTTAAGGATCCCACAGGCCTGGCTTTTAGAAAATATTTCTGTAATATTTCAGAAATTAAGGAGTTTTAGAGGTATGAGGAACAGTGTGTAAAGTTCGCTCATCCTCTATTGAAAAGGAGGATCCTCCGACCAGACGGGTATTGTGTCTGGTGGGCAACTGCCCGACAGTTGATGTCGGGATATTTCATCTATTCGAGTGTTGTGGTAAACTCTGATTGCGCGATGTAGAATTTCTAAGAATAGTTCGCCTGTGGCATTGTAGATGGCGCCACTTTTCTTTTTGCGTTTTTTTGATTTTGTGGTGAAGCATTTTTATTTGTAGTGCCGCTACAGAGTATTTCTTATATAAAATTATAGTTCAGTTTAATTACTTAATAAGCATAGGAACTGAATTATTGTTATATTTTTGTAAAAAACTACTTGTCACCTGCAATGCGGGCAACGCACCTGTCACGTTGATTGGCATGATTGTCAGCCTTTTATTAAAAGACGACCCACTCATAAACTCCAGTCTTAACGTGCTGCCTCTTTCAAGCCATTTGTGAACCACCCAACAGTAAGCACATCCTGCACAGCATGCCACGGACATTGGAAAGATACCTTGTTCGTGTAATCTCGTTATATTTATGATGAAATAAAAAATCAAAGGTGTGATAAATAAATGAATAAACGAATATTAGAACTATTAAAAGTATTAAAAAAAATACCAACAAGGAAAACCTGCAAAACATTCGAGATAGGCAACATGGTAAAAAAATAATAGGTACACCTAAAAAAATTGTAATATTTCGTTCGTGGTTTAAGTGCCTAATTGAAATAAATGCTTTGACTTTGACTCTGAAACCGGATTTTCAGAAGTTCCCACTAAATAACAATGGTACACTTAGATAATTAACGTATTTCTATTAAAGTTGCAAGAGTTCCCACAGCAGGAAACAAAAAGCTCTGATAACTTTGTATAAATTGCGCAAATATTTGTGTTATTCCAATAATTTATTAAAGAGCAATAAAATAAAAAGATAATAACAAATGTTGTCAATTTCTAACAAAATATATAACTTGCTTCTTTTTTATATATTTTCAAGTCTAAACCACATTGAAATGTTGTTTTTTTTACTTTTCAACAGAACTGCACAAGTAACAAGTCCCTCTCACGCCGTTAAAACAGAAATGACAATAATTATTAACAATTTATACCTTTTTGCAGTGCCGGTCAACATGCACAACGCGTCCGCTGCGTTTTGTATGGCATGGCGGCGGTATCTCATAACCATAGGAGATCGTAAAAATTGAGGAGGCAGTGAAAGTGTTCATATATAACAAAACTTATAAACCCGACGGAGCATAAATTATGTCGGAGAAAGGAAAACATTAAAGTTAATAGATATAAATTGTTGTTTGACATTTTTTATTCCAAATTAGTGCATTTAACACAAAGCAATAGCAATAATACATTTTCGAAACCAAAATGAAGATAATAATGAGTACAAAATTACTTCTTGTCAACAATAATATAATAATTCATAAATGCTCACACCGGCCGTGCCTATTAAAAAATCATCTCACAAACTAGTGAGCATAACACGCGCTTGTGTGAGTGTCACAATTCTCTATGTTATTATATTAACACGAACACTACTAAAATTTATGTTTCGTGCATTCTATTAGTCAAAACGCATGCATTGTGCAATCGAGTCGTGAGCCTTGCTACGCGATTATCGCCTAAAAGGTGAACATGCGGAAGATTTGTCGACTGTACATTAACTTTAATTAAAAATCTGACAGCCAGTCTTACGAAAGAGTAACTTGGTTGGTAATCGTATTACCTAGTAACTGGGTTGTAGAGGTCAGACAAGCAATCACTGCATGTAAAATACTGATTTATTTGGCTGCATCCGGTTAGACTAGAAGGTGCGCTGATTTTTTTGAAATATGCGAAGATGATAAGAATAAGATAATTTGATGAAGATCAAATGAGATAATTAATACATTAATTGATATTCGCTGTGTGCTCATGTACTTATATTTTGGCAAAGGATTTAAAATGTATTCCCTTTAGCGTTTTGCACAAGCCCTTAACTAAAAGCAGCACCAGACTGTACCATGCCGCTGATGTATCGGTACTAGCTTGACTTAAGTTGTGCACCGAGTGGGGCGAGACAAATAATTTAATAGCTTTACAAAGAACATTATTGTAGACGGTGACGTCATTATGCGAATCTCTAGTCTATTGTGCGATCCCGGTTTATGGTTGTAGGTTAATCGCTAGTTAAGTCAGCATAAAAAGTTTGGCAACAACTCAATAATATTATTCCCTAACAAACTACGCACAAGCTAAACCTCGGGGTCCAGAAGTACGAGTAAAAGAGAATTCTAGTAATATGACGAAAATGAACACTAAGGAATGATTAGAGGAAATTGATCTCCTACAGGGGATCTGTGGGATTAATAAAGTTTGTTTGTTTGAACGCGCTAATCTCTGGAACTGCTAGTCGGGTTCACAAAAATCTTTTAGCATTTAATAGCTCAATTTTTTGATGACTTAACATTATGCTAGCACTCCTAGGAGCCGAGACAAAATAAAAGAAGTAAGAGAGAACGATAAGTAAACGAAACGAAACGAAGGCAAAGTAGTTACGAGGGCAAGCGATGTGATGCGACGACGGAGTGGGTCGCGGAACAAGAAATTTCACGTGGAGTCGCGTGCAGAAGCTAGTAGGGAATGAGACTTTGATAGAAGTACATCTATAATTCCGATGCGAAATCCAATAGGGCACACGGCTTGTAGACTTGAGGTAATATGACTGTAATAAAATTTAAAATGGCACTAAACCAAATATTAATCGAGAAAAGCTATTACACTATTGACGACTTCCTTAATGATAAATATCTGCACTGATTGATGATGATTGACTTACATGTTCCTATTCTGACACTTTTTATTATGATTGACATTTTAATATTACTTTTTATTTGACATTACTGTAAAAATGTTAATAGTCTATTTTCTTGTTTCTATTTTTGTTTAGTATTCTAATGATTTGACATTTATATTTATTAGGTATAACATTAATAGAATTTGTTTCGTTTTGGAATTTAATATTATTTGCATGCCCATGAGACGGTAGAATATGGAGGACTACTTTTTAGCAAAACATCTATGTACCATTTACCCATGTTTGCAAAAATAAATGATTTGATTTGATTTGTAATTATCATTTGCAGGGAATTATTTATGTTCACTGTTATACTGAATCCTCATACTGGTTTTTATAGAACTGGATGCAGCAAGTAACTCTCAACAAATTGACAGACTGCAGTCATCTGTGAATGAGCTGACTCTTCACATCAAGCCGGCATCCCATTATATTTTTGAAATGTAAGGAAATACAAAAACACATAACTTATTCTACATAACTATAATACCGGCCTATAATGCATTTTTGTAGTATTGGTTTTAGTTACCAACAAAGGACCAAGGAATATCTTAAACATTTTTTACTGACAGCATAAAAAGCACCTCCATAAATGTTCTTTTTAGAATATCTTATGAAATTAACTGTTTATTTGTGTTAGTAGATCTTTTATGCTACTTTTACACGTCAATATTTCTTTATTAATATTTTAGATGGCACCGGCGTTTCATAGCTGACTGATCCCTGAGATGAAATTCCGACGCATACTCAGAGGTCCAATCATTATAAATATTACAATTTTGTATGAGTTTAACATTAAAGAGCCATGTCTGGAAGGGCCTAACAGGCCTAGAATAGCATACTCGTAGACTATAAAAGTTTTATTTACTTAGAATAGGTAAACACGACCGTCTTTAAAAAACTAAATAAGTAATACTCTATCAGATTGGTGGTACATATATCATATCACAGATTATTTTTCCCATGACCAAAAGACCGGCTGCCCCACAGACATACCATAGGGCGTTCATACACATACCACTAAATCGCCCACATCACGGGGCCCATAATTCCACGGTTATGTTCAGCATTAGCGGATTGCTGTAACGCGTGTGCTCCGCCTTATTTATGACGAGTCGTTTATGTTACGATTTTGCGTACACGATATATAATAACGTAATGTTTAATGTTACATTTGTAATTTACTGTTTGTTTTTCATGTTGAAGTGGTTACGTGACTCTCGAAAAACACGTTCTGTGGTTGAGCTCGCTTGTCATACTCTATTATGCTGTCTGAATTATGTATCGTTGACGAGTGAGCTATGACTAATCTACATTGTTGTAACATGATCTGTCCTAGATTATGTCTGGAGTTCTGGACTTTGACTCTTAAGCTTGCAATTTCTTCTCAGTGGAAGTCAGATAGGAAATGTCAACTTCATAAAGCTTATTAAAAAACATATGAGGTTTATAAGAAATTTGAATTACCTCTTTATAAATAGGATAAATCATTTATTTGAGATTTTCTTGTGGCATCAGTATTCAGTAGATTTTTGACAATTTAATTACGAGACCACCTTTGTTTCAGTGACCTACACACAGTCTTGGTCTAGCCTTTTTAAGAATCTGTAAACCAATACTTGGTGGTACCTACCTATAACATAAAATGCTACAACTTCTTTTCATCAGTACGTTGTTTTGTGCTAAAACTGAAAATTGATACGTGCCAAGGGAGTCCACACATTCGTCAATTAGATTATTTGAAAGAAAAGCTTTACCATCTGAAACGACACCCGTAGTATCATGTAGTATCATGGGTGTCGTTTCAGATGGTAAAGTTTCCGTGAAATAATTTCACCAAACTAATTAATTACGAATTAATCTCACTCAAGTCCTATCTATTTTGGCTTTTTTAAAACTGTTTCAACCACGATTGAATAAGAACCTTCGTAGATATCAATCAACTTATTTATTTTTAAAGCCTATGAAATAGCACGCAATTCGACCATCTCAACCTAGCTTTAACTTTTAAGTCGATTCGTGATTTTTTTAAGTTTTTACATCCATCCGTCTTTATTTATAGACGCGTAAAACAGTAATCGTCATAACCCTGGAAAAACCATAAATTATAAAACAAAACAAACGAAAGTACCCATTATCCCTTACTAATCCCATCATCTTTAACGAGGGAAAATAATTTAATTACCACGTTTTCACTCGCCAACTCGAGAGCTACTCGAAGGTGAAGAGATTTCGAGTTCTGAACGAAAAAGCAATTACAATAATGAACCTCTAGGGCGGGTACCACCCAGCTTATGAAGACCTCCTAACTTTAAAACCAGCTTCGCTTTATGGGTCAAGTTATGCCAGTGGCTGCAACATTATTTTTTGTGCTCTGTAAGTGCTAAGATTTTTCATATTCGCAATCTTTTAAACGCATTGAAGTGGCCTTTGTCGGGTGTTTACTTAATTTATTTTCGCAGTATTCCTTGAGCAGGTGTTGTACTCTTTTGTCGCTGAAGATCCTATTGTTGGGCTAAAAGCTTTTAATGATAACGAGGGGAAGATTTGATGAAAATAAATTCGATTCGTAGGCCTGAAAATAATATCTATTTAACTAACCGACTTCCAAAAAAAGAGGAGGTTATATGTTCCACTGTTCATATTTTTTATGTATGTTCCTCGATTTCTCCCCATTTGTGGACTGATTCTCAAAATTCTTTTTTTATTTAAAAGAGTATACTTCTGAGGTGGTCCCATTGGCACCAAGTTAGGATCTGATGATGGAATCCCAGGGAAATCGAGGGCAACCCTCAAATTTTGTAGGTTTTAACAATGTTTTTCATCTATTTTCTAAAGCTATTGAGAAATTTGCGTATGGTCATCATCATCATCTCATGACGATGAGCTGATGAAGGAAGGTATAACTCTTTAACGGTTAGGAGTTAGGTGGCGGTTCGGGCATAACTCCATAGTCAAAAACCGATTTGCAAACTTTTTTTGTTCGAAAGGGGTTTATTTCGAAATGGTCCTATTTAAATTTCATATAGATCGGATATTGCGTTTCGGAGACAGACAACGGAACTCTTCGCAACATGACAGCAAATTAACCGACATTGCTGCTTTGGCATAAATATGCATTGTTTGGACCCCAAGGATGATGAAATTTCGAATCGGTGTCGTTTTGGTACTATAACTAGAAAGTGAAAAATAATTTTAATTTCGGAAGGCGGTGACAATAAATTAATAATATACATACCCAAAGTCTCCGATTTCCGAAATTATTTTTTCAATTTCTAGTGTTTTTTGGAAGTCGGTTGTTCTTTTTTTTTAAGTTTTTTATATATAATTGCTCTTTACATTCATAAAATATGTCTTCATTCGACGATTCACAAAAAAATAAATTTTAAACCGGTGTTTAAATAAAAATCCTTCGCTTTTTGTTGTATTTTGCATCTGGTTCTTGTATTTTGCACTGTTATTGCTGGTTATCCGGTCTACATGGTCCTCTCATCAAAACGCACGTACCAATATGCACCCTTAGGAATTAGCCAACTACTTAGCCCTAAATTCTCATCTCCTAGTACTTAATTGTACTTCAGTAAGCTCATAATTAAAAAGCTTTCCTAATCCATTTAAAGTGCATCCTGAGAATGAGGTGCATCGACAATTTTCCAATTAAGCCGTAGCCGATACAATTGTATTGTTAATTCAAATGACATTACACTTTACAGTTTTATAGATAAAGCTCAAAATCATGGATTTGCTTAGAGTTAGATGGGTATCGTGTTACTGGGAGTGAC
This sequence comes from Polymixis flavicincta, assembly GCA_949987655.1. NCBI lineage: Eukaryota > Metazoa > Arthropoda > Insecta > Lepidoptera > Noctuidae > Polymixis > Polymixis flavicincta. The sequence goes on from OX465175.1 coordinate 27,732,564, forward strand.
ATTTTTATGGTTACTGAGCGGGATTTAAAGGCAATGACTTCAAGTAATTGTCATTGTATGTTTATTTGGTATGGTATACTTCATATAATTGGTATGTCGCACAGTGCTAAGCTTTATTATTTTAAAGAACTTTATGAGGGTTTAAGAAGATTATCTTATCGCTACAACCCGTGATGAAAAACTTATCTTCTCCTTCCAGCTGAAAAAATCTATTATTTACGAATCTGCAAATAGATTGAGATATCAGCAGACAAGAGAATTATCTTTCGTTTGTCAGTCACTGCCGTCGCCTCGAATTATTTTATAAAATCTCTGTAGGGCAAATCCTCATCATCATCCATCATCCATCCACCTAGCCCAGGTGTAATTAAAATTATGTTGGACTTAAGATATTATAGGAAAATTAGGGTTTTTCCTATAATATCTTAAGTCCAACATAATTGAGAGAGCGCGAAGGGCTCTGTTAAGGGCCCGGAGCATGCGGCGGTGGGCGCTTCGAGGAGGACGGAGTTCCTCAAGAAGCGCTCCAAACCAAAGGAAGGCCAGGGGTCGTCCTCGGATGGCAGAATGGCCCCGACTCGAAAGCTCGGGAAGGTCTGTCGGAGCGGTGGGGTCCGGTTAGGCAGAGACCTAACCACGAAGGATCTCGCCGAGCCGAGCGCCGAGGCGGCCCAGCGATCCGAGGCGTTTGCCATGGAGGGGCAGCTGTCTGGGAGGACCGGCAGCAGGGTCCTCTCAGAGTCAGAGTCGTCTGGCGATGAGCTGGACGGCACCGGTGGCTCCAACTCGGAGCGAATGGCGAGGTTCGCGGAGGCCGTGGCTGCTGCGATCAAGGGTGTAGCCTTGAAGAGGATTCAATCCTCTAAAGACAAGGCCGTGCCTGCAGCCATAGCCTCCGTTATGGCGGCAGCAGAGGACCTGCACACTGGACCTCCGTCGGACAGCATGTCCAAAATGCGGGTGGAGGTCACCCGCTTGGCAGCCGCCATGAAGCTTCTCCGAAAGGAGAACGAGGAGCTCCGAGCGGACCTGGCCGTGCTCCGAGGAGCTGGCCCCAAGGATGTGCCTCAGAATGGGGCGCGGCATGGTCAGGGTGGACCCGTGCCTGAGGAGGACCGGGTGCTGACTCTAGTGCGGCAGGAGCTGGCTGCCTTCCAGAGTCGGTTTTCCGCCCTAGAGGCCATAGTCCTTCGCCTCCGACTAGCGGCGAACCGGCCGGCCTTGGTCCAGCAGAAGGATGCCACCTATGCCACCACCACGTCAGCCGCGGCCAAGTCGGCACTGCAGTCGAGACGGACCCCGGCGAAACCGGTGCCGACCAAGACCAAGCCCAAGAATTGCGGGGTGGCTGTTCAGGCGGTGACGGCCTCAGCTGTGGTGCCAGGACGGACGGCCCCAGTAGCCGTCATACCAGGACAGACGGCCCTCCCCTCTCAATCTCCTCCGGCCGACGCCGAATGGCAAGTGGCCGGGGAGAAGAAGAAGGCGGGCAAAGCCGCAAGGGTGGCCAAACGAAAGGAGAGGCGGCAGCGGTGCAAGAAGCGTAATGCCGCGGCTAGGTTATGCGCCCCGAAATCCGCAGCTGTAGTCATTACGCTACAGCCGGAGGCGGAAAAGAAGGGCGTGTCCTACCGCGGCGTGCTCTATAAAGCCAGGGCGGCGGTGAACCTCGCGGAGCTGCGAGTCACCAATGGCATCCGGATGAGGGACACTGCGACCGGAGCCCGGATCCTGGAGATCCCCGGTGGCGTCCCTAGACGCGGACGAGGCCCGAGTGTCCAGGCCCAACAAGTGCGCTGACATGCGCATCTTGGGCCTGGACGACTCCGTGACGGAGGGCGAGGTGGTGGCCGCCGTCGTCAGGACCGGAGGATGCTTCCGAGCAGGTGAGGGCAGGCACCATCCGTCCTGACAACGTGGGGATATGAACCGTTACGGTGAGCTGCCCCGTGTCGGCGGCCCGAAAGATAACCGAGGAGGGTCAAAGGCTCCTGGTGGGCTGGGTTTCTACGCAGGTGAAGCTGCTGAAGCCCAGACCTCTGAGGTGCTTCCGCTACCAGGTGGGCCACCACATGGGAGTGCAATGCACCTCGGAGGTGGACCGCAGCAGTCACTACTTCCGATGCGGTCAGCCCGGTCACAAGGCCGGCTCATGCATTGCCACCGGGTGTAGCGTAAAATCGCTACGGTTTAAACCTCTTCCAATCCTAATCCAAACTTTTCAACAAAATTTTTCTTCATAGCTGTTATTCTCATTTGAACCAGGAATCCGGAAAAAATCGTCGGTTGTTTCCTTTCAAACGATGTCATTGCTTTTTTGGGACCCGATACGTAATGGTCGAGCTTATCTTTTTTGGTGTTTAATATTGAAAATTATCATGTGTTGGTAAAGGTTTTACTGTTGGTGCAAACCTAATAATATAAAGTATCTTGACACAAGTATAACAGTGACCCTGTGATTTTCTGGTTAATTTGATCCCGTTACAAGCCGATTTTTGGCTCCACCCTACGGCCAAGCGACGTCAGTTATCGACGACGGAGGTCGGGACACTCTCGCCCGTAATCCAGACACCTCATGTGCCGAGACGACTATCTACAAGGATTGAGACGTGTTCGAGTTAGAGGCGGACGCCGCAGTTCTGTGGTTCCCTGATTTCTACATTTCACCCGACAGACGTGTTCAGCAGTCCAGCAATTATCCGTGTTTTTCACAGCAAGAGACCTATTTTAAAGTGCAGCCGATTTATATAATTTTTATCAAAAATTCTCATGTCAAAAAATAACAACTTTCTGACTTAAGGCCTATCAACACGCGTTGGATTCTCTTAGTGTTTTTCGCGATTAAAATTACTTATATTGCTTACTCCCCTAACTTTAACCGATTGCAATCGATTTTTTGTTAGGTCAGATTTAAAATATTTGCATAATACTCTCAATAATATTTTTTCTTTTTCCACTAAGCAAACCCACCTCGACGCATTAAGGTCCCAAAATAAAAAATAAACATTTTTTTTTTGAAATAGACAATTTAACTTTTTTTATATTTTAATTACTTGTTTTGTACCTTTTTTTTTTTAAATCAAAATTAAACGTATTAAGTAGCGGTTTGTGTTTCTCTCACACTTTTATTTTTTTTACGCTACAATATGGCGCCCGAATTAAAGTAAGTATTTATGTATTTACACTCATTATTACTGAAATACCTATTTTTTTGTTATCTCGTGTGTAATTTTCATCTTTCTCATTGTGAGTTTCAGGTATTAGAATTGGTCAGATACCCGTGTGGAAGTTAAAAGGATTACCTGTCTTGAATGTTTTCCCGATTCATACGACTGGACTACGGAACTGCTAACGGAATTTATGTTCTATGCTTAATTGTGTGATGTTTGTGAAATACAATTTTAAAGATTAACTCTGTAACTATACCCAATTTCCAATTCTTTTATTTTCTCCCAAAAAAATACATATTTATTCCCGAGTTTTATTTTATCCTTGTAGGTAGTTGTAGTTAGTTTCCCGTATTGTGTGTTTGGTGTGTGGATGGCTAGGCGTCGTGACCAAAGGTATCTAAGCTTTTTGAACGGTCGTGTGCTAGTGTCTACCATTTTTTGATTCTTAGCCCAACTGTTTGCTTTCCTGTTGTTTGCTAGTATCTACTATTTTTTGATACTTAGCGCAATCGGTTCCTTTACCGTCGTAATGCCGCACCATTCCTCTATCAGCCACATTACTCAATTTGGTCACTTTCCAACTACATACTAGCAGACAGCAGTCTTGTGTATTCTTTGGAATCGTCTGTTGTGAATGTGTTTTCTAACATGGCAGATGAACCCACGGACCGCTGTTCCGCAACAGAAGTGCCAATAAATGGTACGCCTTTTATCGAACGACGATCCTCTGTTTCACTTTCATAATTCAACATTAAAGTTTTAGAACATAAACTCATTACTAGAGTTCGGTATAATTTCCCTCATACAATTTGCTAACCGACTTAAAAAAGAGAGGTTCTCAGTTTGACCTGTGTGTTGGTATGTCTGTCCAGGATTATCTCGCGTTTGGCTGAACCGATTTTGATACGGTTTTCTAACAACTTTTACACACCTTGTCCGATTTTTATTTGGTTTCATCTGGAATGTTAGTTTTAGATAGTATTTTATTCCCTTTATAACAAAAATTATTTACCTAAGCTTACAGCTTATTTGAAATATTTTTACGTATTTTTACTTTAGGCGGATCCAAAATAGCGACATCTAGTTGCTACGAAGGAAATTATTTATTAGCCAACAATTTTTGGTTACTGGCTGTTTTTTGCTTACGCACACAGATGGCGTTATTTGTAACTTTAGTGTTGGGACTTTGTTCATAGACTCTTGGCGATGATGAAATTTTTCCTCTTGGCGATGATGGAAATTTTTATCACTAATTTTTGGTGTTACCAAACTTCTCTTTTATTTGTTGTCAACACTGAACAGATCTCCCTCTTCTGTTTTTGTAAAGGTTTTTATTTTCTTCTGAAGAAGCATTCTTCATTTCTTCAAGTAATGTAAATAAATGTACGGTACTCCTTAGATTTAAAAAATAACTTTTTCTTTTCAAATATGAAGTTTAATTCATATTTTAGTTTAGCCTCTCGGTTAAACACACAACCTCTTTGTTTGATAGGGAAGACCTTATGGATTCTTCCGGGTGCTATGGTCAGACTCTAAGCATCTATTTGGCTGAAAGTCGGACTTAACTCGTGTCGAATTCGTCCTCCCTTGGCATAAATAAACCCTCATATTTAATACGTGTTTTGAAGGGTCAGACTCTAAGCATCTATTTAGCTGAAAGTCGACTTAATTAAGCACGTGTTGAAATATGCTTAAACAATGGTCTATTTCTTGACTGAGGTCGCATATTTTTTTGACTGACGTCTCATGTTCCCTTTTTGACTGCATGTCTACCTGTTTGACTGCTAGTCTCCTGTCTGACTGCACGTCCTCTTTTTGACTGCACGTCCTCTTTTTGACTGCACGTCCTCTTTGTGACTGCACGTCTTCTTTTTGACTGCACGTCTTCTTTTTGACTGCACGTCTTCTTGACTGCGCACGTTTTTTTTTTGACTGCAAGTCCTCCTTTTTTGACTGCATGTCCTTTGTCTGGTCCTCTTGTGACTTGTACATTTTTGACTTGTCTTCTTTGACTTAAGCCCCTTTTTTACTTAAGTCTTGTCTTTGTTTGACTTCGAGTCTTTGTTTGACTTCGAGTCTTTCTTTGTTTCTTTGACTTGACTTGTATTCGAGTTGCATTATAGACGCCAAGTCGTTTCTTTGACTTGTTGTTTAGTAGTATTTGTGCTTGTAAATACTTATGGGATTCTTAGTTCTCATGTCGTTTGTTCTTCTAGTTCTTAGATAACTCGTAGGTCTAGGAGACGCATCTGAAGCTCGCACTGATAACGTCTAAACTGAAGGCCGACTTTCAATTTTATTCAGTATCAGCTGCACTTCGATGTTGTTGATTTGATCTATTTAGTTTAAGGTTAGTTAGGCTAGTTTATTTAGTTTGTTTAAGGTTATCATCACTCTTTTATAGGGTTGATTCTATCCCTATTGTGTTGTTGATCTGATCTAGTGTTGTCAATCTGTTCTTGTGTTGTCAATCTGGTTGATACTTTCTTTTAGGGATGGTCTCTAACCTTTCTTTTAGGGTTGTCACTCACCTTTCTTTTAGGGTCATCACTCACCTTTCTTTTAGGGTTGCCATTCACCTTTCAATAGTGTTGCAACTCTCAATTTTTTTTTACTGGAATTGGGGTACTGTAGCGTAAAATCGCTACGGTTTAAACCTCTTCCAATCCTAATCCAAACTTTTCAACAAAATTTTTCTTCATAGCTGTTATTCTCATTTGAACCAGGAATCCGGAAAAAATCGTCGGTTGTTTCCTTTCAAACGATGTCATTGCTTTTTTGGGACCCGATACGTAATGGTCGAGCTTATCTTTTTTGGTGTTTAATATTGAAAATTATCATGTGTTGGTAAAGGTTTTACTGTTGGTGCAAACCTAATAATATAAAGTATCTTGACACAAGTATAACAGTGACCCTGTGATTTTCTGGTTAATTTGATCCCGTTACAAGCCGATTTTTGGCTCCACCCTACGGCCAAGCGACGTCAGTTATCGACGACGGAGGTCGGGACACTCTCGCCCGTAATCCAGACACCTCATGTGCCGAGACGACTATCTACAAGGATTGAGACGTGTTCGAGTTAGAGGCGGACGCCGCAGTTCTGTGGTTCCCTGATTTCTACATTTCACCCGACAGACGTGTTCAGCAGTCCAGCAATTATCCGTGTTTTTCACAGCAAGAGACCTATTTTAAAGTGCAGCCGATTTATATAATTTTTATCAAAAATTCTCATGTCAAAAAATAACAACTTTCTGACTTAAGGCCTATCAACACGCGTTGGATTCTCTTAGTGTTTTTCGCGATTAAAATTACTTATATTGCTTACTCCCCTAACTTTAACCGATTGCAATCGATTTTTTGTTAGGTCAGATTTAAAATATTTGCATAATACTCTCAATAATATTTTTTCTTTTTCCACTAAGCAAACCCACCTCGACGCATTAAGGTCCCAAAATAAAAAATAAACATTTTTTTTTTGAAATAGACAATTTAACTTTTTTTATATTTTAATTACTTGTTTTGTACCTTTTTTTTTTAAATCAAAATTAAACGTATTAAGTAGCGGTTTGTGTTTCTCTCACACTTTTATTTTTTTTACGCTACACGGGCTGGGAGTAAAGTCTGCGCTCCACCCGCTGAAACCAGGGGCCGACGCAGGGCCAAACCCTCCGCCACCGCCGTCACCACCGCAACCACCGCCACTGCCTCCGCCGCTGCCGCCTCCACCGTAAAAAAGAAACCCCCACCTTGTAAAGTCCCCTTACCGATTCCATTATCTCTACATCCGCAATAGTGCTCCAAGTTACTTTTCACGCGAACCAATTAGGGGAAGAATTGATGGCCAATAAATGATGGAGTGTTCCGAGCACGACGAAACGGGAAACGATTTCAACCAATTTCCATTTCCATCTCGCTTTTGAACAAAAAGTTAGGTGGGTGTGTTTGGGACGAAACTGCAGGGTGCCGAAAAAGAATTGTTGGAGAGGGACAAATTGGAAATGTGAGGTTTTGAAGTAATGTTTGTGAGTCCAGAGTGTTTACAATTTTAATTATTTTAACAGCCAAAATACATATTTACTTATGGTAACAATCTAACGGAAAGTAAACGTTCACACTTAACAAAGTCGCAAATGCATGCAAACAAATGGATTGAATTTTAAATTAACTAGTCGTCTTTTTAGGTAGGTACAATAATCTTAGAACAAAAAATCTAAAAAACGCGCTTTAAAAACCAAAGTTAAAAAGCAGAAAATAATTTCAAAAAAGCGTGGGGTGCTTCTTAAGGGATTTTTATAATCAATTAATGGCGCAAATAATTAGCGCCGACTCAAAATAACTTACATTCGTTTAAGAACTTAGTTATTAAGGCTAACCAAAAAGGTTTATATTTTTTTTCTTTTCAGTTCTTTCGTCGGTTAATTTTTTTGTTTAAAGTTTTTTTCTGTTAGGTGAAGACCTGTAGAGGTATCACGTCAAAATAACGAAACCAATATTTTGAACATAGTTTCCACTAAATATCAGTGTCCGATACACTCGTTCTGGGTAAGCATCATGGTTGGGACGGTAAAATGAACGTTTGGATTATTATTCCTCCATTCACGTACACATTCAAAAACATTCACCTACACATTCCGAACCATAATGTTCACAACGCACCCTCTGACTGTTCCAGTTGTTTTTTTTTTTTTTTTTTGTGTATGGCATCTCGCAGTTGACCTTGAGAGGCCGTGACTGCTCAACCGGACTTTCCTGTGAAGGTTTTTAGGAATCTAAAAGCGTCCAGCCAGGGCGTAAACCTACTTAAACCTAAAATGACTGCGCACTGAGGGCACCCCCTACGAACCTCGGCTCAGGGAGTCACTGGCGAGGGGGGGGGGGCAGCTAGTACTATCAGGGACAGGCTGGATCAAGATATTTTCATGATTACTAAACGGGGAATTTAAAGCTACTGGCTCAGCTGCGGCGCGGGCTGGCGCATCAACGAGCAAGGGACGGTCGGGGTTCCAGTTGTGTTTTTTATTTTCTATTTGTACTTTTTTTTTTCCGCAACTTCCCCACTGCTCTACTAGATTGCTCAACTGCATACAGTTGAGCAGTGGGTAATACCAACTGCTCAACTAGTAATTGCTTAACTATGAATAGTTGAGCAGTGGTTCATACCCGCTGATCAACTATAACTGCATAACTATATTTATAGACTAGAAATAAATATTCCAAGTCTCATAATTAATATACTTCACACACTACTAAGAAATCTTAATAAAAAAAAAATTAAAAAAAAATCTTCTTACAAGATAAGTGTTAGCGAACTTGGAAAAAATACTTCACGGAAACGTATAACCAGGATGAAAAGTATCAGATATGTTATCAAATCAAATCAAATCATTTATTGGTTTGCAAACATGGGTAATATAGTACATAGATGTTTTATTTATTTTATGAGTTGAGCTTTTGTTTTTTGAATTTTTTTATTTACGGAATTACAAACTGAACAATAAAACGCTCTTTACATCAATAACATATAATTTACAATGAGTGACAATAACAATGTCAATCCTATTGTAATGTTTGTTACTCAATCACGCAGAAGCAACTGGACAGATTTTTATGGAGTTTCGCATACAGTTAGTTATAACCTGGATTAACACACAGGATACTTTTTATCCCGGCAGTACGTTCCCGAGGGATAATTTCCAAACATCCTCGCGGGCGAAGCCGCTGGCAAAAGCTAGTTACAAATAAATTTCTTAAATAGGTCTTATCGATCGATTATATAAGTGGCCAGTGCCTCAAGAGCAGTTGAGCAATAGATTATGTTCGATTTTAAAACATGATGACCCACTGATCAACTTAGTTGAGCAAAAAATAATTGAGCTATAGAGCATAAAATGTTCGGTAATACAAACTATGTCCTACTACTCAATTACTCAACTAGTTGAACAATCTAGTTGAGCAGTGGGGAAGTTAATGTGTTTATTGCTTCCTCTGAAATCCAAGTTGCTTTATCATTGTGATGTACCTGTTCTTCCCATGTTAGACCAAAATGTTTCCAACTGTTCTTTTGAGGGTGCGTCTGTATCGTTGTCTGTTGTTGAATCAGTGTGTGGTTTCTGTATATTCCTATAAAATGATTTTTGATTCGTAGCAAATAAATATGGCATTATCTTTTTTGCGCTGGTGTGCCTTCAAATATCTCCTAAGCCTATGGGCGTTGAGTGCCAATTTCTGTTTTAATGTGTCTAAAAACTCTTTAGGATTTCTATTTAATTGTTATTTTTGTGTCTAGTGTGTGTAGAGTGTGTTTAGTGTGTGCAGCAGTGGTGGCCAAGTGGTAACGGCCGCGACTTACGAGTTGTATGTAGGTCGTGAGTTCGAACCCAGACAGGCGCTTTATTTTGTGTAAATTATTTCATCACCACTGCTCTCAAAACGGTGAAGGAAAACATCGTGAGAAAACCGGCATGTCCTAGAACCAAAAATTCGAAGACATGTGACATCTACCAACCCGCACTGTGCCCGCGTGGTGGATTACGGCCCAATCCCTCTCACCGAGAGGAGGCTTGTGTCCCAGCAATGGGAACATGATAGGCTGATGATGATAAAGTACCTACTTCATAAGTACCTGCAATGTACAAATAATGTTTTATTTTTATTTTATTTAAGCAAGATTGTCCCAGCAGTGGGAACATTATAAGGCTGATGATGATGATGATGATGTGTGTAGAATTGTTGTTAAATATTGCTTCAACTCTTTTAACGAATTTATGTGATCTGCAGCCGTTGATGAAATGTGTAAGTCTGCCACAGTCTGCTCTTAATTTTTCTATGTCCTTTTCTAGTCTCTGTTGCCATGGTGGTTTTGCAGTATCTCTTTGTATTGTGTTTCTCGCGTGTTCAGTGATTTTAAAGTGAAGCTCTTCTGAAGTAACAACTGCTAAGGAATAAATAAGGGTGTGTATATCTACAAGTTGTGTGTCATTAGATAAAAACTGTTTTAGTATATCTACATTAAACAAATTAACTAATCGGAAAAGGTTGGGGCTATATTTGAGTTTAGACAGTTTTGGCCGAGCTGCTGGATCCATCCCAGAGTACTGTGTTAGTGTTGTTTTAAATTTGTCATGTATTTCTTGTATTTAAGTATCTGTTATCGGGTTTTGATTCACGGCGGCTCACATCATTTTCTAGCGTTGGGGTTATAGATTCAGTTTGTGTGGATATGTGTGATGTTTGCGATTGATTGTATGGTTGAGATTCAAGATTAGGTTGTGATTGAGTGAGTGATTGTGAACGATCTTGCAGGCTATTTTCATTTGTGTTTTTGTGTGATACTGTTAGTGTTTGCAGGATTTTCGGATTCTTCCTGTAGCAATTGTTTTCGTACTGCTTCTTTTAATCGATCTATTACTTCTTGAGAAAGAAGTTTATTCCTTACTATAGTTCTTCGTTGGTCTGAAATCCGTTGTTCCGAAACAGAAATTTCAGGATATTGTCGTGTAAAAAGTATTAACAGAATTAACACCGGATGGATGAAATGGCGGCAGGTCACGGGAACCATCTGCGACTCCCATATTCCCCTTAAACTTAAGGGGAAGGTATATAAAACCATGGTAAGACCTGCCGTCTTGTATGGGTCAGAATGTTGGGCCACAAAAGAGATGAATGAAAGGCAATTGCATGTAGCCGAGATGAGAATGTTAAGAGGAATGTGTGGTGTTACACGAATGGATAGAATAAAAAATGAGTACATAAAAGGAAGCCTGAAAGTGGCACCGATAAACGAAAAGTTGTGTGGAAATCGGTTGTCATGGTATGGGCATGTGATACGGAGGAATGAGGAAAATGTCGTGAGGAAAGTTTTGAGTATGAATGTTGATGGCTATAAGAGTAGGGCGAGACCAAAAAAAAGATGGATGGACTGTGTGAATGATGATATGGTTAGAAAGGGTGTGACTACGGAGATGACGACTAATAGAGAAGTGTGGAAGAAAAAGACATGTTGCGCCGACCCCAAATAAATTGGGATAAGGGCAGGAGAATGATGATGTCGTGTAAAAAGTATATGCAGTTGTTGGCGGTAGGTGGTCATGTCGGTTTCTAATTTAGTAATGTATAAATAGGTTCGCATGATATATAGGTTTACATCTTTACTCCATCTCATACGAACTCTTGATTTGCCAGCCTTGGTGGACGCGGGTAAGAAGGTAGATATCTCCCGCGCAATATTCAAGGCCGGAATGGGTGTTACTGGGTTAAAACTAGTCAAAGGGGGTGACGATGGCATGGATATTGATGATGTTTTTGAAGGTGTGTACGATATTGTGCTTGAACTGTAAGGTTCTACAGGGGTGTCTGTCCTGTCTGTGAGTCTGTCACCATCGTCAAAGATTTCGGCTGTAGCATCTTTGTCGGTGGGAGCCCGCCTGTTCAACTCCTCACCGCTGACTGTTCGCATGCTGTGACACTCAGCGTCAGCTCCACGTGCGCCCCGGCGATCGCCCCCGGGCAGCGGTCCTATACGTTTTCGTTTTGAACGAGTCCCCATTTTTAAGTGGGTTTCCAGAGCCACGTTAGCCACGCCAGTAATTTCTCATTCGTGTGTCCGCCCCCCACGTGGTTAGATGGTCAATCAGGACGTGTGGTTGTTTAGGGGGCTTATTATTATTATATTATTATTATGACCGTCAGTAACGCCATCTAGGTTTTAATAGCAAACATACGAAGATAGCAACTTGATTATGCCTGTAAAACTATAGATTTTCTATCGAAAATACGTATATCCTAGGCACACAGTATCCCAGGCGAGGCCCAAAATTCTTAGATCTATGGATAAACCCGTAAATCCCTAGGTCTGCTGGTAATGCAGGGCGACGCTAGGTAGAAAATAGAAACCTGTGGTAGGGATGTTACCATTTGAATATAAGGTATCGATCTATATTGTTCACTTTTACGTATTCTTTTTTTTTTAATTGTTCGAGCAGTGTTTATCATTTATTCTCTCATTTTTTCCGAAGTAGATGTCTGCTTTTTTAAACTGTTTGGAACATAATTTTGTCGAAGCAGATTGAAGCCAATTATGGACACATACATATAAGTGGTATTCATCCTAAAGTAGGGTATAATTAATTGGGAGTAATTTTTTTTTTTCGAAAAAAATATACAATTTACTTCCCGAAAAACACAACAAAGTGAATAAAAAATTTAATTTCGGAAGACTTTCGATTTTTTTTTTGGAAAAAGTTATAATTTTTCACCTTTTAGTTAAAGTACCTACCTACCACACGCCATTTGCATATTTATGCAACAGCAGCAATCACGGTTGATTTGCTGCCCTTTTTTGAAGACTTCCGTTATCTGTATCCAAAACGCATCATCTCATCTATATGAAATTTAAATGGAATTTATGCCCGAAATAAAATAAAAAACACAAACATGTCGAACTGATAACCTCCTTCTTTTTGAAGTCGGTCAAAAAGAATTGTAAATGATGTGCTAATTAAGTGATGTTAGTTTTCAAGGGTTTCGAGGGAGGTTCGATGGCGAAAATCATGAAATTTAAATGCAAAATGGCGGCCATAAATACTGGTGGATCTCAGTAAATGGGTTGCTTTTCACGCGGACCACTGTAGGTATGTCGGTTCTCTTTCGATCAACATCGCTTAGAGAGAAGGATTTTCTTAATTTAAACAAGTTAAAAAATATATTTATGTCGCATAATGGGTGGCCGAGATGCAAAAGATCGGGTCTTCTTCACGATCCGACATAGTTTAGGTAGGTGTGGGCACTGTAGTGGGTACTCTGACGAAAAGATAATTTGAATTTAAAATAACTTTTATAAACTGGCAAGTAACAAATCAAACAAACATGTGCATCGGAAACAAACACGTGCGTTGGTACTGAGCGTTTGCCTAGACTGTCCGAACTCGACTGTCAACTGTAGACTGTCGTGGCACTCGGGTCTCGGTCTATCTGCCAGTCCTCGCTGCATTCCCTCCACGACGATCGTGTCCAAGCGGCAGGGCTCGCTTACGTTTCCTGTTACATGATTATTCGTTTACTAATCAAATTGTTAGATGGGCCTATCCGCTGTACTTTTGCGCCATCAATCCACGACATTGATTTATCTATTTGGTATCACCAACAAAGGATACAAAGAAACAATAAAAAGCACTATAGTAAATATTGACAAGTTAAGTAATATATTTTTGCCTGGTTTTGATTTTTCGACAGCGCCCACCGGTATTACGGGGCAATGTAACATTCGCAGCGAGCATGTCGTTTCGCCGTGTGCTAAAATCAGACTTGCAACTTTGAATTTATGGACCAGCCGTACCGTGAGTGTCCACGTTTCAGCTCCGTGGGTCATAACAGGTAGGACACACTGGTTGAAGACTTTACTCTTCAGGCTCTGTGGAATACGCGACGAGAAGACTCGATGAAGCTTCCCAAATGCTGCCCAACCCAGCTGAATTCTTCTGTTAGTCTCTTTCTCAAAGTTGTTCTTACCAAACTGCACAGTTTGCCCGAGGTATACGTATTCTCGAACAACCTTGAGAGCACTGCCATTGATGATGATGATGATGATGATGATGGGACTCCCTTTTCCGCACGTAGACTCCCATTCGGTACGTTGTGCGTGGGGATTCTGGCTAACAGAGCCAGCCTAGCTCCGCACAGAAGCATAGAAGGTTCCTGGGAGCTTCACAGGCTTCGCGGAGCGACCTCAATGTTCCGAGGATTTGAGAAGAGTTGAGAAGCCACGGCCTCGCATTCCCGGATGACGTAGGCGGCTGATTCCTCGGCGTCAAGGCAGCCCCTGCAAAGCGGGCTGTCTGTGGCGCCTGTGTTAAAAAGGTGTTTGTTAAGTGTGTTATGGCCCGTAATTGTTCTTATTATTATTCTAAGGTTATTTCTACTCAGGCTGAGAAGTTTTTTGGTTAAACGCGGGTGTACAATCGGTAAAGCCAATTTTGACTGTCTACAGTCTGTTGCCCGTGACCATCTGTTGTTATGGAGTTTGGTCGACCTTTGGCGAATCCACGCACGAAATTGTGAGAAAGGCAGGGGGAGAAGTGGGTACGGGCCTAGCACTTTCATATCAGAGCCTCTCTTCGCAAGTTCATCTGCGGCAAAAAGATCCACTGTGCCCTTTGATCCACTGGAGTGCAATACGATTGGACATCGATAAGCTCTCCAGGGCTAGATTCCTCTACTGTTTGTATGATATAGTTTTTGTTGAACATAGGTTGGTTTGGTGTTCTATCAAAATGGGTCTGTAGTTCTTTAAAAGGGTATTATCGCCCTTTTTAAAGAATGGTACGACCACGCTCCTTTGCCACGCTTCTGGAGTTCTCCAAGAGAACAGGACAGAGTTGAAGAGTTCCTGAACCTCTTTCAGTACAAGACTTCCTTCCGCTTCCAGGAGCTCGGTCGTAATCCCATCCTCCCCTGGGGCTTTTCCATTTTTAAGCTATTTAAGAGCCGCCTCGATTTCGTCCTGGCTGACTTCTGGCAGTTTTTCCGTGAAATGGCGAGTTAAGGTGGCTCTGGAATCCTCATTTTCGGGATCAGGTTGACGTGCATGCGATGTGTAAAGTTGGCTGTAGAATTGTGCGACTTCCGAAAGGATCTCCGGCTTCGAAACGACGATAACCCCAGTAGATTTGGTCAACTTCGTCAACTGGGTCCTCCCAAGTGATTGGACGAACACTTTTGACCCCCGATTTTTCTCAATCGCTTCCTCTATAAGGCGTGTATTGGAGCATCGGAGGTCGCATCGTACCAACGTCCTAATATTATTGTTGAGTGCCCGTTGTTCTGACGAAGTGTCAGTTGGGTTTTCACGTCGTTCCATCATAAGCACCTGAGTCTCTTCCGAAAGTTTGGACTTTTTGCCCGTACGCCGCATTTTACAGAATCGCATACATTCCTCCCTGAGGATTTCCACCATTTGGTCGACTGCCTGATCAACGTCATTTGTGGTTTCTACAGCAGCGAATCAGTTCTCCAGGTCTGAGTGGAACGCTTCAAATCCTAACACAGTTTGGAACATATTTGGACGGAGCCTATTCCGATTCGTTGCAATTCTGTACTCCCACTTTAGCATTAAAATCCCCCATGAAAACGTTGTAGTGGACCCGAGTGGTGGAATGCAAGGCCTTGGAAATGTCCACGAACATTTCCTCCACTTCATCATCCGAGTGTGTCGAGGTCGGTGCGTAAACCTGAACCACCTTGAGGCTATACCTTTTGGTTAGTTTGATGACGAGGTACGCTACCCTGTTCGAGACACTAGAGACTTCTACAACGTTATCACAAAGGGATTTGTTGACCAAGAACCCGAGTCCGCCTTTGGATAGCTGGTCTCCCTCTCTAAAATATAAAATATGGCCCGATTCAAGGGTTATTGTGTCCTCCCCCTCTCTTCGGACTTCACTCAACCCAAGAATGTGCCTCCCAGGGGTGCGGATCTGCCAGGGGTGCGGGTCTGCCAGGGTGCGGGTTTGTTCGAAATAGATATCACATCCCCTGGCATACGGGCTACTGAGGGAACGCGGGTAGGTTTTAGTCAGTAAAAGTCTGACACGCCCTCCTGCTACACCCAGAGCGGGAGAAGATTTTTTTTTTGGGTGGGAAATCATCAAATAACTTTGATGATTTCCCACCCAAAAAAAAAAAATCTCAAGAATATGCCGCCTTATTTTTCCGAGCTCTTCTTGTGGCTGCACTAGGTGTTCGTCGAGTCGTAACATGCGTCTGTTATACGTCGCCAAACCTAACTTCTTCGCACCCCCTATCCTGCCGTTACCGTGACCGCCGCCAGAATCAGGAATAGCAAGGGGACCGGGAACTGGGAGCCGTGGTTGAATTTAACTTGCCATTATAGGGTTTGCCCATAATCGCCACGCTGGGCTGCGGGTTGGCGATCGCAGATCCCAGCTTTTCGCACTAGTGACGCTGCTGCCCGTCGCTAGTCTGCGCCATTAAGCTGCGAAGTATTAGAATGGTTATCTCGCCATTTGTCGGTTGTCAGAGCCTTGTTTTTTATTCAGCAGGGTGCACCAGAAGCAGGTGAGGTTAATTTGGGGAACTGATATGGTGAATGTACCCCCCCATAGAGAACAGATATTAGAACAAACAAAAAGTAAAAAAATAAGTTTGGCCTTTTAATTTGTTGGTAATATTTTGATCAAGGCATTGTCAAGCCCCCAACTTGACAGTGCCTTGATCAAAATATTACCTACTAGCAGCGCTCCGCGGTTTCACCCGCGTAGTTCCCGTTTTGGTGGGAAAACGGGGAATTTATAGCCTTTGTCACCCGGGGATAGTGTAGCTTCCCAACAGTGAAAGAATTTCTCAAATCGGTTCAGTAGTTTCGGAGCCTATTCAATGCAAACAAATGTTTTTTTTACGTTTTAGAGTTTTTGTATGGGTAGGGGGTTTTTTTGTCATATTTTAATTTAACTTTTATTTCCTGCTTTTTATTCATAATATCTCACTTAAATCTGTGCAGCGTTGCGTATGTTTCCGACAGTGAAGTGTGTTACAAATTTATCGTCATTCCTCATCTTGATCACCATTTATCTATAACCTATTCATTGAGACCTTTTCAATGAGCCCAAACACGATACTACTGCTGTTTGTTGGTGAGTAACTTGGGTATCCTGGAAATTCCAGGTGATGCTCCAACATCATCATCACCAGCTTTGTTCGTCGACTATCATTGAAGTAATAGAATACCAAACGACTATATCAGACCCGTGGAAGATGCTTAAATCCCTTCATCAACCAGAAAAGAGCTGATAATCTTCAAACGGCTGAACTGATTTTGATGAAACATATCTAAAAAAACTCCCGACCAACCCACCTTTCAAAAAAAAAAACAAAATCAAAATCGGTTCATCCGTTCGGGAACTACGATGCCACAGACAGACACACACACATACACACGGACACGTCAAACTTATAACACCCCTTGCCTCGGGGGTTAAAAATGAGCCTTGACCAGGCGCCTTGATTTATTTCTCAAATATCTGAGTGAGACTTCGTCGGATTAACATTATAAACCCTTGAAGACGCAGTGACTGCATTCGATAGCTGTGGTAGGTTCCTACCAGGCTGGATCGAAGATTCTTCCTTTTTAATGGAGAAGTTGTACATACACTATCTAAGAGACACATTCTTGTTTTCTGACATGCATACGAACGAAGTCGCGGGCACAGCTAGTTAATAATGTTATAAATGTGAAAGTCTGTATGTTATGATGTTTGGATTATGATGTTTGTTACTCAGTCATACAAAACCGGCTAAAGGCATTTGAATAAAACTTGGTAAACTGATATTTTATAACCTGGATTAACATTTATCCCGGTAGTACGTGCCCATGGGATAATTTTCGACAGACTCCGGGGGAAGCCGCTAGCAAAAGCTTGTGGTGAATAAGTATTGTTTTTACAGTTTTCTTTCTACTTTTCCCTTTATCTGACCAAAAATCAAAGCAAGCACTACACTTGAGTGTTTTAAAACGCACACAAAGCACCACCTGCACAAATTTCACCCCTGCTGGGACCAAACTCGTTACATCTCAGTTAAATCAGGGCAACCCCGCCAAATTCAGGAGGTCATAAATTGACACAATCGTTCCCTGCGGCCGGGCTTCGCAAGTTATTAGCATAAATAGCCGCTTACTAAGCTAAACGAGACATGACGCGCCGTGATGACTCCCCTCGTCTTGTAAGAAAAATATTGTTTAACTTGGAAACTTGAAGAGATTTTCATCTGAACTGGGAATTGAACGTATATATAAGGTGTTTATTTTCAAGATTTGCAAATCTTCATACAATTTTGGCTATAACTTTAACATAACCAGTGGTCGAAATTCGACCATGTTACACTTAAATTGTAAGTTTGAACGTTATTCAATGTAATATTGAATATTATCTTTCTGCACTCCTTCTCCATATAAACTCCGTCTCTCCGGACTCCGTCCGCGTAATTTTCGTGAAAAGAGGTAGGTACACGTTTTTGCTTCACATGTCATTTATACAGGAAAAGTTTTTATCCAGTGCGCAAATTGTAACCATGAATTCAGCATAATATCATTCTAGACACCCTAGCGCAGAAATTTTTTTGCTGCAGAAAAATTTCTGCGCTAGGGGTTCTAGAATGATATGCTGAATTCATGGTTACAATTTGCGCACTAGATAAAAACTTACCCTGTATACATAAAAATGAATCGCAGAAATGTATGTACGCGCATAACTTCCGAACGACTGCACCAAATTCGATGATTCTTTTTTTTATGTGTTTCTTATTATCAGGACAAGGTTTGTATAGTTAATGCCAATTCAATATGCATAGCTAAGACAGAACAACGTCTGTCGGGTCAGGTAGTTTATAAGTAATATATTTACTTTAAGGCTAGGTTGTTCCACCGTAGGCATGGGCTTGCGGACGGCGAGTAATGGGTAGCTCGCTGTCCGGTAAGGACCAAGCCCAAGTCGACGGCGCGTTGTGTTTCCACGCGCGCCTCAAAGAGATGTCAGCACAAAAGTGATGGGACCCGCAAGGGTCGATGCCTGCCAGGGGTGCGGGTTTGTTCGAAAGAGACACCACAGCCCCTGGCTTAAGGGCTACTGAAGGAACACGGGTGGGTTTTAGTCAGTAAAAGTCTGACACGCCCTCCTGCTCCACCCAGAGCGGGAGAAGTTATTTGATGATTTCCCACCCAAAAAAAAAAAAAAAAAAAAAAAAAAAAGGCTAGGTTGTTCCGGCCTGTGGGCCTTTGAAACGCTACCTCCGCCTCCCCTAAATGCAGCGCGACGTATTTATTTACGATGAACTGTCAACCATTTAGCAGAAAATCCATGCCATAGTATAACATATTGCAGTTAATCAACTGAATTATTTTTGCTTAGGTTCGATATTTTTACCTTACTTTTAGATACGGTATGGTAAAACTAAAAATATTACTAAATGTTCCCTGTGTAGGGTAAGTGTCCTGTAAGTTACCTATTGAGCGTTTTCATATTATCAGATATTGACACCAACCCGATACCGATATGTCGGCAGCTATACACATACCGATTCGGAACCGATATTTTTATTATCGGCCTGATTATATTGGTGAATATCGATGACCATCGCGACTCACCAAACGACCACAGTAGGTACAGTACCTAAGAATCGACGTCTCAAAGTCGGCAGTGCGAATAAGTGTGTTCAATTGAAAGAATGGCCAGTTCTCTCACCTCTATTGTGCTGATATCGGAGTCAGTCACTGTCTACGACGACATAGGTGACAATAACAACTCTTATGTAAAAGCGTTTATTAGGTACTAAACATTAGGTTTCATTTGGAAATCATGCTTCCAGACCTTTCAACCAGAGAATTTCCAGACAAGTGTTAGTTGTCAGTGAATTCGAACTGAAGGAACACGGGTAGGTTTTAGTCAGTAAAAGTCTGATACGCCCTCCCGCTCCGTCCAGAGCGGGAGAAGTCATTTGATGATTTCCCATCCAAAACAAAAAAAAACCCTTGTGCAATTTGTTCTTTGAGAAAATAAATGTCTTTAAATCGAAATCATGCTTCCAGACCCAGAGGTTAAAGCTAAGCGTAAGTTGTCAGTAAATTCAAGAATATATCAAGTAGACAAGCTGTGCCCGACGGTATTTCTCTTCGTCAAAATGGTAGCTTTCCACACAAATCATCCACTATTTTATTTACATCTGTAGTGGCAGAATTTTCAAAGATTCTGATTTTCAGATTTTTATTAAGTAGAATACGCTAAAAATGGTCGTACTGTTTCGGTTACACTGTAACCATATTCTTTTGTTTTTGGTGTTTGCCATCGCTCAGAAAGAACCGTAAATATTGTGAGCTACTTATAAAGGAACAATTGCCTTACTTTATTGTTTAGTGACTTACCTACTGCTCCAGCTATTTATCGAAACTATTGTTTTAGGATATCAACATTAATATTTAAAATCACGGATTCGAGAAAAAATCTTGTATTGCTAGCTCCGCTATTCGAGAAATATCAATAAAGTTATTATCGTGTTCCTTCCAATTGGTCGTGTACCACTTTAGTCTGAGCAATTTTTTTTCCTATTTTCTCTGTTGGTGTCAGACTGAAAGTTCTTTATTAAATCAAAATCAAAAATCATTTATTCAAATCAGGCTGAGAATCAGTACTTTTCGAACGTCAAAATACATAAGACAGTCCCCGAAAAACGCCCACCCTTCTTATTAGTATACAACCGACAACCAGACATATTGTATAGTATGTAATAATAATGTAGGATAAAATATGATAGTAGCGCACACAGTTCGGTGCAGTGGAAATATCATAGTTGATATGGATGAAACTGATTAAAAGAATCTTAGAAAACTGTGATTTGTACAAACTTCTTCATAAACGACGAATACGACTCTCACTTGACTATTATTTCATCGACAATAATTTGTAATGTGTCAACACCATTTTAAGATGACAATTAAACGTCATCGTATTGCCTAGAAATAATCACATTTTCGAAAACAATTTTATGAATTAAAACTATTATTTAATTACAAGATATTTTTTCTGAGCTATCGTAATTTCATAAATTAATTTGTTATTATTTTATTAGATTTTTTTGTACAGGCGCAGAATGAGCGAGTTTTGGAAAATTTTGACACAGGTCCACCCTCGATGATGTCCCGCAGGACTCTGACAGACTCTGAACGTGAGCCGATTTAGCCGGATTTAGATCTTTTTGAGTTTATTCAAAAAAAATCTAATAAACTAAAAAATTGAACCTTTAAATTCTCTCCTAAATACAATTCCCTCATTGTACATGAAATTTTTACATATTTTTGTGCTCTTATTAGGAAATGAGACGGAAACTGGTTTTGAAATCGACCCTGTTTCGGATTTTTTTTTAATCTAGCAAATTGCAATTAATCGTGTTTTGAACCTTTAATTTCCCTCAAACAAGGATCTATCTATGACATATGTTTTTTTCAGGGCCTAAATACACGAATTTGATCATTTAATCTTGAATCTGAAACAAGCAATTTGGGACAACCCCCCGTTAAGTCACAAACATCAGTCTAACACTGGCTTTTTTACTAGAATTTCATGTATCACAAAAGCCCAGACCTCTCAATTTACAGGAATTAAGAAAGAGAACCGTAAAAGACAAAATTAAATACATTTAATGGCATGCATTAAAAGGTACTTTTACAAATACACAAGAGCACTGCCATCAAAGTTTTTGACATAAGCATTAGGTTTTGAATCCTACTTACGAAAATATCTACAAAAAGTCCAAACAGAAGATTAAACTTTTAGTTCCAGCACAGCTTAACTGTGAAATGCTAGGAATGTTTCATTATCCGACAAAATTGCAACTCATTTTTAGCTCTCGAAAGCATTACCAAATTTTTCAATCATCCAGTGTTCCATACGCTTTAGGATCGTTAGTACTACGTTTATGCTTATTAGATCTTAGCTCGAACTTAAAACTGCATTCCTACCAACCTTCGCATTTACCAAGAAGGAACATAATCTAGTTCAAAAATTCATTGAGTTTTATGTAGTTTATTAAAGTAATAAAGGCAACATTCAGAAACCGTATGTCTCTGAATTTCGCCTTTAAGATGGAAGCTTTCGTCTGATCCTACAACACAATACTGATGACCAAGACACGTATAAATGTGTACCTACCAGCGAGGTACAAGCTAGCAAACTCCTTGACTTTATACGCTTTGGATGACATAATTACATCACCCTAAAATATATCAATACTAGCTGACCCGGCAAACGTTGTTTTGCCTTAACCTTTATCACTCAGGGGTATGGAAAATAGATAGTAGCCGATTCTCAGACCTACTGAATACGCATATAAAATTTGGTAAAAATCGGTAAAGCCGTTTGGGAGGAGTACGGTAACTAACATTGTGGCATGGAAATTTTATAAATAAGATATATATTATATACTCGTAGCACATAATAAAGCTTTCATTTCAAAACTAAACCTTAAAATCTCTCAGAAAATACTCCCCTGGTACAAATGTAAAAAAATATTAGGGTGGAGAGTTTTGTTTCGGCGTCCGGCCCGCGTTGAAATCCGGAATATATCCGGTAATTCTGGGCCCTGATTAATCAGCGATATTTAAAGCTGATTTGATCGCTGAAGCGGATCAGTTGCGGATGGCCATTGTCTCGTCAGCGTCTACTAAGTCTTGGGTAATAAAATGGACATAAAGGTAGGTTTTAGAGGTTACTGTTCCATATTTGTTGGTATTCAGAGTAGAATTTTTGACAGTAACTTCAAAGTAGATGATTCCTTTGCCCATATTTTTTGCAGTAGCTTCTAACCAGACCTACGATCTTTACATATCGATTGCTAGTTAGTCATCAAAGTGAGGGTTTCCGTGTTTTTGGAACATTTTTAATCGCAATCTTCCAATTTTTTTTCTAAGTTTTTGACGCTGGCTGGCGCTGACATGAGATTTGGAACGTTTTTAACATACCAAGACCCCTCCGGGCCCCGGAAACCACGTTAAGCCATCATACTTCAGACATCTTCGATGATCACAATCACAATGTAGTTTCCTCAATTTCCATGGAACCGACGCACAATTATTCAAAGCTTTTATTTGGGAGCCTGCCGTTTTGCCGAAAAGATTTTGACAAAATTTCACCACCCAAACAAATTTTAGCAACCTTTTTATACCAATATAATATTTGGAATGATTTTAGTACGCACTTTTTCATTTGGTCAATTTTTTACTCGGCAGAATATTACCAAAGATAATGTCATTATGGCATTTAGTCTTTAAGCAAATGATTTATTACAGCAAACAATCTTTAGACAGTAACGTTAGGTCAAATGATTTGCTATGACAAAAAAAAAATAGATTTTATTTTCTGGAAAACAACTTAACCGCTCAAGGCCAAGTAAGCCAATAAACATTTCAATTGATTGTATGTTGTCTGAAACAAGTAAAATTTTAGGTTATTAGGTTTTTTATGGAACTTATATAAAAAAAGGTTAATTGTAAAAAAATGTTTAGGTTAGGTTAGAATTACTGTGACCTCTTACGCACGAGTCGAGCGAGCGAAGCGAGTGGTGCCGCCACAGCGGCCGGTGAGTGCCAGAAAATACTAGATTATTATAGAAAGAAATATGGAAAAAAGAACCTAAAAAAAGGCTACCCTAAACTGAACTAGTTAGACGAGATTAATTATTAAAAAAAATGCCTGTAACTAAAAAAAAATACTAACAGAATAGTTAATATTAATATTACCTGTTTAGAATTTGTCCCAAGTGGAAAAAAAATACCCTTGTAATAAAACGTCTTCAAAGCTAGATCTTATGCTTGAAATGGCTGCCTTTTCGAAATCGAATAGAAATGGTAAATTGAAAACTGACGATAATAAATATTTACCTTATTTTATTTTGCGTAAAATGTCCAATGTGAATTGTATTGCATCATCAAACATTTACTCTAGTAAATGTTTGATGAATGTGTGGGGAAGTGGATGGGGTGTTTTGTGATAGTGTTGTGTGTAGTGAATGAAGTGCGTGTGCGTTTGTGGTGTGTTATGAATGTGCGAGTGATTAGTGCGTGTGCGAATAATAGGTGGATTACACATAATGAGGTGTTTGTTAGGTGATATAGGTTAAAAGAGATTCTGTACCATGATAGTCTTGTTTTAGCAGCCATTTAATTACTGTACTTTTTAGTTTAAACCTGGGGAGACCGAGAATATTTAGCATTTTATGGGTTTTGTTGTAAATGTGGGTACTTATTACGTAAAATTGGTGCCTGGCAAACTTCGTTTTATGTTGAATGCTGGGAATTATATGTTTACGTTTTTTGGGGTCACGGGGAGCCAAACTGCCATGTATCCTAAGAATTGATTGAAGCACAAATAGCTGTCATATAGTTAAAACTTTACAGTCTGTATAAAGTTGCGCTGTTGGATATCTGCGTGGTTTCTTCGTCATAACTTTAAGGACTGCTCTTTGTGCTCTCTCGGCCCTCAGGAGACCTGTCTTATTGGTTCCACCCCACACGTTAATGCAGTACCCTAGCACCGATTGGCACAACGCAAAATACACCATTTTAAGAACATCCTGGTCAGCTGACCCCCTGAGTGATTTAAAAATAGGGATAAGACGCATTGTTCGGGTGGTCAGCGTGTCTAGGTGTTTGTCCCACCTTAGTTCACTGTCTATATGGATGCCGAGGTACTTTACGTAGTCATCTCTTCTTAATTTAGGACAGGAGCAAAGTGTTGAAGGACTTGTACATGAGTGTGCCGTTAAGGAGAAAGTACTTGGTGGTTTCATATTGCACCGAATGGCGAAAGGAACATAAGAAGTTTTGGCCAGATTTAAAGTCAGTAGGTTAGAGTTAAACCAGTGCATGATTCTACTTAGGGCAGACTCAGCGTTGCTTTTAGCGGCTTCCCAAGATGGACCATGGGCGATAATTGCGGTGTCATATAATGATGATCGAACATCACTTACAGGTAAGTTCGTTTGATCACTCATTGGTCCCGGCTGTAATTAGTAAATTGGCAGTCGTTACGGATCGTCAGAAGTCTGAAAGTCTGGGAGTTTCGTATTATCCAGTTACTGGGTTGTGGAGGTCAGATAGGCAGTCGCAACATGTAAATTGGTACTCAGCTGCATCCGGTTAGACTGCAAGCCGAACCCGACATAGTTGTAAAAGGGCTAGGCAGATGATAAAATATATCAAGTAAACATTAAAGTTACAACATAATTAAATCGATACAAGTGCCTACACGATGTTGAAATGGTTTGAAAAAAACAAAATGTTTTTATTTCATACTAGCTGTGCCCGCGACTTCGTTCGCGTGCATGTCGGAAAACAATAATGTGTCGCTTTGACGGTGTAGGTACCACTCCTCCGATCTTCCGATCTATCCTGGTAGGAATCTACCACAGCTTTCGAATGCAGTCCAGAGCCTAGAGACAAAACACATTACTCTTGGCGTTCACGCTAAACGGTACGCCAAAATGTATGGGAATGACATTACCTGCGGAAAGGACACGGTAATGTCATTCCCATATATTCTGGCGTAGAGTTTAGCGTGAACGTTAACAGAAAGGTGTTTTGTCTAGGCCTGCAGGCGTCTTTAGGGGTTATAATGATATTGCGACGAAGTCTCACTCAGATTTTTAAGAATAAATATAGATCAAAGCGCCTGGTCGAGGCTCATTTTATAATAAATGTGCACCTGCCGTAGGTACAGTAAAAGCTCTTTATTCGCGAGGTATACGTTCCGTAAAATACCTACCGCGAGTACAGAAACCGTGATTATGGAATGGTAATTTATATGGGATTATAGGGGATACGTTCCTAAGTGACAAAAAAAAAAACAATTTAATTGAAGTTTTTGACCATATTGATTAATTGTATGAGCGTGATATGGATGCAAGCGACTCTCCAAGGCGTAAACGATCAAGCATTTCTATGCGTTAAACAGATTTTTTCGCGTCGAAAATCGTTTTTAAGTAAAAAAAAAAATTCAACATTTTGCAATAAATGGAAAGATGAAACAATAGGTAAAACACCCAAAGCGGCTCGTACCAAAGGATGGAATGTCTATTAAGTCGCAGCATTTATAAATGTGGGGGAGGCCTATGTCCAGCAGTGGACGTCTTTCAGCTGAAATGATGATGATGATGATATATAAATATACTTTATGGTGATGAGGTTGGTTTCATTAAGTTTGTTTACATTCTCAAAAAACTTTTTATTTTTCACTTTTTTGTTACCTACCATACACCAATTCGAAATTTCATCATCCTTTGGGTCAAAACAATGCATACTTATTTATGTGATAGCAACATTCGCGGTTGATTTGCTGTAATTTTTTGAAGAGTTCCGTTGTCTGTTTCCGAAACGCATCATCAGATCTATATGCAGGGCCCAATCTAAGCCGGGCAAATGCTCAGAGCGGCAAACATGAGCGGCGGCAAAATGTATACTTACAAACATACCTACTCTCATGAATTTTTGTATACTTGTTCAGAAGCCGTAGTAGACTAACGTATGTGAATATTATATAGTTAAAAGAATATCACATAATTATGGTCATACCATCTTTGATGGTGTTAGTGCAAAGGGCGGCGAATGTTATTTTTGCCCGGAGCGGCTAAATAGCTAGATCGGGCCCTGTCTATATGAAATTTCAATGGGACCATTTCGGAGTAAACCCCTTTCGAAAAAAAAAAAGAATTTTGCAAATCCGTCTATATACGACGGAGTTATGCCTGAACATACATTAAAAATGTAAACATGTCGAATTGATAACCTCCTTCTTTTTGAAGTCGGTTAAAAACACCGACCGCGGCGAAGGCGGCTATTGTAGATGTCAAAGGCCGAACCAATACAGCGGCGATATCATTTGACAATGTACTTTAGGCGAAGTTGTAATAAGGTCTATTTTACTTTTTTATAGTCCATCTGACGACGCGTTTACAAAGGATATTGGGTTGGATACCTATTGGAATCCTTTTTGTTATTTGTTAATATGTATGTACCGATGTACCGATTAGACCCGCAAATAAATAAATCTTTAGCCGCGGATATCGGAATTGGGTCGCATTTTTTTAATCCGCGAATAGTGAAAACGCGAATGAAGGAAGCACGAATAAGGAGCTTTTACTGTACTTACTCAATAAATCGACTGCGCGTCTGGTTGAGTGTGCTGAAGCATTATTCCACGCGGGGGCGGGCGCCTATCTCGGCCCGTACAGGCGCGTGTCTTTTAGCTTTGTTTATCAAACGTTGACCACTGAATAAAACCACAGCAGTGGGAATGCTCTGCACGGACTGCGATAGGCCTCGACAGGTAGCAGTGCAGTAACACCTGACGCCACCTGTCAGTTAACGGCCCGTGGGACCATGGCGTTATCACGATGAAGAAAGATCACGCTGTAAAGGTGGATACTGACCGGCGTCACGGGTCAAAATGCACCTAATATGTTACCAAGCAAGTATTCGTGCAGTCAGTAGTACCTACGGCAAAACATGCGAGCGAGCAACACTGATTTTAGCACACGGCGTAAAGACATGCTCGCTGCGAATGTTACCATTACCTGCGCCCCGTAACGTCGGTCATTATCCACATTAAAAGCGCTGTTGAAAAAAAAACCAAACCAGGCAAAAAAAACTATTTAATTGTATAGCACGGGTTTTCTATGAACATAGTAAGTACGATGTTGTTGCTACGTAGTGCCATACCGCGCGCGCCCCCACCTCTCTCCCCGCTGCTGACGCAGGCAGCAGGAAGAGAGAGAGCCCGATCCCGAGGATAATGGACGTAACAGAGCGATCCTCCGCGACTCTCAGTTGCGATGCCTTTTTATTGTAAATTGTAATCAAAAATGTTTCAGTGTTTCTTTTGTTCAGCCATACATTTATTTGTAGACCAATAAATGATTATATTTAAAGAAGCGACTTTAAAATTGTCAATATTTTACTATTGTGATTTCTATTGTTCCTGTGTAGGTAATGTATCCTTTGTTGGAGATGCCAAATGGATAAATAAATACATTTTTAAACTTGTTTTAACTAAGAAAATGCTTCTCTGTAAGCGATGTTGCTCGGAAGAGCATCGACATAACTACAGTTGCCCGTGTGAAAACCTATCTATTTACTCAAATCCACCAGTAGTTATGGTCGCAATTTTGGATTTTTTTTTCCTGACTTTCACCATCCGACCTCGCTTGAACCCCTCCCCACCTCGAAAACTAACATCACGAAAATTAGCACATAAGTATTTACAACTCTTTACTCCCAAAACTCCCATTATTTGAATCGAGTAATGCTGTAAACACGCATTTAAATTTAACATTATCAAATTTCGCGCGAAATCAAGTTGTTGTCTTTGCATGTTTGCTATTCAAACCTAGATGGCGTTACTGACGCTAGAGATTAAGAATTTCTATGGAGATGTTCCTCTAGCCGCTCTAATTTTGCTACATTATGCTAGATGGCGCTACTAAGACTTTTATCACAATTAAAAATGAGATTTCTTCCCCTCTATTTGTATTAATTTGATTGATAAAACTAATAAATATTTATTTAACATTGGATTCTAGGTATATGACTCAGAACACCACGTCAGTTAATATTATCACAACTTTTTATTTGAAATTCTTTTAGCTTTTTTGATTCGTGGGAATCAACCACCAACGGAAAGCGATTTTAGTAATCAGTATAATTACTTTTTGAAATAACACAGACACAGTAAGTAACTTAAATGAGAATGACGTGTTAATATTAAGTATTCGTTAGTACCGTTTCACGCCAATAGATGTCGCTAAGTGTTTCAAGATTACGTAAATAAATTCTTCTTGAACACTTTAAATTATTTAGATAGGTTGACCGAAGCGATTGTGATGAAACAAAGACTAATATAAACTCTGAGTTATAAACAATATTTGAGTATGAAAGATAACCATATTAGTTTCGTTCTTTTGACGTGATACTTGATCTATTCAACATAGAAACTGAAAAACCGAGCTACAGACAAAAATGTTGATAAGGGTTAAAATGTCATCTGTTGATTATCCCTTACCACCCCAAGCAATTATTTTCGAAATATTTTAAATGTACAGAAAAAGTTCCTTTACAGATTTATTATATGTATAGATATAGATATAGATAAACCTGCATGGGCACTTATGAAACGTCAGAAGCTAGGTGCACTAAATAACAGAACGTCACCTCTGTAATCCCCGTGGGGTTAACCATTGGCCGTTTTTGGTGTTTTTGACCTACAGTCATCAGTTTTTGTCTATTTTAAACAGATTCCTTGACGTCTATCCATATTCTTTCGCATTTTCTATAACCCCAAAAAAATGCCCATCCACACTTTATTATTTTTTACCGTTCACTAACGCCTAGAAGCAGTGTTAGTGGACCGTTGCTTTGAAAGGTCATCATTTCAGCCGAAAGACCTCCACTGCTGGACATTATCCTCCCCCAAAAGGGGGGTTTTGCCATAATCGCCACGCTTGGCAGGCGGGTTGGCGATCGCAGTTTGGTGGTAAAATGCATAGAGAACGCGTTGGTGGTAAATTGCATGCTTTAAAAAGTAGTAAGACCTTATTAAAAATACCGGTGTGCCATACACCCAAACATATTATCAATCCTATGTTCAACATATACCAAACATCGAAATGTCAACCTTCACAAGGAACTCAACAAACCAACCTCCGTACCTACCTCCGGTACTTTTTCCGTACCGTCTTCACACCTTTGCTCATTTCCTGCGCCCATCTCTCCTACCACCTGCTCTTCGACACCCGAAACATCCATATTTTACCTCTTTCTTCACTAAATCCCAAGCTAATTTTAACCCTATTACTTAGTAGGTGGGGTTGACATTTATATGGGGAGGGGGGGTTGGACCATGAAAATTGATAGTATTTATTTATTTAAACTTCTCACATACAAAAAGGTACAAAGGCGGACTTAATGCCTTAGGCAATAATGCCTAAGAAGAGAAGAAGAAGAGAAGAAAAAGAAAAGAAAAGGAGAAGAGATGAGATTAGATGGCAGGTGCTTAGGTTGAGAGGAAAAATGATTTAAATAACAATACAAATCGACGCTTGAATGTAATGTAATGTATGTATGTAATATAATGCACCGATCCCAGCGTGTCCCAGTCTAGTCAGACTCGATTAATCGAATGAACCCCAAGATTTGCACTAGCCCCTGGAGCCTCATGCTTCATGGTGTTACAGAGGCCATTGCATATCAAGAAGTAGACCGGGGGGCGCGGTAATGGTCAGGTAGACGTGCCCATAGGATAGGAAAGGATTGCTAGCCTACCGGATATGCATCCTTAAGTAAGCATTGGACTAGTGGAGAGACGGGTGATATTTATTTATAGGAGGGCAACATTTCACGACGGTCGCTGGCATGATGATTCAGGGCGGGGTTCTTGGGTACGTTCAACTGTTTTCTTGGCTCTTTTCTACACCGTTGCCGCGTTGCTTCGCTATGTTCTGTGTTGTTGTTTTCATAGTAGTCTTCTGAGGTTCTGGTTTTTTTGTACATATCACTAGCCGCTTTCTTGACTGTTGGTCGTCGATTTGTTGGTACATTGCAATAATTATCTTAATGCCTTACTGTATTGCCTTTAAGTCGACATTGTAATGGTGTTTTCTATGACAAGGGCGAGTACGTAAATTCGTTTACTTGCAAGTCCTTCTTTGTATAAGACCCATAAATATAAAACATGAGATAAAACATGTGATACTCTGTTGATATATTGTTTAAGAAGGCCGCTTGTTAATTGCTTAGGTCCGATATTGCCTTGTCTATTATTTTGTACTATGCATGCAGGCCGCGGGTATCCGCTGAATGTGGGAAGCACAAGACCGGTCTAAGTGGAGGAGCCTGGGGGAGGCCTATGTCCAGCAGTGGACGTCTTTCGGCTGAAATGATGATGATTTTGATGTACGTAGCGTAAATTCTGTAGTACGGGTTGCTAACCGTTATGCTTCGATATTCGTTCGCGTCATCTAGTTTTTTTTTGTGTTGATACCTTCGCGGTTTCAAGCCACATGTTCGGCACTGTATTCCGTGTCCGGGCTTTATTCATGTGTACAGTTGCGCCTTTCTGTTATGTTTGGGGCGTCGCTTTTTAAAGTTTCATTACCACTTGGTCCGTTCTGGGAGCTGTCTTATTTCGCATTTTGATTACATCTTCGGCTTTGTTATTTTAACAGTTGGTATCTGAAGGCCCTTGGTCCCTTTTGTGTTTGTTTTCGATTTGGACACCGGTATGTACGCGGATCGGCGTTTTGTTTGCCGTTTGTTGTTCCTGTAAATCGAGTTGAGCATTTTCATGTTTTTTGCGGTGTGAAATGTTCCCAGTCCGGTGAAGCGGGTTCTGCATGTTTTTGTTCTTCCTGATATAAACGTATAAGTATCAACCTTTTGGAGTGTTGTCTGGCATTCTTTTTTATGCCTAACTGGATTATCCGGTTGCCTGCTTTCTGTGAATTAGGCCTTTTGTAGGTTAGCAAGAGCTATGTCTTGTGTTGAACTCGAGCGTTAAATTATAATTTGCGTTTACTGTCCACCCTCTAGGGATTTTATTCGTTTTGAATCGGTAATGGAGGATTTACTCAATAAGTTAAAATCAAGTAATAAAAGTACAATTTTGTGTGGAGATTTCAATATTAATATTTTAAATGTTTCTCCATTAAGTATTAGACTACTTATTCTGTTTAGGTATTTTAATTTAATTAACTTGTTTTTAGAACCTACTAGGATCACGGCTTCTACGTCGAATTGTCTTGATAATATATTTAGTGATTGTGATGCCAAAAATAAATTAGTATTAACTGACTTGACGTCCGACCACTGTGGATAATTGGCTAGCTTTCTTTTACCATCACATAAAAAGCCGCATAAAGTAGAATGCAGTCCCTAAAATAGCTAGTCCTTGCAACAAATTAAAAAATAATGTAGCTCATAGAATTACACCATAGCAGAGCTTATCTATAGCAGAGCTCGAGAAACCTAATAAAATCTTTGGATCACTTTTTGAAGTTGTGCAAAAAGAATACCAATCTACTTTCAAGACCAAAACCATTGACATTAATGGCATCTCCGTTGGCTTCAACCAATGGGCCACTCCAGGTATTTATAAAAGTAGAGCGAGACTATAGGTACGAGTTATATGGTTTGAAAAAATACAGGTTTGATAGTCCTTTTCTAGAGAATGTCCGAAATTATTCAAAATTATTTAAAAAAATCTGTCTGTGCTAAATCAAAATTTTTAAGCGATACAATTAAAAATTCCAATGATAAAGTAAAAACCACTTGGAAAATTATTGATAATGAAACGGCTAAGTCGGTTAATAAGTTAACCGGTTGGGGGCTGTTCGCTTAAGACTGGGGTTCTGTGAGTTTTTTATGTTCTTGTCGTGTGTTGCAGTATATCACCCACAAACATCTAAACATTAAATTTTTAAGTTATCGCTTGAAGTTTAATCCACTCTGTAAGTGCGCAAGTGTAACGAAACACAGAAAACCCTATAATTTATTTTCACATGTACTTATAAGAATATCCAATCCATTTACGTAAACAGGCTCGGAACTGGAAAGTTTGGAAACTCAAACACGCATCGAATATGCGTTGAAGCGCCAAAGTTTTCACAGACAACAAACTCTTAGAGTTGTTTCAGATATATTGCCTGCGTACGCTTTTGAAGTTCGCCTATACTGTGATTATCCGAGCGACGTGTTAATGTACAGGGTGTTTTGCGAGTACCTACTAAAATATTAAAGGACTAAGTAAGAATTTTAACAATAAGACATGATTATAGGCTGAAAAACATTACATTTAAGGTCGCTTGCAGAATTCCCTATCACGGTGATTTGGATTACAAATTAATTTAAGATTTACTCATTTGTGGTATTGCGGGTATTCCACTCGCAACTGGTACGCTGGGGCGTGCGTGTATGACCAGATGTAGTTATGAATAATTTAACGTAAACGAAACAAAAGGATTATGTACAGATCGTAGAAGGTTGCGTTTTATCGTTTCTGCATATCCTCATGAGAAGACGGCGTGAGTTTATGTATGTATGCTCCACATGAAATTAAATAGCTATAGGCAAGTAGACGGCTTCGCATAAATTGTTTCTGGAATCTTTTACGAGAATGAAGAATCCACTCTGTTTGAATATGTAGCCCATTAACTATTTCCTGTTCAATGCAGCCAATACTGAATGATTAATTTGCACGTTGAAGTCAAACAACATCCAAATTAATTATTCAGTACTATTATAATACGTCAGATGCTTCTACATCGTTACACTGCATTGGTACGGCAATATTAATTACTAATGCCTAATTTGTAATGTCTGGCCTATAGTCATTGGACAAAGTGAACATTCTGCTCTAAATTATTTGTGTGAGAGCGTATTTGTGACCGAATTCAAAAAGGAGGAGGTTATCAATTCGGTATGTTTTTTTAAACGTATGTTCGGGCATAACTCCGTCAGATCTAGATGGACTTGCAGTTTTTTTTAAATAGTTAGTTCCGTGTGCAACAGCACCATCCCTGCATTTCAGCATTCTTCCCGTGAGTGTTTTAGCGAAGGCGATTAAAAGGGACTTACTAGAGAATGGGCAGTAGTATTCTCTATGGATTTTACCACCATACTGCCATCGCTGTCCCTCTGCCAAGCGCGGCAATTATGGCAAAACCCCCTTTTGGGGGAGGCCTATGTTCAGCAGTGGACGTCTTTCGGCTGAAGTGATGTGTGATGATGATGATGAAGGGTTTATTCCGAAATGGTCCCATTTAAATTTCATACAGATCTGCTGATGAGTTTCGGAGACGGACAACGGAACTCTTCAAAAAATGACAGCAAATCAACCTATCCTGTGTGAACTGTTTTTTTCTGAGAGTAATTGTCTGATCATTGATATTTCCACGGAAAACACATTGTTATATTCGTATTGACCACCATGCTTCAAAAATGTCTCAAACTACATAAATTCCCTTGATCAAGTACTAAGCAAAATACACTCTAGAAACATTGTGTTCACTGGTGAAATTAACATAAATACCCTAGGTGATGCAGGTGGGCCGGTTCACAACTACCTGAATCTAATAAATAAATAATGGCTATGTACAGGTTGAGACAAGGTACTACCAAGCCCACCAGGCTTAACAATTGTGTGGATCATTTCATTGTGAAAACAACTAATTCATGGCAAACAGTAGTATTTAAGCATTAGCTGACTGATCACTCCCCTATTCTACTCTATATCAACAATACGTCTGTAAATAAAAATGCTAAGATCTACAGCAAAAGTATTATTAACTATGAGGAAATACGGAAAGCTTTAGTTGATAAAACATGGGACAGCTTATCCAGAACCAATGATGCTAACATAGCCGCTGAGATCGTGACTAATACACGACTACTAGTTATTAGTAATAACACCCAAGTTAGATCAACACAAAAAAGAAACAAACCCTAAAACCTTGGATAGCAAAAGGAGTCGTGAAATCAATAAGAAAGAGAGATAGACTACATGCGTAACACGAAAAAACACCGAGTGACGAACGTATTGAACATAAATACTAGACTTATAGAAATACTTGCAATAAACTAGTCAAAAATCTAAAAAAAGCAGTACGATCAGGACAAACTGGCTCAAAAACGAGATATTAGGGAAATATGGAAAATAATAAAGGAGGTATGTAACATTAACTCAAATAAAGAGAAGCCTCACGAGCTTTTAAACATTAATACTACACTGGTAGATTCTCTAAACACGGTCAATACATATTTTACCACGGTTGGGCACACTCTAGCAAGTTGCATGTTAGATAAGTTGGGTAAAACCGACTTGACTCTATATTCCTGTTTAGTTCTATCACATTCACATTTAAATATATTATTTTTTCTATAAGTTCGCTGTACCAGTACAGTGTCCTAATTATTGTTTGATGCACCGGGCGACGTCTTTACGTCTAAGCCGGCTGCCGCTGAAAACCAGCGCTGGGGCTCTGTCTCGCACAGGGTCGCAGCAAAATGCTGAGCGATAGCCGTTTTGCGTGGATGTGACGCATGTTCCCTTCAACTTTTTCTTATTTTTGTACTCACCTGTTTCTTTTTGCGTCATGTTTACCGTAAATAAACGTTTTTTCTTTCTTTTATTTCTTTCTTTCATATGCGCCCTCACGGCCCTAGCCTTCGCAGGAGACGCCTTGGGCGTCGGAAAGCCCAGGCTGATTTCCGGCCACCGTAGGCGTGGGCTTGCAGACGGCGAGTAATGGGTAGCTTGCTGTCCGGTAGGGACCAAGCCCAGGTCAACGGCGCGTTGTGTTTCACGCGCGCCTCAAAGAGATGTCAGCACAAATCGATGGGGCCCGCAAGGGCCGATGCCTGCCAGGGGCGCGGGTTTGTTCGAAAGAGATATCGCAGCCCCTGGCATACAGGCTACTGAAGGAACACGGGTGGGTTTTAGTCAGTAGAAGTCTGACACGCCCTCCTGCTCCACCCAGAGCGAGAGAAGTTATTTGATGATATCCCATCCAAAAAAAAAACCGCCGATTCACCTACTGTTGATTTATATGTGGTTTTGTGTTTGATTTTTCTGTGATTTTGTATATGTCGATTGGATGATTTGCTAATTCGAATGTTCGCGAAAACCCTAGGGATCTTGCGAAAACTCGGATAATTAGACAATGGTAAAAACATTTCTGCGGCAGATTGTGTGATTCGTCATTTTGAACTGGGTGAAATAGGTTATGTTAGGTTAAAACTGTGACCAACCGCGCACGAACTGAGCGAGCGTAACAAGCGGTGCCGCGGAAGCGGCCGGCGAGCCATAAATGTTTTCACCATTGTTTAATTAATATAGGCGAGTCGTCCATTAGGTATTTCATACATATCTAGTTGAAATATCAAATATCTTGAATAATCATTACATTAATCGTTCGTAAGTATGAATAATTTTAGTTTAATCAACACTAGGTAAGTTAAATAGTAGTTGAGTCGACCAATATGCGTTACGAACATATGTGAATCAACAGTAGTTAACTTGAAAATAGAATCAATTTACGTAGGTGTTATAATATGTAACAGTTTTTTTTTTTAATATTCTTCATTCGTTTTCGATATTGAGACTCAAGGTAAAGTGTTGCCAGGAAACTCAATTTGACTCTGTAAAATTCCGCCGCGATTTTTTACGTTCGTACGAATGTGATCGACAAAGTTCCCTCAGGATCCGAAACACGCGCTCATCAAAAGCTAATCCATTAATAAAAGTCACTATCTCCGATACTGATACATGAACACTATCCTCTAACAATTAATTCGCGGATATTTTTGTGGCTGTCTGTGCGTGATTGATAACAAACACTTCTCCTCCATCCACTATCATGATTAATGGCTTTTTCTTCGAAAAATATTCTTCCGACCGATATGATATGAAAATTAAGTCAGTTATCTCCTGTGTATTGTCTGTGTGGAATGTACTGAACCTTCGAGGTGCTCCGGTAACGAATTGTTACGACGTAAGTAGGTGTAGGTACGGTTAAGGGGTGAGGTGTTAGGTTCGTGTTGACTGGAAGCTTTGTTTTATATCACACATAATAATATCGACGGCAAACACTTAGATATCGTAAGGGACTTTGAAGAGAACAGTGGTGACCAAGTGGTAACGGCTGCGACTTACGTACGAGTGAGTTCGAACCCTGTCAGGCGCTTTACTTTGTGTAAATAGTTAAATCATCATTGCTCTCAATTATGTTAAATTCTCGGGGGAGCCTGACCCCTAGAGAACGCGTCCCCGGGTGGCGGACAGGAGAAAGCTCGGCAGATATGCAGGGTAGGAGGGAAATAAAATACCTCCCGTGGACCAACAGGCAACCCCTCTTCCGACAGGCCGTTTGGACATATTCTGATCACGGGCTGGCGGAGGGCAGCGGCACCAGGCAGGATGTCGCGTAGAGAACGGCGGCGGAAGAACCTCCGGGTCAACGGCGGCGTTCTAAGCCCCGGTAAGCATGAGGGGTTACTGTCTTGGCGTCAGGTGGCAACCGGCCGTAAAACTATAAGCCACAACAATCACTCCTCATCATGAATAAGAAATATAATAGAAAGGCGAGATATAATACTAGGACGTACCCCAGAAACGACGTCGGAATCAAGGGCGATAACAATGCTACGGCGTACCCCCAAAGCGACGGCAAAGTCGTGGACGCACACCGACAAAACCCAAAACTGCGCATAGCAACTTGGAACGTGGGCTCCATGACAGGACGCAGCGCTGAGCTGAGCGAAGTACTACTCAGACGCAGGGTCAATATATGTTGCGTACAGGAGACCAAGAGGAAAGGGTCCAAAGCTAGAAACATTGGAAATGGATATAAACTCATTTATAATGGTACGACAGTGAAGCAGAATGGTGTTGGCGGGATCCTGCCGTTTTGCCGAAAAGATTTTGCCAAATTTTCATTACCTAAAAAAATTTTAGCAACCTTTTTTTATACCAATGTAATATTTGGAATAATTTTAGTACGCACATTTTCATTTGGTCAAATGTTTACTTGGCAGATTGTTACCAAGGATAATGTCATTAAGGCTTTTGGTCTTTAATCAAATGATTTATTACGGCAAACAATATTTAGATAATAAACGTTTAGTCAAATGATTTGTTATGACAAAAAAATATGGTTACTAGACATTAGGTTATTTATGGAACTAGTTACAGTAGGTTATTAATTTTTAAAAAATGGTTAGGTTAGGTTAGGTTAAAACTGCGACCACCTACGCACGAGCCGAGCGAGCGTAGCGAGCGGTGCCGCGGCAGCGGCCAGCGAGTGCCAGAAACGACTAGATTATATGGAAAAAAATATGGAAAAAAGAGATTATTTTTAGGAGGCTATCGAGAGAAATAATATAATTATATTAACATTATTATTACCTGTTTAGAATTTGTCTCAAGTGGAATATTTGGCTTATTTAATTTTGGGTAAAATATGTTAGCTCAGTATGCAAAGTAAAAGACTGAAATACCAACGATACGTGACTTTTAACAACAGCCTGTAGAGCACAAATTAATAAGTGTTATTACTTGAGCAAAACATAGCGACTTTAGTCTGATCCTTTTGCTAAATAAGTGTTCAAGCTGTTAATATGGCGAAGTTAAGTATTTGATTATTTTATGACTCTTTGCAACACGCTTTTAATTAGTTTTATGGTTCTTATTCTGGATCGAAGACATCTTCATCTACTTTTCCAAAGTGTATACATTATATGAATTTCTTAGCTGGTAATGAACTTGTAAAGAGCTTATGGCTGAAGTCAAGCCTTGAAGAAAGTCGCAGATATAATTTTTGTAAGAAAATATTACGATTTTGACTAGGTACGCTTGGAAGACCACATTCATGGTCGCCTAATTTGCAGTATTTTAGACATCTAGGATGGGTGGTTTAGCCTTCCAGCAAGTAAATCCCAACAATGTAAATTCCCATACCTATTTAAAAACGTTCAAAATCTAGTTGCAATCTTATTTCAGCGACAATCAAGTCAAAAACTTGTCACAAAGTGTATGTTTGATGTATGTGGGATCGAAGGCAAAGTAAACAGCCAATTAGTTTATTTAGCTACAAGTTTAATGGCTTATGAAAACACTTTACATTTAATTAAAACGAAACGAACCGCGCGCACCATCGTCCATTAATCGTCTTTCATTCATTCCTCCTTTCACTCGTGTCTCACTCTTTCCTTTCATTCCTCATACCATGTTACCGTTCCATTCACTCTACATTCCCACACTCGGCCATTCTGACTCTCATGACTGTCCTCAGTCATGCACTCATCCGTCCTTGCAGTACCCAGTCTTACTGTCCTCTTAACGTGCTTATTAATATATCTTATCTATAACTTAAGTAATAATATAAGTACTTATAACAAATATCTGAACATAGTTGTTTTAATCTCTAAACATCTTCATCGTACGAAAATACTAAACATTATTGGCGTACACTTTAAATTGTTAAATCATGCTTTTAGTTATGTTTACATAAATAAAACAGATACACAACAAAAATGGTTACTACATCTTGTAATTATTTATACCTACTTTATAAATAACACAGATTGCTCTTCTATAGTTATGTTTTTTGAAATATGCTTTAAGTATCTTTAATACTCACATTAAAAACTGTATGCCACTTAGAAATCTTGGTAATAATATGTTTACAAACTCATCCTTAATAAATGTTATGAATAAAATGTTGCTTTCATTCGTCACCATTCAAACTAACACAATAAATCATAAATCTTACCCATAATTAACCTTTACATCATGTAGGCCACAATTTCATACTGTCTGCTGCAGAAGATGTTTTCTTTGGGCCTTCACTATCCGATGTAGTTTTTTCAACATCATAGCGATCATTCCCTTTTATTTTTGTTATTTTATAGGGTCCAAAAAACTTTGGTTTAATTTTTAATCCCACTCCAAATTGTGTCCTTCTTATCGCCACCAGATCTCCTTCTTTATACTGAATGGCTTCCTTTCTCTTCTTACTGAAATTACGAATATTTTCTTCTTGCACTTGCAATATTTGTTCCTTGGCTTTCTGCCTACCCTGTTCCCTTTCTAACATGAAACTATCTCTTTCGTGTTGACGCAGTAAATCATAGATCTCAATGTCCTCTTTAGATTTCATTTTCACTCCAACGAACAGCTCAAACGGTGTTGTACCTGTACTTCTTTGGTATGTGCTGTTCAGTGCCCGCTGCACCCGACTCACGTGCCGATACCATAGTGTGGGGTTTTCTATACACAGTTTTGTAAGAATAGAGATTATAATTCTATGAATGCGTTCCACTTGACCATTACCTCTTGGAATCCCAGTTGTGATTTGCACATGCTGTATCCCTTCTTCATTGCAATATTCCTGGAACTCAGAACTTGTGTATGCAGTACCTCGGTCTGTAATAATTCTACTCGGGTTTCCAAACTGCTGTTGGTGTATACGAAGTCTATCTATAGTCTCTTTACTTGTCGTACTCTTTGTAGGAAATAGCCAGACGAATTTTGTAAAGGCGTCTACCATTGTCAAGATATGATTATATTGCTTCTTTGTATCTGTCATAGGACCAATATGATCCAGATGCAGGGTGTGCAAAGGTACAGCTTCTTTGTCAATTACATGGAGTAACCCCTCTTGCTTTCCCTCCTTCCTAGTTGCCAATAAGCATGGAATACAGGTTACCAAGAATTCATCAATTTTCTTTTTTGCGTTTTTTATGAAATAATCTTTATTGATCAGTTCTAGCATCTTCTTTTTGCCGAAGTGACCGTTTTGGTGGATTCGTCTTATAATTTCGTCATCCATATTCTTTGGAATCACCAGCTTCTTGTCAATCCCTTTATACACTAGACCATTGTCTAAAAAATAGTCTTCATATTGTGAATTCTGTAAAATAGTGGTTATGGCTTTTAATCCTTCGTCACCCTGTTGTGCTTTCTTAATGTTATCATGTAAATCATCTATAATGGCTACATATGGGTTTCGGCTGAGAGCATCAGAGTGTCTCATTCTGGACCCTTCTCGATGTTCAATGGTAAAATCGAAGTCCTGAAGAAACAATATCCACCGGGCAACCCGTATAGACATTGCAAGGTCTTTTTTATTCAATATCATCTGAAAGGCTTTACAGTCTGTTATAATTCTAAAATGCCTACCAAAAAGGTAATGTCTAAACTTTTTAACTCCTTCAGTTATGGTTAATGCTTCTAGTTCATAACTGGTATATTTACTTTCTGCATCTGTTGTTTTGCGGCTCATGTAGTAAACAGGGTGAAATTGTCCATCGTCAACACTACGCTGCATCAGAATGGCAGCATAGCCATTGCTGGATGCATCGGTATGTAGCTCTGTTTGCAGCTTTGGGTTGAATATCTTTAATACTGGATCACTTGATAATTTCTCCTTGATCAAATTGAAGGCATGTTGTTCCTTTTCTTTAAATTTAAAATCTACATTCTTTTTTAATAGGTCCGTTAAAGGTCTAGCAATTAATGCAAATTCTGGAATATACTTTCTAAAGTATGACGCTAAACCCACAAAACTATGTAACTGTTTGACCGTCTTTGGCTCTGGAAACTTCATAACTGCATCAGTCTGATCATTGGAAGGTCTAACTTCGCCAGCTTCTATCACATGTCCAAGATAAGTAATACTACGACATACCAGATTTGCTTTTTTCCAATTAAATTGTAATCCATACTGGGATGCAACTGCCAAAACTTCCTTTAATCTTTCAACTGCTTCCTGTTCATTTTCTGCTGGAATCAAAATATCATCGATGAAGATCATAACTTTTCCTTCAGCTATGAAATCTCTGAAAGCAATTGAAATAAAACGCATGAAGTATTTGGGACATATTGACAAACCAAATGGCGCTCTTAAAAACTCATACTGTCCGTTGTGAGTTACAAAAGAAGTATATTTTACACTTTCCTCGCTGACTCTTAAATGAAAAAATCCATTTTTCAAATCTAGTACACTGAAGACTTT
This sequence comes from Polymixis flavicincta, assembly GCA_949987655.1. Classification (NCBI taxonomy): domain Eukaryota; kingdom Metazoa; phylum Arthropoda; class Insecta; order Lepidoptera; family Noctuidae; genus Polymixis; species Polymixis flavicincta. Next base: position 27,773,849 of record OX465175.1, read on the forward strand.
AGCATCTGCCAATCTGTCAATGTAATCTTCGATTAGGGGTAGAGGAAATTCGTCTTTAACTATCTTCTTATTAAGTTGTCTATAGTCCACACACATACGGGTGGAACCATCCTTTTTACGCACCAATACAAGAGGGCTTGCATAATCAGAAAAACTTACCCTAATTATTCCATTTTCCAACCACTCTGTTATTTGTTTATTTACCTCTTCTTGCTCCCTCAACGCTATACGTCGTGGTCGCTGAGCTACCGGAGTATCGTCTTTAGGTATGATTTTGAGTTGAATTGGGACATCTTTAACTTGTTTAGGTTGATAGTTCTTGACACATAAGATGATCTGGTCTTTTAACTGTTCGCAGCCAATATAACCTATAACATCAGAAACACATGGAAAACAGTTCAACCTACTCAACCAACCTTCACTGACAGGCCTCATCTGCACAAAACTTCCGTTCAATACACATATTACATTTTTTAAGAAATCTTGTCCTAATATCATTTTAAATGGCATACACGTTTGTGGAACCATATAACAACCAACATTTTGATATTTGTAACCATCGATTTCAATAGTAGTGTTCAAATATCCTATGGAAAGCACTTCGGAAAATCCCAAACCTGTCATCTTAATAATATTATTTTTATCTAACTGCGGCGAACCTATTTGTTTGTAGCACTCACTAGATATTAGATTAATGTCACTGCCACTGTCTATTAACGCGGTAACTATTAATAAATCGTGTATTTTTACGTCTTTGAATGGTTTTTCATGAGTAGACAATATTTGTTTGTTTACATTGCAAACTTCACGTTCATAAACGTCATTGTTCATTGAAATGTCATCTCGTACGTTCGTGTCACTGTCAATGTCAACCAATTGCGAGTTGCCAACATTATAACGCGTTTTTTCCTCCGATTCCGCCTGCGATATGTTGCCATCTGAATACTGCGACGAATTGAAGAAACATCCTCTGGATGTTGACGGTTGGCTAACCTGCTGTCTTGTTTTCGATTTCGTACTATCGGTCTTCACGTTCACTGCATTATCTATCTCTTTTTTGCACTCCGAAGCAACATGGCCGAACTCATTACACCGAAAGCATTTCTTGCCTTTCGTTTTGTTTGGACATGCCGATGAAACATGATTTTCTTCTCCACAGTTATAACATCGCGTCACCTTAGACGATTTTGAATGTGATTTTCCTTGCTGCTTTAAATTCGTACTATCCTTCTTCATGTTTTCCTTCAAGTTTTCATAAAATCTTAATTTTTCTTTTAGATCTGAGTATGTTTTTACACCATATAGCATCATTTTATTGACTTCTAAGTCGATAATTCCATCAACAATATATTTTATGGCAACGTCGTCAGCCATTTTACCTCTTTTTCCCATTTCTTTCATTATTAATAGATAATCCATACAGCTTTCCGTCTTCTTCTTTATCCGTGAACTCATCATCTCGTGTATGGTCTTAGCATCAGTAGTGTCCGCAAATTCTTTCAATATATCTTCTTTCAGAGCATCCCACGTTTTATATGGCCGCTCTGATTTCAGCCATAGGGCCGCGGTGCCGACCAAAGCGCGTCGGGCAACGAGGAGCTGTTGGATAGGGGTCCATTCAAATATTGACGCATGATCTTCCACATCCTGAACCCATCGCGTTGCTGAATAGGTCTTATCTTGTCCGTCAAATCGAGGTATTAACTCCGCACTCATGTGAAGCGTCGATGTCGCCGGCGGGTGATCTTGACCTTGAATGACCTGAGCTGTTTTCGCGGCGGCAGCTTCGTCTTGTCGTTTAGCCATGCTAGTTTAACTTTTTTCCTGGTATCGTCGTAGCGTGCGTCGTCGTCGTCTTTCGTCGTTCGTCTTCAATTACCAGAAAAAAAAAATCACCGGTACGGTTAACATCTTCGAACACGCGGTCGTCTCGTAGTGTAGATACTTTGTTTTTTCTTTTTCGATCCCGGACGAGCCCCCAATTTGTGGGATCGAAGGCAAAGTAAACAGCCAATTAGTTTATTTAGCTACAAGTTTAATGGCTTATGAAAACACTTTACATTTAATTAAAACGAAACGAACCGCGCGCACCATCGTCCATTAGTCGTCTTTCATTCATTCCTCCTTTCACTCGTGTCTCACTCTTTCCTTTCATTCCTCATACCATGTTACCGTTCCATTCACTCTACATTCCCACATGTATGTAACAGATTGGATCCGACAATTTCCCCTCATAGGTCTAATGCATTCTCAACTGTCTTCAAACAAAAACTTAAACCATACTTAGAACTTAGTCATACCTATTAATTGATGCAATTGGTGACATCAAAAATGTAACGCATCAATGAACAAGTTATGTAGCAAAGTCCAAAAGTGATAGACTAAGTTAGGTTAACCTAAAGATGGATATCCATAGAAGAATCTAGGCTTAAGCAGTTACAATAATAGGTAGGTATGTAGAGCAAACATTTCAGGCGGTTGCCTATTGCTTAACGAGCACCTCTCAAAAGTCATCTTACTAGTAATAGGAAGGCCGTTATGACCCATCTTGATCTTAAGTAATTATCTTATTTTTAACCGACTTCAAAAAGAAGGAGGTTCGACATGTTTATATATTTTTTTTTTTTGTATGTTCGGGCATAACTCCGTCGTATATAGACGGATTCGCAAAATTCTTTTTTTGTTCGAAAATGGTTTACTCCGAAATGGTCCCATTAAAATTTCATATAGATCTGATGATGCGTTTCGGAGACAGACAACGGAACTCCTCAAAAAATAACAGCAAATCAACCGCGAATGTTGCTACCGCATAAATATGCATTGTTTTGACTCCTAGGAGAATGAAATTTCGATTGATGTGGGGTAGGTAACTAAAAAGTGAAAAATAAAAACTTTTTTCAAAAAAATAACAACCGACTTCCAAAAAAAACACTACAAAGTGCGAAATAACTTTAATTTCGGAAGGCGGTGACAAAAAATTCAAATACACATCCAAAGTCACCGACTTCCGAAATTAAAGTTATTTCGCACTTTGTAGTGTTTTTTTGGAAGTCGGTTGTTATTTTTTTGAAAAAAGTTTTTTGTCTACTCTTCTCGTCTTTGAAAATGAGGAAGAGTAGATGACAGAAGAATTGGATACTATCTCATGTTGAACTGTCACCATTTGTGGAAACTAAGGTCACATGCACCATGCATGTGGTGGTGCGACAAGCACAGAACCGGTCGAAGTAGCGGAGCTTGGGTGAGGCCTATGTCCAACAGTTGACGTCTTTCGGCTGAAATGATGATGTTGATGACGGTGACATGTTAGAGATTGAATTATTTCATCACCACTGCTCTCAAAACAGAGAAGGAAAACATCGTAACGAAACTGGCATATCCTAGAACCAAACATTCGAAGACATGTGACATCGGCCAATCCGCACTATTCTCGTGTGGTGGATTTATGGCCCACGCAGAGAAGAGGCCTGTGTTCCAGCAGTGGGAACATTATAGGCTGACTTTGCTATGCTTATGATGGTGGGATACGATAAAAGAAATAGACATTTCTTTTCAGCGAGAGAGTGAGTAATTGTCGCGTGTGTCTTGCAAGCTCTGCAGGATATTATGTACAGTAGCCTCCACTAATGGTGCCCCAATCTCAAAAAGCAATAGATTGACACTTCGCTTCAACTTACGAACTTCTTATAATACGCAATTTCTATAGGCTATAAAACTATAGACACACACACTCTCATACGTTTACAAATTAATGTATTTCCTAAATTCAACCGTTAAAGAAAATGGCATGATAGCTGAGCGGTTACCGCACTTGATTATCGCGTTTGAGCGCAGCGAGTCGCGGTTTCGAATTCCACTCGCTGTGTGATAGTCTTTTTAATGTTCTATAAATCACTTTTGAGTATAGTTTCTTGTTCTGTTCTTCTTATTCACTAAACTCGTAAAACTTTATCATTATACCCACAGAAACCTAAATAAATTTAAATGATTTACGACTCATTCACCGCGACTTATAGAACGGTGTTGGTTGATATTGTGTGCTAGTGACGTGTGTTTCATCTATTAGTGTTCCTCTAATTCATTTTAAAATGTAAGCAAATTTAAATATAGAAATGAAAGCGAATATTATTGCGCTGCATAAAAGTGGACTTAATTCCTATATCACAAATACCTATGTGATGAAACCGGACTGAGTGTGAGTATTATGATTTAAATATAAATATTAAACATTTATTTAATTAAAGTATAACTGCTGATCCTTGTAGTTATTTTTAAACGTTTTATAAATATCACAATGTCTAAATAGAATAAAAATATAAAATTTCAATGTAAATTTATTTCCTAGATTATAGAACGATGAAAATAACAATAAAGTTAATATCTATGTGAAATTGCCCTTTTAAATAATTTTGTTTCTAAATAGTAGGTAATACATAAAGTGTGTATTTTGCTTAGTGGCCTAACAGTACCCCTTTTTTGTTTTAGTGAAATACTGTGAGTCGGTGGGTGAAAAGATATGAGGAAGGCGGTAGCCTTGCCCGTGGACAGCAAAGTGGAAGCCCCAGCTCCTATAACAGGCACACGTTCAGCGAATATGAAACAAGTGGTTTCAAAACGACAAGACATTTTGCCGAATTATTCGACACATCTTTACGAACCGTGCACCGTGCACTCCACGCAGAAGGTTCGCATCATCGAAAACCAGCTCGAGAATCAGCTCAAAAAATAAAGTTAACGGAAAAAACATTAACATTAAGTTATAAATTACAAATATTTATTTATTTTAGTAATATTCAAATAATATTCTGTCTTATCCGTAATCTGGATTATTTTGAGGTTTAGTTTCAATCTTCTTTTCGGAATGAAAATGAACATTTAAGCTATAACCTTTTTAAGTCCTATTATATACGATTTGTTAACTTTGAGGTTTGAGTTAGAACGAACTCACTCGCAGTAGAATAAAAGTAGTACTACTGAGTCATTTAATTGTATTGTGACAACTTGTCTGCATTTGTTACTTTTGCGTGGGTAGATTTTTGTAGAATATTGTGATTCATTTAGAGTACACACAGTAGTAATCAGCACAATATTATTATATTACTAAGATACAATAGCCTGATTATCATAGTTCACCAACTAGCTTTTTTACTTCAGTAAATTGTTCTGTATGAGAAAATAAACTGTTTTAACAAGAAGTTATTATTAGTTATTTTTATACATTCTTCATGAAGTTATAACGAATAAACATTTTGTAATAATTTATTATTGTTAAACCTTTATTTAAATAACAATACGAGTAATAAAAAATTGTTACATTATTATTCTGGTATATTAATGAATCGAATAATAAAAGAACAGATGAAGATGATTGTTGAAAAGAAAAATTAAAGCTTCATCGCGAGATTTGAACCCAGACCTATGAGTTTCTTAATCCAAGACGATACGCTGCACGCTACCGGAACTCAAATTATACAAGTAAATTTTAGCAATGGTATGAACCGACCAAGGTCATGTCTGTGCGTCACCGACGGTATGTATAAAATACAGAGAGTAACGCTAGTGTGTGAGTGCAGCGGTGAGCGTTCTGTGTTAATACATCACTTATACACACAGCTGTAGGTACGGCCTGGACCGCGACTTCATAGCAATATAGCCCTTAGTATGCGACTGCATTTGTGAATCTTGATAGTACCTAATTCAAATAATGTCCCACATGCAACATAGGTACCTCCTGTACCCATATTCATGTTCCAGTGGTAGACAGACAGATTTTAATCTGCGCTGTCCCGTCTGTAAACACTCAGCTTCACATAAAGGGAGGTTCACACAAAAAGCCCCCTGTTTACCCTGCTAATTGAATTCATTGTAGCGCAAATGATGTTTAAAGTGCCACGTTTGTGCTCGTTTCAAAGAATTATCTATTTAAGCTCAAGATTAGACAAAGGATTATTTGATTGGATTAGAATATTGTGAGGGTTTTAATAAATGAGTCTATGGGGTTTGTAAGGGAGATTCGTGTTGGTTTTTCTACGTAAATCATCGGTTGGATAAAACGCTAACAATTTTTTTTAGGTACTCAGTAAAAACTTTTCTTGTCTATTTTCGGCAAAATATCATCACATCATACGGAAAGTTTCTGGTATTTTGTCGAATAAACCTAAACAACACACAACATAATACAACACCGCGCCTGTTTTTCCCCGAAGTGTTCAAATCAAATCAAATCAAAATATTTTTATTTCATATAAACCTGCATGGGCACTTAAGAAACGTCAGAAGCTAGGTGCACGGTTCCAAAATGTTGTTTCCTATGGAGAAGAGCCGGCAAGAAACTCCACGGTTACTCTTTTAAAAATGATTGGCTTTGACAATGTTTTCAGATATAAAATGTATGGGAGGACAGTGCAGGCCTGTAAATAAGTACCAGGTACTTAGACGAATCCAGAATAGAAAATCGTCTACAAATCTACAGTCTGTAAGGCCTACAACGTTCTCCCATTCACAATATGTAAAATTATCTACATAAATAAAATGAACCTAATTAAACATAGTGACACGATTAACATGACAATCACTAAAAAATAGTTGATATTAAAATTGATGTATAATGTCAAATAATGACGAGAATATGTCAGCATTGTAAAAATAAAAAGAATAAAAAGAACATTGATAGCAGTTAATAGACTTTCACATAGATATGCTGTTAATGAGGTACCAGGGAAGCCACATGTGCAGAAGGAATTAATGCCAAACTTCCCTGTCTTCAACGTAGTCTTTTATCTTATAATATGCTTTTTTGATAAGGACACGTTTGATGTGCGTTTTAAACTTTCCATCGCTAAGTTCTGTAACTGACTTTGGCAACTTGTTATAGAAGCGGATACTGTTTATTAGAAATGACTTGCTAGTTTTAGTCAATCTAAATTTTGGAATCACAATTTCATCTTTACTACGTGTATTCAGATTATGGAAATCGCATCGTTTTTTGAAAAGGCCTAAGTTTTTGCGAACGTACAAGATATTTTCTAGGATATAAAAAGACGGCAGAGTTAGAATATCAATTTCGCTAAATTTGTTTCTAAGAGACTCGCGAGGCCCCATTTTATAGATTGCGCGGATTGCCCTCTTTTGTAAAATGAAAATTGAATCTACGTCAGCTGCCGATCCCCACAACAGAACGCCATAAGACATAATACTGTGAAAATAAGCAAAGTAAACTAACCTAGCTGTGGCTACATCCGTCAACTGCCTTATCTTTCTTACTGCGTAAGCAGCTGAGCTTAATCTACTTGAAAGAGCTCTAATGTGAGCACCCCATTGCAATTTTGAATCTAAAGTAATTCCCAAAAATACAGTTTCCGAAATAGCATCTAGTTTCTTCCCATCAAGTTTTAAGTTTAGACCTACTTGGGGTACATTTGGTAACGAGAACTTAAGACATTTAGTTTTGTTCGCATTGAGTAAAAGATTATTAGCGGCAAACCATTTCGAAAGAACAGGTAGACTATCATTGACATGTAAGACATCTGTATCTTTTCTATTTATTCTAAAAATAATAGAAGTGTCATCAGCGAATAAAATTATATCCGAGAAGTTATCCATCAGGTAAGGAAGGTCATTAATATAAACTAGAAATAAAAAAGGGCCAAGAATTGAACCTTGAGGCACGCCCATCTTAACTAGAGACCCCGAGGACGTCGCTTCATTAACGTTTACTTTATGCTGCCTGTTTGATAAGTAGGAAAGTACAAGATCAGCAGCCTGTCCACGAATTCCATAGTGGTGTAATTTACAGATAAGTGTATTGTGGTCAACGCAGTCAAACGCTTTTGAGAGGTCACAGAAAATGCCAATCGCGTCCTGGGACTTCTCCCAGGATTCCAAAATGTGACTGATGAGTTTTACTCCTGCGTCAGTCGTCGACCGACCTTTCGTGAAACCAAACTGTCGACTATGTAAAATACCATTTGAGTTAAAATGTGACAACATCTGGTCTAGCATGATTTTTTCATAAATTTTGCTCAATGCTGGAAGCACAGATATAGGTCTATAATTAGAGGGATCACTCTTACTACCTGATTTAAAAATTGGTACTACTTTACTATGTTTCATTAAGTCAGGAAACGTACCGCTGTCTAAACATTGATTAAATATGCCTGTTAGGACAGGGGCAATTGTGTCAATGATATTTTCGAGAACCTTAACGGAAATCCCCCCTAAGTCTTCAGTGTTTTTTATGTTAAGACTTTTAAATGCTGTTTTAATTGTGGCAATAGAAATGGGTTTGAATTCAAAACTTGGAATGTCCTTGCTGAAGTTTTCTTTAAGAAGAGATTCAGCTAATACAGATGATGAGGGGAGAGATTTCGTAACTTCTATTGGGATGTTGGTAAAGAAATTTTCTAGAGTCTCAGCAACTTGTAACTTATCTGAAATGATTTCATTATCAATTGTTAGGCAGTTGTTGTTAGGCAGAGATTCATGGCACGATTAGTAGGTTTTATTTTTGAGGGTGGAAAATCATCAAATAACTTCTCCCACTCTGGGTGGAGCGGGAGAAGTTATAGCGTGTCAGACTTTTAGTGACTAAAACCCACCCGTGTTCCTTCAATTGCCTGTGTGCCAGGGGCAACGGTATCTCTTTCAAACAACCCACACCCCTGGCAGGCGTTGGTCCTTGCGGACCACACCATTTCGTCGACCGTAGGTTCAATTGACGTGAGGGACAAAATACGATTTTTAGGAGAGGCCGACAAAGTTTTGTTTCGGACTAAATAGCCCATAACTTTTTTTGTTATTAACGTTTTTCGGATCTTATTTCACACTTTATCTTGTATTTTAGTGCACTATCTACCTGTGTAACATTTATTTAAACAAGTTAGATATTTAAGAAAATAGACGTCCCTTACACCAACGTGTTTTGGTAGTAATGTCCCTTACTTACCAAGTATCTTGTAGTCCCGTCCCATACATTAAATTGACCTCTACGTTGGATCCCATCTATTAACGAAAAAATAATGTAACGGCTCACAAAAATCCTCTATGTGAAGAGGATTTTTGTGAGCTACTCAAAAAAGATACAAACTGTTTAGACTTTGAAAACATTGACCAAATGGAAGACAATATGGTGTGGTATTGGCTGGGATGCACAAAACAACAATTTAGAGAACTAGAAACCGAATTGCCTGATTTTCATAAGCATGCCATTGCACTTGGAGCATATTTAATGAAACTTCGTACAGGAGACTCCTATGACAGGATTTCGACATTATTAAATATGAGCAGAAGTACACTGACTAAATATATTAATAAAGCAAGAGATGTAATGGTGGCACACTTTGTGCCACAACATCTGGGCTTGAACCACTTAACAAGGGAAGGAGTTGCTGAAAGAAACTTGTACATTCCAAACTCGTTGTTCGGAAACCCTGGAAGCAACGTTCAAGATAGACAAGCCATTGCAATAATGGATGGGACATATATTTATGTGCAAAAAAGCAGCAACTACTCTTATCAGAAGATAACTTATTCACTTCATAAATATAGAAATCTGGTAAAACCATTCATGATAGTATGTTGCGATGGCCACATAATCGACGTACTGGGCCCGTATCCTGCCACAAAATCAGATGCCGATATTTTAAAAGACCAATTTAGTGATACGTCTTATCCTTTAAGACAATATTTTAGAGGAGGACTGTAGAAAGAGACAACATTGAAGGCTTTCCACAAATGGAATACATTGATTTAGTTTTAATACCACTAGGAGTATATCAAATAAAACAGGCTCGCTCATACTATGATGAACATGTGAGACGAGATGGTTCATATATTATTGAATTTTGCAGGGAGGTCGACGACGAGTTACTACGCGAATCGCAAATAACAGATGCAGAAAATACATGGCTACTTAGAGGAAAAATACATAGCCGTCATATAAGCCATAAAACATACTTTGTTTATGTGTTAGTAGACGCTACCCGAATTGGCAGAGATGCCATTAAACAGTACTGTTGCAACTGTATTGTTGGGCGCAGAACTATAGGTTGCCCATGTTATGACAATAATATGGTACTTGAGCTGGGCAAGACACCAAAACTCTACCATCGAGCCCCTGCACAGTTTTTGGATGAAATTTTAATAGTAAAATAAAGACGATCCTCCTGATGTGATATAACCAGAGAAATGTAATGTCAATAAACATGTTTTGAAGCAAAAGATTTTTGTTTTATTTTATTATGTATTTAGGGCTCGATTGGTCCAATATTATCTTGTTTCTGGCTGCCGGTGTTAAAGTTTAATAGTCGGAAGCGCGGCTGTTAATCATCCTAGGTTCGATCCCTGGGTCGCATAGTGTTATTTTAGAAATTCCCAGTTGAATCCTGGAGTCTAGATGTGCGCCCGGAATATGGTTATTAGACCCGCCCCTATTACATTGTATCAAAAATAAACATCAGGGGAACTGGGTGTATTACAGCCTGTGGTGTTCTGCTTTACCCCTTAAGTTAATTGGTAAGCGAGATTTTATTTAGGTATGTAGCATTCGTAGTAAAATACAATACCTACTTACTCCTAAGTAGGTCTAGGACTAAGTCACACAAAACGAAACAGTCCAGTCCATGGCCCTAAACTAGTCCTAACTACAAATAAATTAGTAAAGAAAACCTAGGTATTTTGACCAGGTACCTAAATACTTAGTATGTTTTTGCACTATGCGAATGGAATGTAATGATATGTTGTATAAAGACGAAATGCAATGTATTTTCACTAATAAACTCGAAGTTGTTAGTACTTAGTACATATCGTAATGTTTCTATTGGCCTAATTATAACCTCAAAATCCGAAAGTGTTTTGGATTTTTTACAATTCTCAGAAGTGTCCGTGATTTTAATTTAAATTCAATTGAATATATGCACTATTTAGAATACAGAAAGTATATTCACGTTCCTGCTGGTTCTTAGGAAAACAATGTATGGACGCCGAACAATGTACTTTGGAAATCATTATAATCATTTAAGAGACATAAAATGTATTAGAAAAGTTTGTGTTTTTTTGTGTGTCGCTTACATAGGTACAATGTTTGTACTTTGTTATTGCCAATTTATATTAGTTGGGATAAAACAATTTTTATTTCATTTAATATATTTCATCATCACATCATCATTTCAGTAGAAAAACGTCCATTGCTGGACATAGGCCTCCCCAAGCTCCGTCACTCTGTCACTTCCTGCGGATTTCTTCATTCCTGAATCGATCACGCAGGAAAACTCCAAGCATAGCCCTCTCCATCGCCTTTTGGGTGACTTTAAGCCTTCTTACGAGTATGAGGCCCATTTTGAGCGACCACGTTTCGGTTCTATCTCATCACTGGCCACACACACTGGTCAAAGACTTTCGTCTTGAGACACTGCTGTATGTGGGACGAGAAGAAACATATTGCGAAGCTTCCTGAACGCTGCCCTATTATGTTGCTAGTTGCTTTTGTTATGTTGCTGGTACTCGTATGTTTATTATGATAAAATTATTAAAAAAATATGGTAATAATTTTACCTATCATCATCATCATCATCATCATTAAAGCCGAAAGACGTCCACTGCTGGACATTGGCCTCCCCCAAGCGCCTCCACTTCGACTGGTTCTGCGCTTCTCGCACCCAGTAGATTCCTGCGGCCTTCACAAGGTCATCGGTCCATCTTGTGGGAGGCCTTCCAACGCTACGTCTTACGGTACACGGTCGCCACTCCAAAACTTTCCGCCCTGCCCACTGCCACTTAAATTTGGCAATTCTTCGGGCTATGCCGGTTGCCTTGGTTCTCCTGCTGATCTCTTCATTCCTGATTCTTCCTGATTCCTGATCTCGTAGGGAATAGCATAGCCCTCTCCATTGCCATTTGGGTGACTTTCAGCCTTCTGATAAGGCCCATTGTGAGCAACCACGTTTCTGTACCATATGTCATCACTGGCAACACGCACTGGTCAAAGATTTTCATCTTGAGACACTGCGGGATGTGGGACGAGAAGATATTACGTAGCTTCCTAAACGCTGCTCAGCCGAGTCGGATTCAACGATTGACCTCTTTCTCGAAGTTGGACCTACCTAACTGGACAGTTTGCCCTAGGTAAACATAATCGTCTACAACTTCGAATGTAGAGTCTCCGGTCTTCATGAAAGTAGGTATCACATGGGCATTGCAATTACTGACATTTTATCTATGGACTTTGGTGGAATATTGACTATTCAAGACGCAAACAACGCCGCCGAATCTTTGGTTTCCATAATTAGCTCTGTCATCGCTAATCACTCCAAATCGGTGTACATCTCATCAAAACGCAGAATCCTGAAACCTGGGATTACCAATGGTTTTGGGATTATCAAATTACGGTGTGTAGGAAATAGAGATAGCATGGCTCAAACCTTAAAGGCAGATCCCGAAAATTACATTCTCATGGTCACATATAAGCGTTATCGTAATTTTTGTAACAAGCTTCTCAAAAATTTGAGACATGCCTATGAAAGTGAGGAGTTTCAAACGGCGAAAAACAACCCTAAAGCAACTTGGAAGGTCATTAAAAATATCACAGGAACTAACCTTAATGCGGAACCCCCTAATGAGCTACTAAGGTTGTCTTCGGATGAAAAGTCGTCGGTCAACAGAGTTAACGAGTTTTTTGTCAGTGTTGGCAAGAACTTGGCTGACAAATTCTCATCCTCCTCGTATATCTCGGAGTATTCTTTAGATGATGAGCCGCCCTCAAACTCGCTAGTACTTCTTCCCACTGATGAAGTGGAGGTCTCAAATCTCATTATTGGGTTACGAACAGATGCTGCAGTGGGTTGGGACGGCATTTCATCGAGACTATTAAAATCCTGTCTCCCCGCGATTGCCCCAGCCATCACTCATATCTGCAATCTCTCTATTTCCACGGGCCGTTTTCCCAAGGTTTTTAAAAGGGCTGTCGTTCATCCAATCTTCAAAAAAGGGGACAGACACTGTGTAGATAATTATAGACCGATCTCAGTCTTGCCTACCATCTCTAAAATTTTAGAAAAGGTACTCAATAACCGACTGGTAGACTACCTTGAGTCATACAATTTATTAAGCAATAACCAGTATGGTTTTAGACGCGGCAGGTCAACTGAGAATGCTGTTGCTGCCTTGGTGGATCATGTAGTGTCTAAACTAGATGATAAAATGAAGTGCTTGGCTATTTTTCTCGATCTTTCCAAGGCATTCGACACGGTGTCTGTTCCCCACCTCTTATCCAAGCTGGAAGCTTTGGGCATTCGTGGACATACCTTAGAAATTTTCCGAGATTACCTATGTGACAGAACCCAATGCGTCAAAATAAATGACGTTATTAGTGACCCTAAATATTTGAATTTTGGCGTTCCTCAGGGCTCAATATTGGGCCCAACCCTCTTTCTTATTTATATTAATAATTTATGCAAAATGTCTCTAACGAACTGTGCAATTTATACTTACGCTGATGATACGGCCCTGCTTCTTCACGGTATTGACTGGTCTGAAACAGTCAAATACGCGGAACTTGCTCTAAACTCAGTCATGAAATGGCTATCAAAAAATATCTTAACCTTAAATGTTAACAAAACAGTATACCTGCCATTCTCATTACGTTCCACTAGCTTCCCTCCAATGGATTCAATGGCACTTAGAGCTCATCCTTGCTCACCCGATTCATCCTCTTCACAATGCAACTGTCCACAACTCACAAGGTGTGAGTCTGTCAAGTATCTCGGAGTCTATGTAGATAGTTCTTTGAGCTGGAAATCTCATCTTGGCAATCTCATATCGCGAGTCCGCAAGTGTATATTTATTTTTAAAAAGCTAAGGTACTCCGCGGACTCCCGCACTATTAAAACTGTTTATTATGCTCTGTGTCAAAGCATAATAAACTATTGCATCACAGTGTGGGGTGGGACTCCCAAGACAACCCTCCTCCCTCTGGAACGGGCACAGAGAGCTGTCCTCAAAGTTATGACCTCGAAGCCATTTAGATATCCCATCTCAGCTCTTTACGCCGAATGTCAGGTCCTCACTGTGAGACAGCTCTTTGTTCTCGGCACTATTCTGCGCAAACATCGCTATGTGTTCTACAAGCCGAATGCCGCAAAAAAACGTAGATACTACGAGGTGTGCACAACTAGTGGATGTAGAACGGCCCTAGCTCAACGTCATTATGATATTCTCTCCAACCATATTTATAATAAAATAAATAAACTGTGCAACATTGCTCCCTTGTGCCTAAATGGATGTAAGACCCAGGTCACAAAGTGGCTTTTGACATTGGATTATGTTAAGACTGAGGATTTACTACGCATTTCAATCGCTTAACTTAATTCAGTTTTTTTTTTTTTTTTTATTCTTTATTTAAGGAGCTTTGTCACAATACTGACTATGTCGCTCCATCATAGCCAAATTTTGAATTTTACATTATTCTATATGATTGTAATATATTTTGTACATAGTTCTAGCCTCGTCCGACATAGGCTTAGCTAAAACACTATTGACAGTACCAATTCCAGACATATTTAGGGAATCAAACAGACTTCTCCTGAGGCGTTCGCCCCGCTCACACTCGATCAAGATATGATGTACGTCCTCGATTATTCCAGATTTCTCGCAATTAGGTGAAGGTGTTATACCCATAAGGAACGTAAATTTCCTCGATGGGATGTGACCGGATCGAAGCCTCATGGCAGTAACAATATCTTTTCTATTAAGTGAACAGTTATCTATCCAGGGAATTATTAGAGGCTCAGGTTGAATGGTGTTGTACCAGATACCTTTTTCTCTTGATCTCACATCATGATATTCTTTCCACAATTTATGACAATATTTTTTTACCAAATAGAAGTTATCTGAGAAAATTGGTACTATATCTAACGGAGTACCTTCTACACAGGCTTTCTTAGCATACACATCTACCACCTCATTGCCATGTATCCCGATATGTGACGGAATCCACTGCAGTCTGACTAATTTAGAATTCTGTTGAAGTTCCAGAATCTGATCAATTATTGTATTATGCTATCGGCGTTCCTCGAAAAGTCGAGGTACAGCGAGTCACATGTTGTAAAGCACTCTTGGAGTCAGTCAATATTAGAAAATTATTATGATTAATTGGTTGTATATATGATAAAGCTTCACTAATTGCCAATAATTCTATATACATTATTGACACATTCGAGTCAATCTTAAAACCCATAGATATGTTTTGTTGAGGGTCATAAAAAGCCGCTCCGGAATTATTATTTTCTTTGGAACCATCTGTGAATATTTGATAAAAATTTGGATATTCTGTCTTTAAATATTGACAGCATAAATAATTTAAAACCAATGGCTGGAATCGTTTTTTTCCTTGATTTACTCCGCTAATGTTAAAGTTAATGTTTTTAGATAAATCTATGTAACTGACCCAAGAGCTATACCCAAACATCTCCAAATTCCGGCTGCAGTGTATTCGCAAGTATTTAAGGTATTCATGGCTTAAAATGAGCAAAGGCTTATTTTTCCTTTTCCACAAAGGCATCTGAGGTAAAAGATCCTCCAGCAGGTTAACAACTGCCTGACTACTTAACAACGACTTACACTTTAAATAAAATTTACCGGCCAAATAATTTCTACGAATAAATAGGGGCTGGAGACTTAATTCACTACTCATGACATGAATTGGTGTAGATTTTATAAAACTACCAATGATCCTCATTGCTTGGTTTTGTACTTTGTCGAGTTTATATAAGTTTGATTGACAACTATCTCCATACAGAAAGCTAGCGTAGTCCATACGACTTCGTATTAGAGAAATATAAGCGATTCTTAAATGTTTCGGGTGAACACCCCAGTTAGCTCCAGATAGAGCTCTAAGGATATTGAGAAATCTTGCTGTTTTTTGTTGGGTTTCATTTATATGTTTGGCCCATCTTAGAGACCGGTCTAGCCACAGACCCAAATATTTAACGTTTTCTACCACCTGTAAGGCTGAGTTATTGATTTTGAGAACGCCAGGTTCATTATTTTTACCTTTTTTAAAAATACAAGTTTTAGTTTTTGTAGTTGAAATTTCTAAACCAATATCAGCAAGGAGTTTATTAAGTAAGTTCAATGAGTGCTGTAAATAATTACTAGCTTGAGCTACACTCTCTCCAACGAAGTAAACAACAAAGTCATCTGCATATTGTGAAATATAGACATGATCAGAACTGATCTTTTTACATAAATCTATAGTAGCTACATTAAACAGTAACGGGGAGAGAGGGTCACCTTGTGCTAAGCCCCTTCCCGTTGTTCTTACCATACGTAAATCGTTTACTTTCATACTTAGATGTCTCTCACGTAGAAACTCCCAAAGGTATAAACAAATCTTATTTCCCACGCCAAGCCGATCTAATGTTAGCAATAGCTGGGTTATATCTACATTATTGTAGGCATTATCAATGTCTATGAAGCAACCAACCGTGACACAATTGGTACAAAAACCTTTTTGGATTCTAGTAACTAATAGACTTAAATTATCGAAACAAGATCTACACTTTCTGAAACCTAAAGTGGTATCGGCAAACAAATATTTACTTTCAAAATACCACTCTAATCTTTTTTGAATAATTGAATGGAAGATTTTACATATACACGAAATAAGTGAAATAGGTCTAAGCGATGATACCATATTATTGTCTCTTCCGGGCTTAGGAATAGGAATCACACCAATATCTCGCCATTGATTTGGTACTAAACCTAAGGAAAGAAATGTGTTATACAATAATAATAATATTGATTTAGCATTTTCTGAGAGATATTTAATCATAGAAAATGATATTTCATCATTTCCTGGACAGGTGTCTTTGGATTTAATGCTTTTATTAAGTTCTGCTAAAGTTATTGGTGAATCTAATTTTGAATTTTGAGACTTAAACAATGGTTGACAAACAGGGACATAATCGGGAGTCAAATTATATAGAAGAAGGCTTGCTTTATCATTATCAATAAAATGCCTGGGAGTTTTATAACCTTTTATCCATTTCATTTTTCGCCAAAGGTCATTAATAGAAGTATTTTCATTCAAAGAAGAACAAAGTTCCCGCCAGGATTTATTTTCAGAGCATCTTAAAAGTTTTTGAGATTCTTGTATTTTATTTTGAAGTAATATGAAATTCGTAGGAGTAGGGTTACGCCTAAATACCGCCAAAGCCAAACGTCGCAGTGCCACCGACTTTGAAAGTTCCACACCCCAATAAGGTTTTGGTTTAAACTTACTACTAGGATTTAAACATATCTTAATATCAGGGATAAATTTATCTGACGCCATTTTTAAATTATCCAACAATCTATTATAATTAACTTGTGGATCGTCTGTTATAGTAAATGAATTAAAAATATTTTGTACATATTCGGTATACTTCTTCCAATCAACATTTTTGAAGTTTTTCCTTTTGAAAAAGGCCCTGTCCGAGCATAAAGTAGTAGAAATTTTGATGACAAAATGGTCACTATCTAATGTTTCACAAGTAGTCCTCCAATGAAATCTTAATGACATGTCTGACGTCACCATTGTTATGTCGGGGGAAGATTGTCTCAAGCTACCACTGACTATTTGTAGACGCGTTGGGGTACCATCATTTAAGATAACATAGTCGTAATCAATCACGGAATCCAGAATCTGATTGCCCCTCGCGTCTGTCTTATGCGACCAATTTGTGTGATGACCATTAAAATCCCCCAAGATCATGGTCTTCCCACTACCAAGAGTAAATAAATAATCCCAGACTCTTTGATTTGTATGTCGTTCCGGCGGGCAATAGACAGTAATAATGTTTTGAATTTCATCACAGTTATACAATTTTACTTTAACTATTTCTAGACCCGAGTCGTTATTTGTCAAAGGGACGCGCACCGCCTGAATCGACTTGTGTATCACAACAGCTACACCGCCATAAGATATGTCTCTGTCTTCACGAAAAATATTATAGTTACTAATATTTAAGGGTGTATCCCGATCTAGCCACGTTTCACAAATAGCAGCTATATGTATATGTTCCCGGTTTAATAACTGTTCAAATAATTTTAATTTAGGCTTAAGACTGCGAGCATTCCATTGTATCACGTTTAAATCAATATTGTTTTTAGATTTATTACCCATTATCGCCTAAAAACAATTTAATAAACATGGATAAGTCTGGCATAAGGTTAGTAAAAAATGAGGTGAACCAGTCTGTACAGATCTTAATTATAGCTTTGAGACTAGCGACAACAATATCTTTCTTTTCCTTAATAAAGTCCTTAATCTTACGTATAAGTTCGCTAAATGACCATGATTTCCAATGTGTCTGATCCATATTTTCTGACTGCGACGCCAAACTAGGAAGACTTTCTGTCGATTTTTCTGAATCCGAAGTCTCAATTTCTGCCAGCACATTATTTGCTATTTGATAAGGTACTTTCTTCTTAATATTACTTTTCTTTTTGTTTTTTGATTTCTCAGAACTTGAAGGATTATTTCCATCGACTGTTTCAGAATTACTTTCTTGTAAAGAAGTTACTGGATATTGCTTGCCTTTTTGAGCTGCTTGTATACGAGTACTACTACATTCAATGATCGGGCTTGGAGCTCGTTGAACCTCTTGTGTGCGGACGCGGAGTGAAGAATCTAAATATTTTGAAAGGGCTGTTTGATACGTACAATTGTGTTCTGACATCAATTCTCTAATGCACTTTTCTTTTTTATACACTGGGCAATGTTTCGACATAGCCTCGTGATTGCCTGAGCAATTCGCACATTTGAATTTAGTTGTGTCACAAGTATCATGGTAGCTACAGCACTTTGGGCACAGTGCTTTACTTGCCGGGCACATTTTAGCTATATGCCCAAATCTCCAGCACTTAGAACACTGTGTCACAGGAAACGTATAAGGTTCCACTCTTATTTTCAACTCAAATAACAGTATGTGAGAAGGTAAGGAAGAACCCTTAAAACCAATCCTGAAGGTTTCACTTTGAACCCATTCACCTCCATCTTTTTTATTGAGTCGTTTTGCTGTTACGACTTCCTTTTCAGAGTAGATACATTCAATAAGATCTTCTTCAGATAAGCCCACCTCGATATCTCTAATAATGCCGTACGATATACCTACCTCCCAAGTTTTTTGTATTCGCCAACCAAGTCCGCTAAATACCGGACAGGAAATAAATTTATCTGAACTACTTTGGTTACTAAACGTGACCAGCAATTTGTATGGATTTATATATTTTATTTTGTCAATGTCCATCATCTCATTTTGCTTTAATAATTTTGCAAGTGCAAATTGTTTGGGAATCTTTTCCTTAGAGGTTACAGTTACTTGTATTGGTTCCACAGCCACAGTCGTGTTGTATTTTGCCTTCTTCTTAGCATTCTTCGATATAGTTTGCCAACCTTCTTCATTATTCTCGGGTCTTGGTCGTTTACCCTCAGATGTTATTGTATCCATTTCTATCTCGTTATTGAATTGTGTTTGGTCATCTAATGTGTCAGTGTTTCTGTTTATGTCATAATTATCATCGCAATTACGATCACTATCCATTAAGCACAAAGTACATAATTGCCTAACAGCACACGCGACGCGATACCGGCCAGCGCGAGCGCAAGCCGATAGCTAAACAGGTTTTTTGTTTACCACTACTTAACAAAAGACGTGTACGAATCGCACCGAGTGTGATTGCGAACTGCTTAATTCAGTTAATAAGGTAATATGTTTGTAATCATATACACACTACTGACTAACATAATCGCAAGTTTTCACCATATTTGGCTCCTTCTCAATTACATACACATTCCCCATACATAGGTACTTTGCTAGGCCATAGAATATTTGCATTTATTAGTAAATAGTTTTCTTAATATTAATATATTGTGCTTGTCTTACAACTACTGATATATGTTCAATGATAGGCGAGGACGCTGGCACCCTAAACACAAGTTAAATCTTACATTGGGTGCCAGAGTTCATCGAAAACACTCTTTCCCCTAGTTGTAACGATGCATAGTGTTTAAATAAGTGTTTTTTTGTACAACTGAAGGTAATAAAGAAACGTTTTTTTTTTTTTTTTTTTGTCCATGTTCATTTTGAGACCCACTCTTTCGGAGACTCTACTGAGGTCATCGAGCATTGTATTGAGGTCCTCCATAGTCTCAGCTGTGACTACTATATCGTCGGCAAACCAAAGGTGAGTGATGTATCCGCCATTGATGTTGATACCAATCCCTCTCCAGTCCAGAACCTTGAAGACATCCTCCAGTGCAGCGGTGAAATTTCGGAGAGATTACGTCTCCCTGTCTCACCCCTCGCTACAGGGGGATAGGTAGAGGTCCGGTCCTGGAGCCGGACTGACATAGTGGCATTCCATACAAACTATTTAGCACCTCGATGTACCGATAGTCAATCTGGCACCGTTTGATAGACTGCATTACAACCCAAGTCTCAATCGAATCTAAGGCTTTCTCGTAGTCCACAAACGCTAAGCAGAGAGGCAGGTTGTACTCTTCGGTTTTCTGTATAACCTACCGCAGCGTATAAAGGGGTCCACGGGGCCTAGCATGGTACCTAGCCTTTTCGGAATCCAGCTTGTTCGGAAGGCTGGAAGTCGTCAAACCTGCGCGCGAGACGGTTCGTGATGACTTTTGAAAAGAGCTTGTAGACATGGCTCAGAAGTGAGATGGACCTATAATTCTTAATCAGGGTGTTGTCGCCCTTCTTGAAGAAGAGTACCACCACACCTCTGTTCCATGCCTGTGGCGTTTTACCCTTGCGTATGACGGAATCGAACAGCTTCTGGAGGGCATTAAGAACGAGTGTTCCACTGGCCCTCAGGAGTTCGGCCATAATTCCGTCACCACCCGGTGCCTTGTTGTTTTTAAGCTGCTTCAGATCCATCCTAATCTCGTACAAGCTGAAGTCCAGAATGTCTTCGGTGTAGTGTCAGGTCAATCTAGCTTTTGGGTCGTTTGCCAGATTCATAACGGGGTTACTGGTTGACGTGTTATAACTGTCCATAGAAGTTCTCGACCTCTCTTAACAGCTCAGGTTTGGCGGATACGATTCTGCCATCGTCGGTCTTCAGTTTCACTAGCTGGCTCTGCCCAATAGATGGATCTTTTGCTAAATCCTTGGAGCCCTTGTTCCGCTCTATCGCGTCCTTAATATGGTCCGTATTAAATCGGCGAAGGTCGCTTTTCAAGGACTTAGAGATCCGTCTATTGAGCCGCCGCCGCCGGTACGCTTCGTCTTTTATGGAGGCAGTTTTTCTGAAACGGGATCCCAGTCAATGAAATTCTTGTGCTCCATAACGGTTACGACGTAGGGACGAGGATTCTTCCTAGCACATTACAGGTAACTAGACCATTGCGTCTAACTCCAAACAGTCAATTTTCGCACTTCTCGTTCAAAACAGCATGCACTCGGTGTGCATGCTGTCGACTGGCATGTAACTATGACAGGTCAATTAGAAGTTAATCTATTATCGATAGCGAATTTTTGATGCCCGCGCGCTGCTTTCGCATTGTTATCATCTTCTTTTTCGCACATACAAAGACGTTGTGAGATAGAAAAGGATGGTAATAGTGCAAGCACGTGCTATTTTATGTTTTGAATTTAGAAGTGTGTGTAAATAAAGGTAACAGGGATAAATATTCATTGCTTAACCGAACCTAAAAATAATTCGAATCAAATAGGTGTAACGTTGACACTGCTTAAAGTATGACAATGCAAATTGGTGTAAGGGACAGCTATGTAAAAACTCGTGCAATTTTAAAGTATGGCTCTTATTTATTTTTTGAGATAACAAAGGCATTAGTGTAAGGCCAGTTATTTTATGGTTTCTTCAAATATAAACCATGTAATGGTAATTTGTTGATTGGGAAGACCATTTGAAGTGTATTGGCGAAGGTAATTACACCATTTTAAGTTGCTATATTGCATAGTTTTTCAGATACATAATAATGTATCTGAAACTTATTTGGCTGATTCGAAATTTAGATCCTAAAAATCTGTGGGGGTTTTTTTTTTTGGTGGGAAATCATCAAATGACTTCTGCTGAGTAGAGCAGGAGGGCGTGTCAGACTTTTACTGACTAAAACCCACCCGTGTTCCCTCAGTAGCCCATATGCCAAGGGCTGTGGTATCTCTTTCGAACAAACCCGCACCCCTGGCAGGCATCGGCCCTTGCGGACCCCACCAGTGGTTGCTGACATCTTTGACGGCGCGCGTGTGGAACACAACGCGTCCGCCATCAAACGGTGGCGGCCCCGTCCAGGCCACGGAAGGGAAGAGCGCTGCTCAGAAGCACCGGCACTCCTCCTCTACCGCAGCCCGTAACCCTCAGCCGCGATGCCTCCCATTCGACATCGCGGCCCACCTCAGTTGCGAAGCACCTCACCACAACCTACTTTTTGGCTGCTACGTCGGCTTTGAGGCAAAAGCCCTGACGAGCGGCCCCACCTTGTGGTTCCTCTTCGCTTCACCGTGGCTGGAATCCACGGTTACTGAGCCCCCCCGCAATGACAATGCGGGAACCCACTCGGGGGGAAAATCTGTGGGGTAAGGGACATTTTTCTTAAGCTAGAATTTTTTCATATGCTTACATAATTCGAAAGAGAAAAAATTCTGAACAAAACTGTATACTCAACTCATTTTGGGTATTTTGTCCCTTACCCCAATTGAACCTACGGTCGACGAATTTGGTGCTGATATCTCTTTGAGGTGCGCATGGAACACAACGCGCCATCGACCCGGGCTTGGTCCTAACCGGACAGCGAGCTACCCATTACTCACCGTCCGCAAGCCCATGCCTACGGTGGCTGAGAATCAGCCTGGGATTCCCGAGGCCCAGGGCGTCTCCTGCGGCAACTAGGGCCATGAGGACACATATATTGCCTCTCCCTCACGTGCACCGCCTCTCTTTTTGCAAGCATTACTCGCAGAAGGTAGCGACGGCTACCCATGCACTCTCGCTCCGTACCATGGTCTGGACCAGGGCCGGATGCGGGAGATCGCCGCCACCGATCGCCGCCAGGTCAAACAATTAAAAAAAAACAGACTGCGTAAAAAGTGAACAATATTATCGATACCTACCTTATATCTGCTAATATCTGTTTTATACAGAATTACTCGCGTAGCTGGTATCAATGCAGCACTTTATGCCTATCATGGTTACGTAGCATCAATTCTCCGCTACGGCACTAAAATATGAGGCAACTCTGTTGAAATTATTAAAGTATTCCGGGCCCAAAAAAAATGTATTCGGCCAATAACTAAAGCCCATCCATTACAAAGCTGTGTCCCACTATTCAAAAATTTTCAATTATTACCACCCCCATCGTTATACAGGATAAGTTTTTATCCAGTGCGCAAATTTTAACAATGAATTCAACATATCATTCTAGAGCCCCTAGCGCCGAAATTTTTCGCCGGTTGTACAAAAAAAAAACTGTTGTTTCATAGAAATGCGCAATACCAACGCGGTCAAAATGTATGGAACAGCTGATTTTTTTTTGTATAACCGGCGAAAAATTTCTTCGCTAGGGGATCTAGAATGATATGCTGAATTCATGGTTAAAATTTGCGCACTGGATAAAAACTTTTCCTGTATATATTTATTCGAACTCTGTATCTTTGTACATAAAAACATGGCTCTATTTCAAGTACATAATGATGTTGTAAGAAGAAAAAGTCGAAATATCCACAGATTATGTGTACCCCAGCAAAGAATTAAACTATTTTCCAATAATGTTTACTGTATGACAATTCGTGTTTATAATCAATTACCAAATGTTTTTAAAAATCTCAACTTCATGACATTTAAAAAGAAATTATTTAACTTCCAATTACATAAGTGTTACTACTCAACAAATGAGTTTTAAATGAAAAATTTGACTCAAAATTTAAATTAGACGACGGCTTGCCTTTATATCCTTAATGATTGAATGGAATTTAATATGACATTGTATTGAATAATTCTCTACATTGTATCTAATAATTTTTGACATTATCTATATCTATACATATAATAAATCTGTAAAGGAACTTTTTCTGTACATTTAAAATATTTCGAAAATAATTGCTTGGGGTGGTAAGGGATAATCAACAGATGACATTTTAACCCTTATCAAAATTTTTGTCTGTAGCTCGGTTTTTCAGTTTCTATGTTGAATAGATCAAGTATCACGTCAAAAGAACGAAACTAATATGGTTATCTTTCATACTCAAATATTGTTTATAACTCAGAGTTTATATTAGTCTTTGTTTCATCGCAATCGCTTCGGTCAACCTATCTAAATAATTTAAAGTGTTCAAGAAGAATTTATTTACGTAATGTTGAAACACTTAGCGACATCTATTGGCGTGAAACAGTACTAACGAATACTTAATATTAACACGTCATTCTCATTTAAGTTACTTACTGTGTCTGTGTTATTTCAAAAAGTAATGATACTGATTACTAAAATCGCTTTCCGTTGGTGGTTGATTCCCACGAATAAAAAAAGCTAAAAGAATTTCAAATAAAAAGTTGTGATAATATTAACTGACGTGGTGTTCTGAGTCATATACCTAGAATGCAATGTTAGATAAATATTTATTAGTTTTATCAATCAAATTAATACAAATAGAGGGGAAGAAATCTCATTTTTAATTGTGATAAAAGTCTTAGTAGCGCCATCTAGCATAATATAGCAAAATTAGAGCGGCTAGAGGAACATCTCCATAGTTTGAATAGCAAACATGCAAAGACAACAACTTGATTTCGCGCGAAATTTGATAATGTTAAATTTAAATGCGTGTTATATAATATAATATATATATAATATTAAATAATGGGAGTTTTGGGAGTAAAGAGTTGTAAATACTTATGTGCTAATTTTCGTGATGTTAGTTTTCGAGGTGGGGAGGGGTTCAAGCGAGGTCGGATGGTGAAAGTCAGGAAAAAAAATCCAAAATTGCGACCATAACTACTGGTGGATTTGAGTAAATAGATAGGTTTTCACACGGGCAACTGTAGTTATGTCGATGCTCTTCCGAGCAACATCGCTTACAGAGAAGCATTTTCTTAGTTAAAACAAGTTTAAAAATGTATTTATTTATCCATTTGGCATCTCCAACAAAGGATACATTACCTACACAGGAACAATAGAAATCACAATAGTAAAATATTGACAATTTTAAAGTCGCTTCTTTAAATATAATTATTTATTGGTCTACAAATAAATGTATGGCTGAACAAAAGAAACACTGAAACATTTTTGATTACAATTTACAATAAAAAGGCATCGCAACTGAGAGTCGCGGAGGATCACTCTGTTACGTCCATTATCCTCGGGATCGGGCTCTCACTCTTCCTGCTGCCTGCGTCAGCAGCGGGGTGAGAGGTGGGGGCGCGCGCGGTATGGCACTACGTAGCAACAACATCGTACTTACTATGTTCATAGAAAACCCGTGCAATACAATTAAATAGTTTTTTCTGCCTGGTTTGTTTTTTTTTTCAACAGCGCTTTTAATGTGGATAATGACCGACGTTACGGGGCGTAGGTAATGGTAACATTCGCAGCGAGCATGTCTTTACGCCGTGTGCTATCAGTGTTGCTCGCTCGCATGTTTTGCCGTAGGTACTACTGACTGCACGAATACTTGCTTGGTAACATATTAGGTGCATTTTGACCCGTGACGCCGGTCAGTATCCACCTTTACAGCGTGATCTTTCTTCATCGTGATAACGCCATGGTCCCACGGGCCGTTAACTGACAGGTGGCGTCAGGTGTTACTGCACTGCTACCTGTCGAGGCCTATCGCAGTCCGTGCAGAGCATTCCCACTGCTGTGGTTTTATTCAGTGGTCAACGTTTGATAAACAAAGCTAAAAGACACGCGCCTGTACGGGCCGAGATAGGCGCCCGCCCCCGCGTGGAATAATGCTTCAGCACACTCAACCAGACGCGCAGTCGATTTATTGAGTAAGTACAGTAAAAGCTCCTTATTCGTGCTTCCTTCATTCGCGTTTTCACTATTCGCGGATTAAAAAAATGCGACCCAATTCTGATATCCGCGGCTAAAGATTTATTTATTTGCGGGTCTAATCGGTACATCGGTACATACATATTAACAAATAACAAAAAGGATTCCAATAGGTATCCAACCCAATATCCTTTGTAAACGCGTCGTCAGATGGACTATAAAAAAGTAAAATAGACCTTATTACAACTTCGCCTAAAGTACATTGTCAAATGATATCGCCGCTGTATTGGTTCGGCCTTTGACATCTACAATAGCCGCCTTAGCCGCGGTCGGTGTTTTTAACCGACTTCAAAAAGAAGGAGGTTATCAATTCGATATGTTTATATTTTTAATGTATGTTCAGGCATAACTCCGTCGTATATAGACGGATTTGCAAAATTCTTTTTTTTTTTCGAAAGGGGTTTACTCCGAAATGGTCCCATTGAAATTTCATATAGACAGGGCCCGATCTAGCTATTTAGCCGCTCCGGGCAAAAATAACATTCGCCGCCCTTTGCACTAACACCATCAAAGATGGTATGACCATAATTATGTGATATTCTTTTAACTATATAATAATCACATACGTTAGTCTACTACGGCTTCTGAACAAGTATACAAAAATTCATGAGAGTAGGTATGTTTGTAAGTATACATTTTGCCGCCGCTCATTTTTGCCGCTCTGAGCATTTGCCCGGCTTGCCCCCCCTTAGATTGGGCCCTGCATATAGATCTGATGATGCGTTTCGGAAACAGACAACGGAACTCTTCAAAAAATTACAGCAAATCAACCGCGAATGTTGCTATCACATAAATAAGTATGCATTGTTTTGACCCAAAGGATGATGAAATTTCGAATTGGTGTATGGTAGGTAACAAAATAGTGAAAAATAAAAATTTCGGAAGTCGGTGACGTTGGATGTGTATTTTAATTATTTGTCACCGCCTTCCGAAATTAAAGTTATTTTGCACTTTGTAGTGTTTTTTGGAAGTCGGTTGGTATTTTTTTGAAAAAAGTTTTTTGAGAATGTAAACAAACATAATGAAACCACGTTGGTTTCATTATGTTTGTTTACATTCTCAAAAAACTTTTTTCATCACCATAAAGTATATTTATATATCATCATCATCATCATTTCAGCTGAAAGACGTTCACTGCTGGACATAGGCCTCCCCCACATTTATAAATGCTGCGACTTAATAGACATTCCATCCTTTGGTACGAGCCGCTTTGCGTGTTTTACCTATTGTTTCATCTTTCCATTTATTGCAAAATGTTGAAATTTTTTTTTACTTAAAAACGATTTTTGACGCGAAAAAATCTGTTTAACGCATAGAAATGCTTGATCGTTTACGCCTTGGAGAGTCGCT
Source organism: Polymixis flavicincta (assembly GCA_949987655.1). NCBI lineage: Eukaryota > Metazoa > Arthropoda > Insecta > Lepidoptera > Noctuidae > Polymixis > Polymixis flavicincta. The sequence goes on from OX465175.1 coordinate 27,801,255, forward strand.
TGCATCCATATCACGCTCATACAATTAATCAATATGGTCAAAAACTTCAATTAAATTGTTTTTTTTTTGTCACTTAGGAACGTATCCCCTATAATCCCATATAAATTACCATTCCATAGTCACGGTTTCTGTATTCGCGGTAGGTATTTTACGGAACGTATACCTCGCGAATAAAGAGCTTTTACTGTACCTACGGCAGGTGCACATTTATTATAAAATGAGCCTCGACCAGGCGCTTTGATCTATATTTATTCTTAAAAATCTGAGTGAGACTTCGTCGCAATATCATTATAACCCCTAAAGACGCCTGCAGGCCTAGACAAAACACCTTTCTGTTAACGTTCACGCTAAACTCTACGCCAGAATATATGGGAATGACATTACCGTGTCCTTTCCGCAGGTAATGTCATTCCCATACATTTTGGCGTACCGTTTAGCGTGAACGCCAAGAGTAATGTGTTTTGTCTCTAGGCTCTGGACTGCATTCGAAAGCTGTGGTAGATTCCTACCAGGATAGATCGGAAGATCGGAGGAGTGGTACCTACACCGTCAAAGCGACACATTATTGTTTTCCGACATGCACGCGAACGAAGTCGCGGGCACAGCTAGTAATTAATAATACTTGACACTGTATATTTTGATAGTAGTTTTCCATATCTTGGACATTGTATGGTTTCAACAACTAATTTTGACATTATATTTTGTACATTTAATCTTAATTCTCTGAAATATTTGTACGCTGGAAACAGCAGAATATTATGGACGCCATATTATGTGTAACACCTTTATAACAACAACATTCTTACAAATAAATCCATTCATCATATAATAAATCTGTAGACGAACTTTTTCTGTACATTTAAAATATTTTGAAAAAAATTGTTGGGTGGTAAGGGATAATCCACAGATGCCATTTTAATCCTTATCGAAATTTTTGTCTGTTTTTCGGTATGTCGGTTTTTCTGTTTATATGTTTGAATAGATCAAGTATCACGTCAAAAGAACGAAACTAATATGGTTAACCTGCATACTCAAATATTTTTTATAACTCGGAGTATATATTAGTCTTTGTTTCATCGCAATCGCTTCGGTCAATCTAAAGTGTTCAAGAAGAATTTAATTACGTAAAGTTGAAACACTTAACGACATCTATTGGCACAAAACGATACTAACGAATACTTAATAATAACACGTCATTCTCTTTTAAGTTACTGTGTCTGTGTTATTTCAAAAAGTAATGATACTGATTAAAATCGCTCACCGTTGGTGGTTGATTCCCACGAATCAAAAAGCTAAAAGAATTTCAAATAAAAAGTAGTGATAATATTAATTGACGTGGTGTTCTGAGTCATATAGAATGCAATGTTAGATAAATATTATTAGTTTTAAAAATAACACACACAACTTTACAAAATCAATACAAAAAGAGGGGAAGAAATCTCATAAAAAATAAAATTGTGATAAAAGTATCAGTGACGCCATCTAGCATAATATAGCAAAATTAGAGCGGCTAAGGGAACATTTCCATAGAATTTATTTATCTCTAGCGTCAGTAACGCCATCTAGGTTTGAATTGCAAACATACAAAGACAACTTAATTTTTCCTGTTTTGATTGATTTGCCTGACTTGATTTTTTATGGAAAATACGTATAATATCCGAGAGGCGAGGTCCAAAATCCGTAGATCTATGGATGAACCGGTAAATCCGAGGTCTGGCAATGCGGGGTGACGCTAGGTAGAAACTAGAAGCCTGTGGTAGGAATGTTACCATTGGATATAAGGTAGGTACCTATCGAAAATATTGTTAACTTTCTACGCAGGCTGTTTTTTTTTTAATTGTTCGACCCTCAGAATATAAAACAAAGGCAGATAGACCGCGCGGTACACTAAAGCGTCGCATTTTGTGTAACATACAATGCGATGCTTTAGTACCTATTTGGTTTTTTGACTTCATACTTGGTGTTCTGCGCGGTCTATCTGCTATTCTGCGCGGCTGTTGTTTTATAATCTGAGGTTCGACCAGCGTTTCCGAAGTAGATGTCTGCTTTTATAAGCTACCTACTTCGAACAATGTTTTGACGAAGCAGATGGAAGCCAATAGGGTATTTTACTACCTACTTCAAAATCTAAAAATGTATTATTGACATAGCTTAGGCAAAAATCAGTTGGAAAATGTTGGTTTTAGTTCATGAAATAACAAAATAAATTTTAAAATTCCATTCAATGATTTCAGCTACATGTAACTGTTCTTGAACACCATGAAATAATATCCGGCATTTTTTTACGTCATACCGCTGTTACCTAATCAACTGAATAACTTTGTACTTTTAATATTTTCGTAACCAAAGTATTTTTTTATTGAATTAATAGCTTACATTCAGGAACAGCAAACCAACGATACGTTGAATAATAACTCAATTTTTTAATTATAAATAATTTTAAAAATACAAAATATCACTGCGTCCAGCATTTTCGTCAAATTACGCGTGAAATATGAAAATGTAAAATTTTAATGCGTTTTTACAGCATTAATCGATTCAATAAAGATATTGTTGTTTTAGTGGTCTATTAGCATTTTAGACACTTCAAGAACGGGTATAATACCCTATTATGGACAAGCAATTCATCCTAAAGTATTTAGGGTATAATTTATTGGGAGTTTTGGGAGAAAAAGAGTTTTAAATATGTGCTAATTTTCGTGATGTTAGTTTTCGAGGTGGGGAGCCCCCCCTGGGTTCGAGGGAGATCTGGTGGTGAAAATCAGGAAATAAAAATCCAAAATTGCGGCCATAAGTACTGGTGGATCTGAGCGTAGTATAATAATATATTATCTGTGATCTGAGTAAATAGATAGGTTTTCACACGGGCAACTGTAGGTATACGTATGTCGGTACTCTTCTGAGCAACATCGCCTAAAGAGAAGCATTTTCTTAGTTAAAACAAGTTTAAAAATATATTTATTTATCCAGTTGGTATCTCCAACAAAGGATAGGCATACATAGAAACAATAGAAATCACAATTGTAAAATATTTCTTATTTTTATTTTATTCTATTTAGGGACAATAAACAGCTACAATATATAATTTTAACATAAAAAAAAATTATAGGTGTGAATAACAATATTGCAGCCCACTACATTATCCGCATATTAAAAAAACAAAATATAGGCAATGAGTGTCACCAAAAGGCATTATTAAACATACAGTACATATTGAAAATTATTACATCATTTACAACAAATAACTAATAAATAAATAAACAACTCAGTGACGAGAGAAAAACAGAAAAAAATATACAAAATAGGATTAGATCAATCAATTATTTTACAATAATTTCATTTGCATTATTATTAGATAAAAGTTTCATAAAATTATATTTAAATTTTGATTTGGAGCATACGAAAATGTCAATATCGATAAATAAATTATTATATGTGTCTATTATTAAATTGACGAATAAATGTTTTTTTTTGCCTGGTTTGGATTTCTTTTTTCAACAGCGCTCTTAATGTGGATAATGACCGACGTTACGGGGCGTAATGTAACATTCGCAGCTCCAAAAATCTAAATCCTAATTGAAATAAATGCTTTGACTTTGATTTTGCAGCGAGCATGTCTTTACGCCGTGTACTAAAACCAGTGTTGCTTGCTCGAATGTTTTGCCGTAGGTACAGACGTCAGCACATCAAGCTACCCCAATCTGTCAAATTTCTTTGATAGATATTCAACTTTACAACAAAAGCAGAAGGTTCATGTTCAATTGGGAAAAATTGACAGTCTGGGGTAGCTTGATGTGCTGGCGTCTGTACTACTGACTGCACGAATGCTTGCTTGGTAATATGTTAGGTGCATTTTGACCCGTGACGCCGGTCAGTATCCACCTTTACAGCGTGATCTTTCTTCGTCGTGATAACGCCACGTTCCCACGGGCCGTTAACTGACAAGTGGCGCCAGGTGTGTGCACTGCACTTCTACCTACCTGTCGAGGCCTATCGCAGTCCGTGCCGAGCATTCCCACTGCTTTGGTTTTATTCAGTGGTCAATGTTTGATAAACAAAGCTAAAAGACACGCGCGTTTTACGGGCCGAGATAGGCGCCCGTCCCCGCTCTGCGCCACCCCGCGCTGGTGACGACTGGCAATCGGAGACCTCATTGGCATCGAATGTTCCCACGGCCTGTCGGCCTGGCTTGACGCAGTCTGGCCTGTGCGAAAGCGGGCCGTGGAAACGTGGAATAATGCTTCAGCACACTCAACCAGACGTCACTTTTTTATTTGGTCTGAGGCGCGCTGCGAATGTTGTAGCGCTGTTGAAAAAAAAATCAAAACCAGGCAAAAAAACGACTAAATTGTCAATATTTTATTACAATAATAAAATATTGACAATTTAGTCGTTTTTTTGCCTGGTTTTCTTTTGTTTCTATGTATCCTTTGTTGGAGACACCAAATAGATAAACAAATATATTTCAACTTGTTTCAACTAAGAAAATGCTTGTCTGTGAGCGATGTTGCTCGAAAGAGCACCGACATACCTACACAGTTGCCCGTGTGAAAATCAACCTATTTATTACCAACCTATACACTACTTTAGGATGAAAACTACTGATGTGTCATTCTCAGGAGATTCATTATTTGGTTGACTTCGGTGTCATTTTTTTTTAAATTTAGGCCTTGTTAACATGAAATATCAAATCTATAGTTAATTTAAAGCATGTTAGTAGTAGAGTGTTAACTCTAGATTTGATATTTCATGTCTAAATTAGATAACAAAAATGACACCGAAGTCAACCAAATAATGAGTCTCCTGAGAATGACCCTGATAATTATGTTAGTGTCCATAATAGGGACCCACCCATTTTTTTAGTGTCATAATTATGCTGGACGCAGTTGACGCCATTATATTGCTCTGTATTCTGAATTCTTAATTTCTGAATTTTTTATAACCAAAAAATTGAGTTATTATTCAACTTATCGTTGGTTTGCTGTTCCTGAATGTTTTTTTTTTTTTTTTTTTGGGTGGGAAATCATCAAATAACTTCTCCCGCTCTGGGTGGAGCAGGAGGGCGTGTCAGACTTTTACTGACTAAAACCCACCCGTGTTCCTTCAGTAGCCCTTAAGCCAGGGGCTGTGGTGTCTCTTTCGAACAAACCCGCACCCCTGGCAGGCATCGACCCTTGCGGGTCCCATCACTATTTGTGCTGACATCTCTTTGAGGCGCGCGTGGAACACAACGCGCCGTCGACTTGGGCTTGGTCCTTACCGGACAGCGAGCTACCCATTACTCGCCGTCCGCAAGCCCATGCCTACGGTGGCCGGAAATCGGCCTGGGATTCCCGACGCCCAGGGCGTCTCCGTATCCTGCGGCGGCTGGGGTCGCGAGGGCGCATATGCTGCCTCTCCCTCACGTGCGCCGCCTCCCTCTTCGCGAGCATCACTGCTTCGCTGAAGGAGGTGACGGCTCCCCATGCCCTCTCGCTCCGTACCATGGCCTGGACCAGGGCCGGACGCGAGAGATCGCCGCCGCCGATCGCCTCCACGAGGACACGGCGGTGCTCCGCCCAAGCAGGGCAGACCGCCACCGTGTGCTCCACCGTGTCCTCAGGGCGATCTTCGCAGTGGAAACACCCGGGCGTTTCCTCCCGCCCTATCCGAAACAGGAACCTCCCGAAACAACCGTGTCCGGTGAGGACCTGCGTCAAGCGGAAGGTGAGGACGCCATGCCGCCTCTCAAACCACTCCTCAAAGAGGGGACTTACCGCCGCAATCGTGGCGTGCCCAGCACTGGGTTGCGACAATCGCTCTCTCCATGTCACCATGAGATCCCGCCGGAGCTCTGTCCGCTGTGCCGCGATTTCCTGCGGCAGCGGAGTTACGCCCCGGCGTTTGGCCTCCTCGCGCCACTCCCAGATTTGCGCGAGGACCTTTGCCTCCAGATCCCATGGCGGTAATCCGGCAAGGAGGCCCGCCGCCTCGCCGGAGATCGTGCGATATCCCCGGATCATTCTGATCGCCATGACCCTATGGGACGCCCTCAACCGGCGAGCTGGTTGGCGCCTCAATGTAGGCGCCCACACCGGCGCCCCGTATAGGGCCATGGACCGCACGATCCCCGCGTAGAGCCTCCGGCAGGAGGCGTTTGGCCCCCCTAGATTGGGCAAGAGCCGCTTCAACGCAGCCCCGGCCCGCTCCAGTCTGGGAGCCAAACGGCGGAAATGTTCCGCGAAGTTCCACCGGCTGTCGAGGACGAGTCCTAGGTACTTCATCGTCGACTCGACGCCGATGTGAACCCCTCCCACCGTTATCTGGGAACCCGTCGGTGGCGCATTCCGAGGACCATGAAACCACATGGCCTCGGACTTGTGCAATGCCACCTCGAGTCCCAGTTGCCGGATCCTATCCACGATTGTCGCAACCCCGTGTGTCGCTAAGTCGGCCGCCGCCTGGTACGACCTCCCCTGCGCCAGGACCAGCGTGTCGTCAGCGTAGCAAACTACACTGACGCCGCTAGGGAGGTCGGCGCGCAGCACCCAGTCGTATCCGATGTCCCACAGATGCGGTCCCAGGACCGATCCCTGTGGGACACCGCACGACATCTCTCGCCGGTTCCACTCTCCGAGGTGACCGGGGTAGATGACGGGTTCCTGAATGTAAGATATTATTTCATAAAATTTACTTTGGTAAAAAAATAACAAAGTACAAACATATTCAGTTGATTAGTTAAAACAGCGGTATGACGTAATAATATGGCGGCTATTATCCATAGTGTTCATAAACAGATCAAAAAAAAAAACCGGTCAAGTGCGAGTTGGACTCGCGCACCGAGGGTTCCGTACAAACCTGTGGGTATATAAGTAAAAGTTCAAAATTGTCAAAAATATTTTTTTTATATGACGAAACTAAAAAATTTCGGTTTTCGTAATTTTTCCTATATCTGTACTATAAGACGTGACTTCGTACAAAATTTCAAGATTCTAAGTTCACGGAAAGTACCCTGTAGGTTTTGATTCCCGTGCGAGTTTCGAAAATTTGCGGAATTTTGCGGCCTAAATGGCTGTATCTTTTGATTGCGTTGACTTACAAGGTTGATTTTTCTACAGCTTCCAGGGACAGTAGAACTAAGTATCATATAGAAATTTCAGTTTGATACCTCCACGCGTTCCTGAGAAAAACGGTCTTGACAGACGGACGGACGGACGGACGGACGGACGGACAACAAAGTGATCTTATAAGGGTTCCGTTTTTTCCTTTAGAGGTACGGAACCCTAAAAAACTGAAATCTTTGAATTGAATTTCAATTTTTATTTTGTTATTTCATGAACCAACATTTTCCGACTGGTTTTTGCCTAAGCTATCTCAATAATATATTTTTTCTTATATCTAAATAGTAAAATACCCTATTGGCTTCCATCTGCTTCGTCAAAATTATGTTCGAAGCAGTTTAAAAAAGCAGACATCTACTTCGGAAACACTGGTCCAACAATTACAAAAAAAAAACAGACTGCGTAAAAAGTGAACAATATTATCGATACCATATATCCGAATGGTAATTAACATCCCTAGCATAGGTTTCTAGTTCCTACCTAGTCACCGCGCAGTGCCAGACGTACGGATTTTTGGGTTCATCCATAGATCTACGGATTTTGTACCTCGCCTCTCGGTTATACGTATTTTCTATAGAAAATCTATATAAAAACTTATTTAAAAAAAAAACAACCGACTTCCAAAAAACGTCGGTTGTTTTATTTCTTTATTTTTTTAAGGCTTTATTTTTCACTTTTCAGTTATATTACCTACCTACCCCATACCAATTCGAAATTTCATTATCCTTGGGGTCAAAACAATGCATATTTATGGCAGCAATCTCGGTTAATTTGCTGTCATTTCGAAGAGTTCCGTTGTCTGTCTCCGAAACACATCATCCGATCTATATATGAAATTTAAATGGGACCATTTCGAAATAAACCCCTTTCGTACAAAAAATATATTTTGCAAATCGGTCTCATGATGGAGTTATACCCGAACCTCCACCTAACTCCTAACCGTTAAAGAGCCTTCCTGCGTCAGTTCAGCGTCATGAGATGATGATGACCATAAGCAAATGTCTCAATAGCTTTAGAAAATATATGAAAAAATATCTGAAATGCCTACAACATTTGAGGGTTGCCCTCAATTTCCCTGAGATTCCATGATCAGATCCTGACTTGGTGCCAATGGGACCACCTCAAGAGTATACTCTTTCAAATAAAAGAAGAATTTTGAGAAACGGTCCTCAAACGGGGGAGAAATCGATGAACATACAGAATTAAAACATACAGTGGAACCACAGAACAAAGAAGAATACATAGAACTGCCCCTACACTGGCTAAGCACGGGAACCAGTGTCGCCGAACTGACACATTTGCATATCAAATTGTCCATTACACTCATAAAAAACAGTGATATGATTGGCTACAGAATACAAACGCAACTTTTACAAATCATCTTCGTATTGCTTTAAAAAATTAAGTCTTATTACAACGAGTGAAAGTTGTTATTATTTGGCATGACTCAGACAATAAAAACGTTTTTCGTCTAAAAACCTTAAATAGACCAATTTACCACGAGTTCACCTACTCAACGCTAGATGGCGCTGTAACTAATTCATTCTATTCAGAACACTAGCGCTTTTGAAATAGATGTCATATTCGCATGCACATTTAATCTCTTTTGCTACTCAGTTAGAGAGAGATGCAGACAGATATCGATATCTTAATATTGATGTTACGTATTTTATTCGGGTGAGCAATGAAATAATTGGTTAACATTATACAAATGCTTAATAATGGATAAGTTCGACTATCTTTAAAATATCAATGTTAAACAGGTATTTGTATGTTTTTATGTAGGGGGGGGGGGGGGTAATCTTATTTTCATATAATCAAGTACACGAGCGAAGCAGCTGACAGAAACTAACGTTAAATGAAACGATAGATAGTACAAAAAATATTTGCTGACCTTGAAATCACACATATTTATTTAATAATTGCCATTTTGATAGTTACCCATAATCCCATTAGCTATTGATACTTGCATAAAAGATAACTCAAGTAATCAAGAAATACAATGTAAACTCCATTTATCCATTCTAAACAGCACTTACTACTACGCAATAAACAGTACTTTCTATTTTCATATTGATTTTTCTTATCTCCATTTAACGACAATTCTCAATTACGCCATAAAATGCACAGTCCCTTAGTACACTGTAGTAACAAATTGTGATATTCAATAATTAATTGAATCATGCTTAAAATCATTTGTACTTAGCGGAAGCGTATAAAATATCGACAACCACAAACATAACATCACATCTCTAACTAAAAAGCCGGCAGCGGCCGGTTCACGAAACTGTCATGTGAGTGAGAGTATCAGTAAAACACTTATCCATTGCGCTACTACAATGGATAAGTGTTTTACTGAAATCTACCAGTGAATCGGCTGGTCTAAACTAGCCGATTCACTGGTAGATTTGTATTAAGCAAGCAATGGTTTTTGTTCCTAAGGCAAACAATAGATTTGGTTTTTCATCGTGTTTCTAGGACCACGAAATAATGTTTTAATGAATTTGTTAAGAAAAACAATAATATTTTAATACTTACGTGTGAAATGAGATGCCATCTTTCATGTAAATCACAATACAGCTGTTATTTTTGCAAACAATTACTGAACAACGCGGTATTTTGTCAAAAATCACGAGCAGTAAAGCCGTCGCAAGTTGACATTTGACTATTTACTGAAACTGGCATCAAGCCGCTTTGCGGCCAGATGCGTTCGCAAGCGCCACGCCTCCTGGCCATATCTCCTTCTTTCTATGATCTGAGAGTGGAACATATAACCTCCTCCTTTTTTGAAAGTCGGTTAAAACAAGCATAATCAAGTTGTTGTCTTCGTGTGTTTGCAATTCAAACCTAGATGGCGTTACTGACGCCCGAGATTAAGACCTTCTATGGAGATGTTCCTCATATCCGCTCCAATTTTGTTAAATTATGCTAGATAGCGCCACTGAGACTTTTATTACAATTTTATTTTTATGAGATTTCTTCCCCTCTATTTGTTTTGATTTTGTAAAAATATTATTTTTAAAACTAATAAATATTTATCTAACACTGCATTCTTTATGACTCAGAACACCACATCTATTATTACTATCACCACTTTTTATTTGAAATTCTTTTAGGTTTTTTTATTTTTATTCGTGGGAATAAACCACCAATGGAAAGCGATTGTAATAATCAGTATCATTACTTTTTGAAATAACAGGTACAGTTACCTTTATGAGAATGACGTGTTATTTTTAACATATTAGGTATAATATGGTTATTCTATGTTCTATGTTATGGGGTTTGGTTTCCGCACTTAGTCCTTCAAGCGGACCATTGTGCGTGAGCCATGGCGGCCTTTTGGTACTATTCCAGCCAGCCCACCTCCCTCCAGAAGTTGGTTATGACTCCTGGTTTGTTCAGAATATCCGTGTAACATTTAGGTGCCCCGAGGGTTTCTGTTCTAATCTGTGCTACGCCTGTGCATACGAAAAGCACATGCGCAACGGTTTCCTCAGCCTCCATGCAGGCCCTGCACAAGGGGCTGTCCGTTATGCCTATTGTGTGGAAGTGTTTGTTCAGCGGGCAGTGTCCTGTGATGGTTCCAGTCACCAGATGCAGATCTATTCTGTCCAGGCGTAACAGACGTCTGGTCAGCCTGCCATCCAGAGATGGCATTGCTTCCCTAGACTGCCTGCAGCCTGGTGTCAGGGTCCACCAGCTCTCGACTTGTTTGTGGGTGTATTCCTGGAGCCACCTGCGTAGTTGGTTGAAGGGTATGGGCACAATGAGCTCGGGACCACAGACTGACACGCTGGATGCCCTTCTGGCCAGTTCGTCTGCGGCGTCGTTGCCCAGTGACCCACTGTGTCCTTTTATCCATTGCAGTGTCACAGTGTTGCGGTTGGCAACTGTTACTCTTTCTAGTGCATTGTGACATTCTAGTGTTAAGCTCGATGTAATGTATTTTTCCGTAGGGATTGAAGAACTGAAACGCTATCGGATAGTATACGTATGTGTGCATCCGTGACCCTCCTGGCTTCTATGGCATACGCCGCTTGTATAATGCCCACACATTCCGCTTGGTATACGGTGTTGAACATTCCCAGCGGGCTGGATATGTTTATGTTAAGGTCTTGTGAGAAAACTCCGACTCCGGTTCCAGAGTCGGTCTTTGAGCCGTCAATGTAGACTCTAAGCTCATCTGGGCCTAAGTAATCGTTCTGTTCTCCTGTGAGTACTACGTTGTAGTGTCTCTGAAAGTAGTGCAATTTCGGGGTTTTATCACAGGCTGATGCCATCATCGGTTGTCGTTTGATCGCATCTTCCTTAATGCGTGTGTGCTTGACTCTGGAGTCTAATATGGTTATTATTATATATTGTATTCGTTAGTACCTATCCGCGCCAATAGATGCCGTTACCTGTTTCATCATTAGGTAGTTAAATTCTTCTTTTTTTTTTTTTTTTTTTTTTTTCTTTATTTGTTTTTAGGGGCTTTTACGCATAGCGTATGTCAGTCCCATCGTATCCTAAACAGTAATTGTACTCTCACAAGACGTGGGCAATGAATTTAAACAAACCCTTCACATCGTCGCCATTTGGTTCGGATAGAATTGTATGGAACATGCCTACATCAATTCTGTTCAAATTCAGGGACCTCACTAAAATATTTCTACTGGCCTCAGATTGGGCACATTCCATCAATAAATGTTGTAGATCCTCGACAACTCCACATTCCTCACAATTGGGCGAAGCGATTTTCTTCATCATGAAGGCAATTTTTTTTCTTTCTTTTTTCTTGAACACTTTAAATTGATCTTACCTTTAGATTGAGCGAAGTGATTGCGATGAAAGAAAGACTAAAATATACTCAAAGCTATAAACATTATTTGAGTATGAAAGTTAACCATATTATTTTCCCCCCCGAGTGGGTTCCCGCATTGTCGTTGCGGGGGGGCTCAGTAACCGTGGTCTGCCACCCACGGTGAAACCAAAAGGAACCCAAAGGCGAGGCCGCTCGTCAGGGCTTTGCCTTCAAGCCAATGATGTAGCGGAAAAAAGTAGGTTGCGGTGAGGTGCACCGCAACTGAGGTGGGCCGCAATGTCGAATGGGAGGCATCGCGGCTGAGGGTTATAGGCTGCGGCAGAGGGAGGAGGAGTGCCGGTGCTTCTCAGCAGCGCTCTTCCCTTCCGTGGCCTGGATGGAGCCGCCATCGTTTGATGGCGGACGCGGGTGGGGCCGCAGGGAAAGAGGAGTGTCGGTATAGCGTTGGCCGTTCTCCCTATCCCCTGCAGCCGAAAAGTGGTAGGCGAGACGGCGCGTTGTGTTCCACGCGCGCCGTCAGAGACGTCAGCAACCACTGCTCAGCACAAAAATGATGGGGCCTGCAAGGGCCAATGCCCGCCAGGGGAGTGGGTAGTTCGAAAAAGTTACCGCTGCCCCTGGCACACGGGCAACTGAAGGAACACGGGTGCGTTTTAGTCAGTAAAAGTCTGACACGCCCTCCTGCTCTACCCAGCGTGAGAAGTCATTTGATGACTTCCCACCAAAAAAAAAAAAAAATCATAAAAGTTTCGTTCTCTTGATTTGATACTTGATCTATTCACACATCTAAACAAATAATCAGAAAAACCGACATACCGACAATCCGACAAAAATTTCGAAAAGTATTAAAATGGCATGTGTTCATTATTCCTTACCACCCCAACTACTTTTTTTTTATTTGAAATATTTTAAATGTACAGAAACAGTTAGTTTACAGATTTATTATATGTATAGGACGCACGCAACAATAAATAAATAATAGTTTAAAAAAACAAAAAAAACACGCTTTTATTGCTGACTGAACTAAAAAGTAGAAAATAATTTTTTATTACAAAGAGTTTATGTTACAATAGTAGGAAGTCAATAATTCAATTTAGAGTAAAAAGCGTGGGGTGCATTTTCCTATATTTTCATGACTCTGCTCTCATAGATGGTTGCCAATAGAATAGTTGTAATAATTAAAATATGAAGCACCCCACGCTTTTTACTCTGAATTGAATTTTTGACTTCCTACTACTGTAACATAAACTCTTTGTAACAAAAAATAATTTTTTACTTTTTAGTTCGGTCAGCAATACAAGCGTGTTTTTTTTTGTTTTTTTAAACTATTATTTATTTTCCATTTTTTCGTTTGATCAAATTTTTATCGGGAAAATTTTAAAAATTAGTTTTTTTTTTTTTTTTAATTTTGAAATTTTTTATCGGGTTATTGCATTGTCATCGGCCCTTAAGACGTGTGCAAAGTTTCAAGTTGATCAAACGTCTAGAAACCAGTTAAAATTAGGCTCAAAGATTCCATTACATACATAGATACATACATACATACATACAACCCGAGCTAATAAAAGCGTCATAATATATGGGGTACTCCCTTTCTTCTCCTAAAATTGTTTGTTCAAATCCATAACACGTTAGCTAAAAACTTCAGTAACCATAATGTTCAAAAAAGAGATGGACAAAATATACCACACCGAGTACACACATAAATTTATTGCAGTTAAATTGACTAAAAAAAATAAAGAATTTTGAATTACTTTTAATGCCTTATACCAGAAGTGGACAAATATTCATAATTAAAAGTATTTTGTATGATTTTGACGCTGATTTTGGCTCTAAATCAAGAAGCTTTTAGGTAAAATTGGAGGCCACACTCCAAATAAAAAAGTGAACACAACCTGTGGGCTAATGCTCTCTTTCTAAATGCATACATAAGAACGAGACAGTGACATGTGTTTTCTCTTTCTTATGTACCTATGTACTAGCTTCCGCCCGCGGCTTTGCCCGCTTGGAAGTTTGAAATTATCCCGCGGGAACGTGCCACCGGGATCAAAAGTATCCTATATGTTAATCTAGGTTATAATCTATGTGTGCCAAATTTCATCCAAATCCGTTCAGTCGTTTTTGCGTGATTGAGTAACAACCATCCAAACATCTTCACAAACTTTCACATCTATCAATATAAATGAAAAGAGAAGTCCTGACTGACTGACTGACTCATCAACGCCCAGCCCAAACCCTTGGACCTAGAAAGCTGAAATTTTGCACAGAGGTTCCCTTTATAATGTAGACAAGGAATAAGGAAGGATTTTTCGAAATTCAACCCCTAAGAGGGTTAAATAGGGGATGAAAGTTCCGCGCGGGCGAAGCCGCTGGCAAAAGTTAGTTACCTATATTAGTGGGATAAATTTATTTCTCTTTGACTTCGACAACATAAAGTGATGTGATCACTATCCTTCACACAAAACCACCTCAGCAAGTTTATAATAAATTGGCTCAGGTATAAGTGTACATTATTTACTTCTCCACAGAAAACTCTTAAAACAAACTATATCACCCCCAAAGGGGTTAATTTTTTTGAAGTTTTTTTTTTACATTATTTGACATAATGGTTAAATATACCAATTTTCGAGTTAATTAAGACACGCAGTAAAAACATCCCTTGTTAAATTGACTACCCTTTTTTACCCCTTTAGGGGTAGATTTTGGAAAAACTCTAATACACGTTATTCTTTATTTTTGGTTTTAAGTATAAACACTGAGTTTGGAGTTAATCAGACCGCGCGTTAAAATTCTTCCATATAAACTTTGACACCCCCTAATCCCCCTTTAGGGGGTAGTTTATAAAAACAATAAATGGCCAACTTTATAATTAACTTAGATAAGTATTTATGCCAAGTTTCAAGTTTATTAACTCAAGGAATAAGATTTTACATACAAACAAAATCCCCGTTTTCACCCCCCCAAAGGTCGAATTTACCTAACATTAGAAAAGGAAGCCGTGTACAAAATTTTACGTTCCTAGTCCTAATAGTTTCGGCTGTACTTTGATTGATCAGTCAGTCAGTTTCTCCTTTTATACAATATATATAAGATTTAGAAAGAGAGCGCTAGCCCACAATCGTCTTCACTTAGGTATTTATAGTGTTGCCTCCACTTTTGTCTATACGCTTCTTGGCCTAAATCACCTTATAATGTTGCCATATTATATTAACAAAGATCAGAACTGGCGAAAAATGATAATTTAACGCTTATTAAAAACAAAACCATACGCATAGCAGGCCGAGGCTAAAATATACTCGTAAATTATTCGTAACATAAATAGGTTAGGCTAACCTATTAAACATATTTTTGTCTGTTTTCTTATAATTATATAAATCGAACCATCTGTTATTTCATTTATATAATAGTACAGTTACGAATAGGATAATTTCACGATACTACTGGCAGCACCGCCGACAAATGTCAATTGTCACCTTACTGACAATTTGTTGTTAACCCATAAATACCTACCCCATAAAAGGCACATCAAGTTTGAGCGACTTAGGCAAATATAGTTTTGGATCGAAAACACTAGTATTGGGTTCTATGTTACTTTTTGGGAACACACACAGAACATAATTGTCTTGCAGCTCTCTTGCCTATCTGCCCCATTAGTTCTACTTCCTGCGGTTGCAAGAAGCTGCTCCTCGTCGAGTTCCAATAGCCGACAGTAATACTCGTATTTTATCTAGCATTTCATCTGTGAAATACTGGCTCCAGATCTAATGCGGAGAAGACCAGGGATTGAGTATGTCTCTTCATAGAGACATACTCAATCCCTCTCAAAACACCTCATGGTGTTCTTGGCAGTATGTTATGTTGCTATGTTCGTGTACGATAAGACACCACCGTCTTAATGATGACCAGCGAAAGTGATTCTTACCACAATAGTTTATCTTCTTAGACCTAATCAATCAGTCCACTGCTGGACATAGGCCTCTCCCAGGTGGCGCACCAACACTCTAGAAAGCAAAACTGTTTTTCCTGGACCTGTTAGTTCGCAATTGGTACAATGGTGCTTCGAATGGGACAATGTGGGTAGCGGCTAGAAGGTACATAAACGCCCAAAATGTAAAGATGCGCACTAAGTTATTCACAAAAATAATTTAGTTGGTCTCTGTGAGACCGCGGGTAGGTAATTAAGGGTTAACATACCATCTTCGTTTTCTTTCGGTAATTCAGTATTCGTTCGTATTGTGTTTATGTTTTCGTTTATACGTTTATATTTTATGGTGTCGCAGCCCCATGCGAGTGCTCCACTTATTGTGTAATACGAAATCGTTCATTATACGTTAATATTTTATAGTACGAGTAGGTATCGTAGCCAAATCGTAGCCCCATGCGATACTTTTATGCTATATTAAATAGTCGTTGCAAACTATAGATTTTCTCAGATTATAAAAAAAATCTGCTCTCCTAGTTTTAAACAATTCATGTTTAATGCCTGGCACAGATATATATATACAATAATCTATATAAAATACCTTAGCCGTAGGGAAAAGTTCAACATTTTAAACCCTCATATTTTTTGCCCACTGCTGCTGAGCAACATGCGCCTTTATAATTTTGTTTAAAGAAAATTAGTAGTATTCAATGATATAGATTTGATATCTGTACATTCTGGGGTGTAAGCCCATACTATTTTTGGCCATCTTCTTTGAAATTTTGTTTTACATAATCCTATTTGTTTTACATAAACATCCTATGTAAAGAGTTCTCATTTGACCCATTTACCACCAAAACCTATTCTGTACGTACACAGCTGAACGCTGACTTTTTCAAAAGTGCATAGTGCTTATTGTACCTTTATTATATTCTTTTCTATCGTGCTTGTTAGTGATCATAAGAGTTATATTACTTTATTCTGTTTTTATCCGTGAGAACCTGTAATTGGCTTAATGCTTCATATACAATTGTTATCCATCTGTTATAGCTGTTGGTTCTCCTATGAATAAATAAATAAATAATCTCTTTACTTCTAAAACTATTGTCATAATATTGAGTAAGTATCTACTTTAATAATTGAAACTCCTAATTCTGTGTGAAATAAAGTCAGATGTCTAATTATTGTATTATATAATGTGTATTATTCCGAATGACAATTTATTTAAAAAAAAAGTTAGTCAAAAAAAATTGCTAAAAATTAGGTTTTAGTGACAGAAAGGAATCTCTGTAAATCCGATTCCACGCAGTCTTGTCTGCCCCACCCGTAGAGTGTAATTTCGAATCGCGTAGGCGCGGAGAGGCGAAGCGGCCCGCGATTTGAGGAGCAGATGGATGTAACGTTCGCCGCCTCAGCTGAGGCTGGCCGGTGTAGTCGGCCAGCAAGACAAAGCTGCAGTGGTGAGCGTTCGGCGAACCATCTGCGACGATAAGTTCGCGTGTGACCGCTGGAGCCCCGCAGCGCCGGAGCCGTGACAGAAACCATGCCTGCTGCATGTTGCATGCCCGCTTGCATGTTTGTTTGCATGCTACATGTTGCATGCTTGCTGTATGCATGCTGTATGCTACATAGTTGCTTCGTCTAGCACGGAGACTCGACGAGTTTTAGCCACCGGAGCAGGCAGTTTCCGCTTCGTTGGAAGACGGGGAAACTGGTCCTCATTAAGAAGCCGGGGCGCCCAGCGGACTCTACGTCCGCTTACCGGCCCATTGTGCTGCTCGACGAGGTGAGCAAGCTCTTTGAGAGAGTAATTGCAGACCGCCTCGTCGGGCGGCTGGTGCGGGTGGGGCCGGATTTGGCGGAGAGCCAGTTTGGTTTCCGCAAGGGCGCTCCACGGTGGATGCCATCATGCGCGTGCGAGCCCTCATGACGGGGGATGCTGTGGCCCGGGGTGGGGTCGTCTTGGCGGTGTCATTAGACATCGTCAATGCCTTCAACACCCTGCCCTGGAGTTGCATAAGGGAGGCACTCCGGTATCACCGGATGCCGACCTACCTCTGTCGTGTGGTCGAGGCCTATTTGACGGACAGGGCTGTCATCTACCCCGGTCACCTCGGAGAGTGGAACCGGCGAGAGATGTCGTGCGGTGTCCCACAGGGATCGGTCCTGGGGCCGCATCTGTGGGACATCGGGTACGACTGGGTGCTGCGCGCCGACCTCCCTGGCGGCGTCAGTGTAGTTTGCTACGCTGACGACACGCTGGTCCTGGGGCAAGGCAGGTCGTACCAGGCGGCGGCCGACTTAGCGACGCAAGGGGTTGCGACAATCGTGGATAGGATCCGGCAACTGGGACTTGAGGTGGCCTTGCACAAGTCCGAGGCCATGTGGTTTCATGGTCCTCGGAATGCGCCACCGACGGGTTCCCAGATAACGGTGGGAGGGGTTCACATCGGCGTCGAGTCGACGATGAAGTACTTGGGACTCGTCCTCGACAGCCGGTGGAACTTCGCGGAGCATTTCCGCCGTTTGGCTCCAAGACTGGAGCGGGCCGGGGCTGCGTTGAAGCGGCTCCTGCCCAATCTAGGGGGCCAAACGCCTCCTGCCGGAGACTCTACGCGGGGATCGTGCGGTCCATGGCCCTATACGGGGCGCCGGTGTGGGCGCCTACATTGAGGCGCCAACCAGCTCGCAAGCTGAGGGCGTCCCATAGGGTCATGGCGATCAGGATGATCCGAGGATATCGCACGATCTCCGGCGAGGCAGCGAGCCTCCTTGCCGGATTACCGCCATGGGATCTGGAGGCAAAGGTCCTCGCGTAAATGTGGGAGTGGCGCAAGGAGGCCAAACGCCGGGGCCTAACTCCGCTGCCGCGGGAAATCGCGGCACAGCGGACAGAGCTCCGGCGGGATCTCATGGTGACATGGAGAGAGCGATTGTTGCAACCCAGTGCTGGGCACGCCACGATTGCGGCGGTAGGTCCCCTCTTTGAGGAGTGGTTTGAGAGGCGGCATGGCGTCCTCACCTTCCGCCTGACGCAGGTCCTCACCGGACACGGTTGTTTCGGGAGGTTCCTGTTTCGGATAGGGCGGGAGGAAACGCCCGGGTGTTTCCACTGCGAAGATCGCCCTGAGGACACGGTGGAGCACACGGTGGCAGTCCGCCCTGCTTGGGCGGAGCACCGCAATGTCCTCGTGGAGGCGATCGGCGGCGGCGATCTCTCGCGTCCGGCCCTGGTCCAGGCCATGGTACGGAGCGAGAGGGCATGGGGAGCCGTCACCTCCTTCAGCGAAGCAGTGATGCTCGCGAAGAGGGAGGCGGTGCACGTGAGGGAGAGGCAGCATATGCGCCCTCGCGACCCTAGCCGCCGCAGGATACGGAGACGCCCTGGGCGTCGGGAATCCCAGGCCGATTTCCGGCCACCGTAGGCATGGGCTTGCGGACGGCGAGTAATGGGTAGCTCGCTGTCCGGTAAGGACCAAGCCCAAGTCGACGTCGCGTTGTGTTCCACGCGCGCCTCAAAGAGATGTCAGCACAAAAATGATGAGGCCTGCAAGGGCCGATGCCTGTCAGGGGTGCGGGTTCGTTTGAAAGAGATACCACAGCCCCTGGCATACGGGCTACTGAAGGAACACGGGTGGGTTTTAGTCAGTAAAAGTTTGACACGCGCTCCTGCTCCACCCAGAGCGGGAGAAGTTATTTGATGATTTCCCACCCAAAAAAAAAAGAAAAAAAAAGCAGGCTGGGTTTCGAGGAGGACACAGCACCATAGATCACATCCACACAGTGCGGTAAATTATGCAGTAAGAAGAGTATAATCGGCCGTTGTGTCTTGCGTTTGTGGACTATGAGAAGGCTTTGGACTCTATCGAAACCTGGTCTGTTTTGAAGTTTCTGCAGCGATGCCAAGTCGACTGGCTTGGATGTATCTCCAAGTGATGAGATGTATTTATGAACACGCGACATTGACCGTCGAAACTCAGGACCAGCGAACTGAAAAAATACCCCTGCGTCGAGGATTGAGCCAAGGGGACGTTATTTCTCCAAAATTGTTCTCCAAGGCATTGGAGGATTTGTCCGAAACGCTAAACTGGGAAGCACGTATTAGTATCAACGGCGAACATCTCACACTTGAGATTTGCAGATGATATCGTCACACTGGCTGAATCACTGCAGGACTTACAGCAGATGCTCAACGACCTAGTTGATTCTTCTGTACGCATTGGTCTCCGGATTAACTTGGACAAAACTTAGGTTATGTTCAACGAACACGTTACTCCGGGACCGATTGCTGTTAATAGCGGTGCTCTCAAGGTTGTTCAAGAATACGTTTACCTCGGGAAAACTCTGCAGTTTGGTAAGAACAACTTTGAGAAAGAGGTTAATAAAAGAATTCTGCGGGGTTGGGCAGCATTTGGGAAGCTTCCTCAACTTTTCTCGTTGCGTATTCCGCAGAGCCCGAAGACTAAAGTCTTAAACCACACTCAACTCACCGCGCTGCTTATGGGACTCAACAGTGAGTTTCCCATTACAAAGGAAATAAATGACCGGGTGCCCAAACAATTTGTCTTTGACAAAAAATACAAGATCAAACTTCATGATGATCGACGATGCGAAGGCTTGCACCCCGCACAGTGTTCCAGGCCGATTGCATGGGCATCTCCCTTGCCGCGTCTGCTATCATGGCCACGAAAGTTAAAGACCACTCAATCCACATACTCTCAGATAGCATGGGTGTTCTGCAAGCGCTGAACGGTCACACAGTAAACTCTGGGCTGGTATACGAGTGCCACTAGCGCCTAAACCAGGTAGGTAGCCTCAATAACATTACCATTCAATGGATCAAAGGACACAGCGGTTCGCTAGGTAACGATGCAGCCGATGAACTTGCCAGAAAGGGCTCGAGTATGGCACCAGTGGGACCAGAACCCATCGCGCCTCTCCCCTTCGGGTATCTACGCACTCTGGTAAGGAAACGAACCAGGGACCAACATCACAAGATATGGCTGGATCAGCACTTCCTGCGATAATAGATAGTAATAAGTTCTTATTTGCAAAATAGACACCAATGTGTAGATGTTAATGGTGTAAAATCCTCCGGGATCCCAGTTAAGTTAGGTGTACCTCTCAATACTGGGTCCATTCTTGTTCTTAGTATATATTAATGACTTACCATTCTATTTCAAAATCAAAATCAAAATCAAAAGTCATTTATTCAAACTAGGCTGAGAGTCAGCACTTTTCGAACGTCAAAAAAAATAAAACATAAGACAGTCCCCCCAAAACGCCCACCCTTCGACACTTCCTAGTGCTTTAGCTGGGAAGAAGAAGTGGCGCAACAAACTCCCCAGCAGCACAGCTGTCTGTTCAGTTAGAAGAACTTGATACTGTACAATACAATAGTAAAAAATAAAATGATTTAAAGAGTCTAATAAAATAAACAATTAAGTATATGAATGTAATTCATACAACCTGTCAGTAGGTAAGCTAATTCTGGTGAAAGAACACAAACATTGTCTTGAGTTAATCACAGTGACCAACTATTCTTATCGTTTAAGTAGTCGTTAATAGAATAGTATGCCTTAGAACAAAGGTTGGATTTTACTTTGGCTTTAAACGCACTAAAATGTAAATCTAACAAAGAAGAGGGAAGCTTGTTATAAAAGGTTATACCAAGCCCAACAAATGAGTTATGAACCTTATGAAGCCGGTGAAAGGGAGCACGTAGTTTATCCTTATTTCTAGTATTTATATTATGAATATCACTGTTTTTAGTGTATAAGTGTATATTTTGCCTAATATATAAGATGTTAGCGAATATGAATTGCGATACCACCGTGAGAATACCGATATCTTTAAAAAAATCTCCTAGGGACACTCTAGCACCCAGTTGGTAAATTGCTCGAACAGCTCGTTTTTGAAGAACAAAAATATTTTGAATATCAGCGGCTTTGCCCCACAACAGAATGCCGTAGGACATAACGCTATGAAAATAACTGAAATAAACTAACCGAGCTGTTTCAACGTCAGTGTACTGTCTTACTTTTCTAACGGCATAGGCGGCCGAACTGAGCCTTCCCGCTAGGCTTGATATGTGTGAGCCCCACTGAAGTTTAGCATCTACTGTTATGCCCAAAAAAACTGTCGAGTCTACGGTTTCAAGCACCTCTTTATCTAACACGATGTTTGGACCAAGATTTCTAACATTCGGTAAGGCGAATTTTACACACTTTGTCTTCTTGGCATTAAGTACTAGGTTATTTGCCGTAAACCAATCCGTAAGCATTGAGAGTGCACTGTTTACGTCGTCAAAATCTTGTCTATTCCTGTCTACTTTAAAAATAAGAGAAGTGTCATCTGCAAACAGAACAACATCACAAATACCCTTTAAATAGAATGGTAAGTCATTGATATATACTAAAAACAAGAATGGGCCGAGTATTGAGCCTTGAGGCACACCTAACTGAACTGGTAGCCCGGAAGATTTTACACCATTACTTTCTACACATTGGAACCTACTATGTAAATAAGAAATTATTACGTTTAAAGCTTCGTTATGGACACCATAATAACGCAGTTTACGCAAAAGCGTTTCACATTTATAAGTGTGTACATTTAAAACAAATATTAAGCTTTGAATATCAGAATGGTTACTGCTTATTTACTGTATATGCAGGTTCTTATGAATATGGTTTGTAGGGAAAGGATTTCATGAAGTAAAGCACAGAAAGACAAGACCAGACATTTATTTCAGTTAGGCTTGTCAATATTGAATCAGAAAGCTAGTCGTCCGTTCCAAAACTAGGTCTTCATGGAGAAGAAGGACAAGAAACTCCATGGAAACAGTATTGAAGTATTTCATCAACACATCTCTTACATTACTATGAATTATTATTTTCCTACATACATTTAATTTCAACTCTTGGACCATTGTCCAAGAGAACTTAGAATTATTATAACATTGCTATTACATTATTACAATAGCTAGGAATAGAACATGAATATGATTGTTATGATTTAAAACATTAGGAAAACCGACTATAATATAACTTGTACAACAACATTTTTATAATAAGCAATAATTATTATATATTATCAAATTACTTAACTTACATGACATCTGGTTGATTTATTCCACACAACATCGGCACTAGGACTAACCTCCTGAACAT
Source organism: Polymixis flavicincta (assembly GCA_949987655.1). Classification (NCBI taxonomy): domain Eukaryota; kingdom Metazoa; phylum Arthropoda; class Insecta; order Lepidoptera; family Noctuidae; genus Polymixis; species Polymixis flavicincta. The sequence goes on from OX465175.1 coordinate 27,824,250, forward strand.
CTACCAAGCAACTGACCCAATAACGTTATTTTTAATCCTTTTTATAACTTCCCAATGTCAATTTACATTAAACAACTACCGCCATTTTGAACAAGCTACAGAACGTCACTCATTTGGCTTAATAACTTCTAACACAGATTAATAAACAAAGGTTATGTAGTAAAACCGTTAGAAAACATTTTATGGTAATTAAGCAATTTAATAAGAACTGATTCGTAATTTAAGACACTTAAAAGTATCAATATGAACTGCCAGTATTGTGCTAGTCAATTGAATCAGTCTATTTATTATTTTAAGTAATACTAGAAAACCCAAATATATTACAAGTGTAATTAAATACTACGTAATCATTTATAGTAACAACATCCAAGTTATTTTCACAAATTGAGACCGTTATTTTTGTAAACTAGTCAAATTAGGTACTTCTGCACTTGTTCAAGGCTTCGTCAACGTGACAAATGACATTATCTACCAAACAATAATAGATTATCAAAATGAACAATCTAACACGGCCAGACTGACAAGTACTTCGTTCTCGAAGTACCTATGAATCCACCGTCTCACAAAAACAACAGCACTTGATAGTTGACCAGTTAAACTTACACATTATATAAAAGTATCAAATCAAAACCTAAGGTAAAGTATATTTAAACAGGTATTATTAAAAACTACTTAATCATTATAGATTTAAGTAATTTTTGCAAGTCAATACAGTTATTTCCTGTGAATACTATCTTGTCAAATTAGGTAGGTACCTCAAGGCCTCGTTAATGTGACCGATGTCATTATCCAACAAACAATACTTATTGTAATATCAAAATGAATGATCGAACACGGCCAGACTGAAAATACTCCTCGTCCTCGAAGTACCTATTAATCCTCCTTCTCACTAAAGCGACAGAACTTAATAGTGACCAATACAACAAAAATTTATACATTGTTTCTCATTTTATGTGCTCCAGGCATATAACAATTTATCTGTCTACATATTGATACAGTTTTTTTTGTTTTTACCTCCCTAATGTCGTATAAACATTTAACAATTTTGTCATAACTATTAACGTAAGGGTATAATTAAGTTCACAAAAGAATTGTTCAGTAAGTCATTCATGTTTAACAGCTGCATCGCAGCACTGACCAGTGATCATGAAAATAATTCGAATAATTCATCGTTCGGTCAATCTGACAATATTATTGAACACTATTCAATAAACACATTTTCTATTAACAATTTCATACATTTTTGACATGGCCACTCCGAACAATACTTTTACATTGGAAGTAATAACTTTTAATAACACCTAACAAGAAACCAAAGTATAGTGAATTATTTCAAACAAGTTAATCTTAAGGAAAATCTTAGTTTTGTACATGGGTGGTACTCGGGTGGTGCCCTATATAATGTGAAGTAGCTCAATTTTGTATTATGTTAAATTTAATAGCTCAATTTTTTTATAATTATTAATTTTACAAACATAGTTTTAAGTTTTGTTTTTTTACTAACAAGTTATGGAATGTAATAATGAATTCTGAATTAAAATAATTAATAATAATAATAACCATGTGATGCTCACTACTTTGAAAAAAATCACAATGAATTAGTTCCAGCAAAAGTGTGTTTTTAGATTGACTTCTACTTAATTGGCTGTCAGTATCACATACCATTCTTTATTTATTGTTTGTTTCAGCTGTAAGTCATCTATTGTTAATTAATAAATAAATAAAAGAAGCCACGCCCTCCAATAAATTTGAGCAAGTGGTGTTGGTGACTTTGGACCGGAGTAGATGGAGAATGACTGTCCGCTCATCCAGTGACCACGATCTTCAGTAATGAGGGACTCATTGAATTACCTTTACGACGATAAATAAAGTACCAACTATTTATTCCGTCTTTCTGCTAAGACTTGGTATATTTCGTTTTCGTTAAAATTATCTCCGAAATAATTTTGTAAACATCAGAACCTTACACAAGTACCCAATTTTAAATTACCGTGACCACTAAAATAGCATTTATATAATTCTCAAATAACATAAATTACTTGTTACACTCACATTCAAAATATGTTCGTTACTTTAATTTATCTATTCTGTAATAATCTATACCAATAAGATTAATAAAAAGGAAAGATTTGATTGTTTATTTTTTGTTTGTTTGTTTGCATTGAATAGGGTCCGAAATTACTGAATCTATTTGAAAAATTATTTCACTGTTGGGAAGCTACACTATTCCTGGGTGATATAGGCTATATTTTATCCCCGTATTCCCACGGGAACGGGAACTACGCGGGTGAAACCGCGGAGCGCTGCTAGTTCAACAATAATTTCCAATTTCACGATAGAACAGCTTTACAGATTCAGCATTTTATATTTGTTTGTAAAGTCAATTAGCGCAGAATTATATTCAGCCATCATTTGATATTTCAGACCGAATTAATAACGTGACACCGTAAGCGTCATTTGTTTTTAAATATTTTCTTTTTATTTCATAAAATAGCCAGGTTTTTGAAAATAAAAGATTTGGGTGATTTTAACTCGACAGTAAAGGTACGTACTATTTCGATTGGTGTTATGTAAATTAATAAATTTTCTTATGCGATAATCTGCTCAGTAACGTATTTTTAAGAGGTGTGATACATCTTGATTTGAAAAGAAAAGAATTTGTAAACTGAAGAAGAATAACAAATCACACCGTACCGAAAAAATATGTAGTAAAAGCACATCCAAACCAATATTACAATTTAAATTCACTATACGTTGGTCTATTAAGATAAAAGAATTATCCATCATCCTAATATACAATCCATGTCCAATTGTCCATGTACCGTTTGAACGTTCGGTCAAACTGAAATGCACCAAAATCATCATCACAATGCCAATAAATCTGAAAATTACCTTTCACAGCCATGCTGAACTGTACTTGTCTCAAAAGCAATAAGGGGAATATTTATATTGTTCTCATTGGTCTATGACCCAAGTGATGTTAAGGCCCCACCTGCTGTACGTGAGTTAGTTAACACCAGGCCTGTGACCCCAGCAGCAATTATTCCATTAGTCTATGACCCAAGTGATGTTAAGGCCCCACCTGCTGTACGTGAGTTAGTTAACACCAGGCCTATGACCCCAGCAGCAATAATTCCATTGGTCTCTGACCCAAGTGATGTTAAGGCCCCACCTGCTGTACGTGAGTTAGTTAACACCAGGCCTATGACCCCAGCAGTAATTATTCCATTAGTCTATGACCCAAGTGATGTTAAGGCCCCACCTGCTGTACGTGAGTTAGTTAACACCAGGCCTATGACCCCAGCAGCAATAATTCCATTGGTCTCTGACCCAAGTGATGTTAAGGCCCCACCTGCTGTACGTGAGTTAGTTAACACCAGGCCTGTGACCCCAGCAGCAATTATTCCATTGATTTCACAATAAAATCAACCTCTAAATTGCAACTTATTAAAGTCAAAGTCAACGTCAAAATCAAAGTCAAAGTCAAAGCATTTATTTCAAAGGCACTTAAAAGGCACTTTTGAACGTCAGTTGTACCATTTGCATTTTTTTAGTTGGTTCATTTCAGTTTAACCAAACTAAGTTATTAAGTTTTTCTGTCTCTCAAGTCTCATCGCTGTGAGCATTGGAAATTGAAATCGAATATAACACAATTTCATAATTATGTCTTTCAATAAAAATCTTAAAAGCTAATTTTTTTTAAAAAAATCATAAAATAATACAAACGTCATGAGGAAATAGAAAGAAAATTGCATTAAGTACATACTCTACTAAAGTCATAAAAAAGTATAACTATAAATTCGGGGTTTATTACCACATCCGAAAATATTTTTACCATTCATAATCCGTTATGCAATTATTAAAAAAAAAATTAAAAAAAAACTACCTTAGGCATACACAGCTGTTCATGACACGTTTCGAGGCTACTACTGAATAAGCTAGAAAGTATCAACAACTTTAAAATCCATAGTGTAATCAAATTGATTTTATTGCCACTTGAATTTCAGGTAAGTCGTGGCGCAATTTGAAATTTATCAAATCGAGTTTTACATGTGGGTACTAAGTATCTTTTTCTTTTTTTCTTTACTTCTCATTTGTGGAAATTAATTAGCAAACGCAGATTAGATGGTTGTATATTTTTCTTTTTTATCATGACATGGAGAAAGACAAATTAAATTGCATTTAGCATCTTTAAACTTATGAAGTTAACTGATTTAATCAATTTATTTACCCGGTAACCTAATCACAAGTGTTTATTGTACAAAGCAATTTGTTAGGTATGTATCACGGAAGAAAGTAACTTTGTTCTTGGATCATTTAAGAATGTCAAAATTACTATTTTGCTTCCTCTCTCTTTCCTCTAACTATTGTATCCTCTGATTATCTTTTAAAGTAATTGGTTCAATGATACATAAGTAATTAACAGTAAAAACATACTAATAAATGCTCGATAAACAATAGAAATGATATAAAAGTATTTCGCAATACTTAATCTTTCAATTTATCATCGTATCCATTTGTAAATATTAAACAGCCTCTAAGGGCCTTACCAACTTAAGCTACTTCTTATTACTGGAAAGCTTCCCGATACTTCTCACAGCAGCTGAGGTTCCAGTCTCGAAGCTCACATAGTAACTTGCAGCTCCACAGCTCCGATGTCAGGGGCGGCGGGATGTCATCATTATGGTGCGAGTGAAGTCAGCGTCCCGCCAACGGTTTTCAAAATATCGTCAGCAGCTCGAACATTGATCATGAAAATAGCAAAATAAAATGCATTAGTAAGTGGTTTTAAAAGGCCAGAGAACCATCCCACTTCTGATGTCAGAATAATGGGGATATATACATTTATAAGTGTGTACATTTAAAACAAATATTAAGCTTTGAATATCAGAATGGTTACTGCTTATTTACTGTATATGCAGGTTCTTATGAATATGGTTTGTAGGGAAAGGATTTCATGAAGTAAAGCACAGAAAGACAAGACCAGACATTTATTTCAGTTAGGCTTGTCAATATTGAATCAGAAAGCTAGTCGTCCGTTCCAAAACTAGGTCTTCATGGAGAAGAAGGACAAGAAACTCCATGGAAACAGTATTGAAGTATTTCATCAACACATCTCTTACATTACTATGAATTATTATTTTCCTACATACATTTAATTTCAACTCTTGGACCATTGTCCAAGAGAACTTAGAATTATTATAACATTGCTATTACATTATTACAATAGCTAGGAATAGAACATGAATATGATTGTTATGATTTAAAACATTAGGAAAACCGACTATAATATAACTTGTACAACAACATTTTTATAATAAGCAATAATTATTATATATTATCAAATTACTTAACTTACATGACATCTGGTTGATTTATTCCACACAACATCGGCACTAGGACTAACCTCCTGAACATCTACCAAGCAACTGACCCAATAACGTTATTTTTAATCCTTTTTATAACTTCCCAATGTCAATTTACATTAAACAACTACCGCCATTTTGAACAAGCTACAGAACGTCACTCATTTGGCTTAATAACTTCTAACACAGATTAATAAACAAAGGTTATGTAGTAAAACCGTTAGAAAACATTTTATGGTAATTAAGCAATTTAATAAGAACTGATTCGTAATTTAAGACACTTAAAAGTATCAATATGAACTGCCAGTATTGTGCTAGTCAATTGAATCAGTCTATTTATTATTTTAAGTAATACTAGAAAACCCAAATATATTACAAGTGTAATTAAATACTACGTAATCATTTATAGTAACAACATCCAAGTTATTTTCACAAATTGAGACCGTTATTTTTGTAAACTAGTCAAATTAGGTACTTCTGCACTTGTTCAAGGCTTCGTCAACGTGACAAATGACATTATCTACCAAACAATAATAGATTATCAAAATGAACAATCTAACACACGCAATCAAAGGCTTTGGAGAGATCACAGAAAACTCCAATAGCATTTTGCGAGTTCTCCCATGCGTTAAATATGTGTTTCAACAAAGCAACACCCGCATCTGTAGTCGAACGACCCTTTGTAAATCCATATTGTTCCTCATGAAGGAGGCTATTTAAATTAAAATGTCTTAGCAACTGCTTGAGTATTAATTTTTCAAATATTTTACTAAATGCCGGTAATATAGAAATAGGCCTAAAATTGCCCACGTTATTTTTATCACCCGATTTAAATAATGGTATGACTTTACTAATCTTCATGAGGTCAGGAAAAGTTCCCGAGTCAACACATTTATTAAAAGTAACAGCAAGATAGGGGGCTACGCAATGGTTACGGATTGGTTTACTACAAATAACCTAATTCTCAATGCCAAGAAAACTAAATGTATAAATACCGAATGTTAGGAATCTAGGACCAAACATCGTCGTAGATAATAATATCAAGCCGTAAGCGGGAAGGCTCAGTTTGGCCGCCTACGCCGTCAGGAAAGTAAGACAATACTCTGACGTTGATACAGCGCGGTTAGTATATTTTAATTATTTTCATAGCATTATGTCCTACGGCATTCTGCTGTGGGGCAAAGCCGCAGATATTCAAACTATTTTTGTTCTTCAAAAACGAGCTGTTCGAGCAATTTATCAACTAGGTGCTAGAGTTTTTCTTAGAGATTTTTTTAAAGATATTGGCATACTCACCGTGGCATCGCAATTCATCTTGGCCAACATTTTATATACACTTGTACACTAAAAACAGTGATATTCATAATATTAATACTAGAAATAAGGACAAACTACGTGCTCCCTTTCACCGGCTTCATAAGGTTCATAACTCATTTATTGGACTTGGTATTATAACCTTTTATAACAAGCTTCCCTCTTCTTTGCTAAATTTGAATTTTAATGCGTTTAAAGCCAAAGTAAAATCCAACCTTTGCGCAAAGGCATACTATTCTATCAACGACTACTTAAACGATAAGAATAGTTGGTCACTGTGATTAACTCAAGACAATGTTTGTGTTCTTTCACCAGAGTTTCCTTGCCTACTGACAGGTCATATCTTTTTAACATGATTGTTTGTTTTTATTTGACTTTATATATTCATTTTAATTTTAATTTACTTACTGTTAACATAATCTACTCATTGCAATGTTTTTAATTTTCAATAATGAGTTACATTGCAAGATATTGCTAGCTAGCGACCTCGACAATTGATCTATTATATCTAGAACAATTTTAAATGTTATATTTCGTAACGTTAATTACGTACCTACCATTGTATAGAATCAAGTTCTAACATAACAGACAGCTATGCTGCTGGGGAGTTTGTTGCGCCACTTCTTCTTCCCAGCTAAAGCACTAGGAAGTGGTGAAGGGCGGGCATTTTTGGGGGACTGAATTTTGTAATTTTTGACGTTCAAAAAGTGCTGACACCAGCCTAGTTTGAATAAATTACTTCTGATTGTTTGACTACTTTCAGGTCTTGCATCTATAATGTTACACTTTGTATAGGGCAAGGAAAAGAAAAGGCGAGTTTTATCGAAATGATGAAGAACAAACAATGGTGGGCCCGGCTAAAAAGCACACTGTCTCACCAGGCTTCATTTCCAACAGAGGTAATATCAATGATGAGCAGTTAGACGCTAGTCAACACGTACAGTGAGTGAGATGCAGGATCAGCTATAGTATAACAGGTGAGTAAAAAATTAAGAAAAGTCCTTTGGAAGATCGGGTTTTATGAAAAAAACACTGCATAAATCAATTACCAATAACGTTTATTGAACTTTTAGATAATTGAACTTTGTCAGTGCTGACTTGATTTTGGAGATTTTTCACTTCTTTTATTACTTAAATACGCCCAAAGTAAGGTTAAATTAGCAAGAAAAACGAATCTTTGTTGACTCTTACCTTTTTAAAGGCTTTTTATTATAGTATTCTGATACCGTACAGACAATATTAATAATGAGACAAAGCCATACTATGTTTAATTTTTGATGTACATTGTCAAACAGTGGAGTAAAACCCTCCCGAAGTTTGTATGGAAAATATGTGACTAGGTTCACCTTATTGTTTGTTGACAAACAGCTTGTGCTTTTCAAATTAGTATTACGTGCGAGTGTTAGTGTATTTATATGTAGGTAACATGTAGGTACTCGACGCGCATGAGCTTCTTTGAAAGAAATCAGAAATCTTATTATCCAGAAAAACTGGAGTGTCAGTGGGCTGGTCATGGTTGTCCAAGGGCCGATGGACGTTGGCGCAGACGAGTCCTGGAGTAGAAACCGCGTATCGGCAAGCTTAGTATGTGACGTCCCCTAGATAGATGGCAACCTTATGTGAGTGCCTGGGCCAGACTGTCTATGGATACTGTAAACAAGGTGATTTTTTAGTCATCGTCCAAATTTTTCTGGGTGATAGTACCCGTAACATTGAACAACTTTCTCCAAGGAACACGAGTCGAAATATGAAATTAAATCGGACCTCCCATAAAAAATCGATTAGCTGACTGTTGATTTTGCGTGGGAGGACCGATTTTTTTTTTCATATTTCGACACATGTGTTTTGGAGAAAGTTGTTCAATTTCACGGGTACTAACACCCTGCAAAATTTGGACGGTGATTAAAAATTCACTGTATAGAGTGTTGTGGGCTGACCGTTTGAGTTTAAGTAAGGTAACAAAGTGTGACGTCGACAATACATCAATTTTTCAATTCACACAATCATTCAATACACCTACTAAAAGTAAATACTTTTAGTAGGTGTATTGAATGATTGTGTGAATTGAAAAATTTATGTATTGAAATAAACCCAAGCTCAGACTTTTAATTTGCTAGACTAAAATGACAGCTGCGATCGACCTTTTCTTGTTAACATGACTGAAAAACCATGGTAACAGAATACGTAATTTTTGTCCAGAAAAATATCAGAGTATAGCTCTGTACCTAGAAAACTGGAAATCCAGTATTTATAAATCTTAAACCATAACGTTGCCGAAAAACATCTGCGACAAAAAAAGTATTTATTTACGAATGCCACGAAATGGCCAGGAATTTAGAAAACAAGCTCCATACCGAAATAAAAGCGACATGTTCCATTTATAAAAAATCACTGTCTCCAAAGGTCCCCTGTGAAAAATTATAACGCGCAGCTTACATTTTGTTGCCAGAGGAAAAAAATATGTTTTTCCTTTGTATTTGAGACGTAATATTTCAAGAGAATACGCCTGCCCGTCACGCCCGGCAACTGCGAAATATTCGTTGGTTTAACCTAAAATACATTATTATTAAAATGTTAGAAATTGCATCGTATAATTTGACAGTGATGGCCGTTCTATGAATTCTGTTTACAGCGGGTGTAATAATGGAGTGAATTTTCGGGAAGGAATTTTGTACGTTGCGAGTTTAAACAGTTTTTATTTCGAGCGTCAGTGAATAATGTGAATGTGGGGGTGTAGAGATATGTTGCTTCAGATATTAAGACGGGCCGGGACGGGAAAACGTTTGAAGTGAAAATAAAATTGAAAAATCTAAACTATAAGACTGAACATGCATTTCTGGTTTCTTTCGTAGACCTCGTTAATCATTTTCCATCAAGTAAGATAGAGGTCAAGAGCAGGTCCAACAGGCAAAAATAACCTTTCTTTCATTATTTTTTATTTTTATTCTTGAATTCAGACTAAACTCAAACAAATGATCAAATTGTCTCTAATTTTGTAACAAAATGACGTTTACGCCACAGTCTAATTTATTTCACATAATGACCGCGGTAAATCTTAAAAATATCACCGTACTTTTTTCACGACGCTGACTTTTAAAACAAATTGAATTCGTAACAAATCAAATAAGGCGTCGGAAGCTCTCACAATGGACTCATTAATGAAATTATCCAACCTCATTATTCTTTTGACCAGAATAAAAGGAAAAACTGTGCGTCGTGACATTCGCCGGGCGTTTTGTTAAGTAACTAATGTCATTGCTTTGCTCTGTAGAGAAGGGGAGGAAATGGAACGTCTCTATTAGCAGAGATATAGCAGTGTATCTGAAGGAGTTGAATCAAATCAAATCAAATCAAATCAAAAGTCATTTATTCAAATTAGGCTGAGAATCAGCACTTTTCGAACGTCAAAATACATAAGACAGTCCCCCAAAAACGCCCACCCTTCGACACTTCCTAGTGCTTTAGCTGGGAAGAAGAAGTGGCGCAACAAACTCCCCAGCAGCACAGCTGTCTGTTTAGTCGGATGGACTTGATTCTATACATACATAGGCAAAGTAATAAACAATAACGCATATTACCTAAAATAAAAGTTTCCTGGTATAAAGGGCTCTATATGTCAATAACTAATGACTTACTAGATAGATGATAAAAAACACTTGGTCAATAAAGTTTAAAAAAAAAAAAAGTATTTAACTAAATAAATATATGAACCCATATAACCTGTTACTAGGTACGCTAATTCTGGAGAAAGAACATAAACATTGTCTTGTGTTAATCACAGCGACCAACTATTCTTGTCATTTAAATAGTCGTTAATGGAATAGTAAGCCTTTAAACAAAGGATGGATTTTACTTGAACTTTAAACGCATCAAAAGGCAAATCTAGCAAAGAAGTGGGAAGCTTGTTATAAAAAGTTATACCAAGCCCAACAAATGAGTTATGAACCTTATGAAGCCGGTGAAAGGGAGCACGTAGTTTGTCCTTGTTTCTAGTGTTAACGGTATGAATATCACTGTTTTTAGTGTACAAGTGTATATGTTGCCTAATAAATAAGATGTTAGCTAATATGAATTGTGATGCCACTGTGAGAATACCAATATCTTTAAAAAAGTCCCTCAAGGAAAATCTGCCACCTAACTGGTAAATTGCACGAACAGCACGTTTTTGAAGGACAAAAATATTTTGAATATCAGCGGCTTTGCCCCACAGCAGAATACCGTAGGACATAACGCTGTGAAAATAACTAAAGTATACTAATCGAGCTGTATCGACGTCAGTGTATTGTCTTACTTTTCTGACGGCGTAGGCGGCTGAACTGAGCCTCCCTGCTAGTGTTGATATGTGTGATCCCCACTGAAGTTTGGCATCTACTGTTATGCCCAGAAATACTGCCGTGTCTACGGTTTCAAGCACCTCTTTATCTAAGACGATATTGGGACCTAGATTTCTAACATTCGGTAAGGCGAACTTTACACATTTCGTTTTTTTGGCATTGAGAACAAGGTTATTTGCCGTAAACCAATCCGTAACCATTGAGAGTGCACTGTTTACGTCGTCAAAGTCTTGTCTATTCCTATCTACTTTAAAAATAAGAGAAGTATCATCTGCAAACAGTACAACATCACAAATACCCTTTAAATAGAACGGTAAGTCATTAATATATACTAAAAACAAGAATGGGCCGAGTATTGAGCCTTGAGGCACACCTAACTGAACTGGCAGCCCGGAAGATTTTTTACCATTAATTTCTACACATTGAACCCTATTTTGCAAATAAGAATTTATTACGTTTAGAGCATCGTTATGGACACCGTAATAACGAAGTTTACACAAAAGCGTCTCATGGTGCACGCAATCAAAGGCTTTTGAGAGATCACAAAAAACGCCAATAGCATTTTGCGAGTTCTCCCATGCGTTAAATATGTGTTTCAACAGAGCAACACCCGCATCAGTAGTCGAACGACCTTTTGTAAAGCCATATTGCTCATTATGAAGGAGGCTATTTAAATTAAAATGTTTTAGCAACTGCTTGAGTATTAACTTTTCAAATATTTTGCTAAATGCAGGTAAGATAGAAATAGGCCTGAAATTACGAATGTCATTTTTATTACCTGATTTAAATAATGGTATTACTTTACTACTCTTCATGAGGTCAGGAAAAGTTCCTGAATCAACACATTTATTAAAAGTGACAGCTAGATAGGGGGCTACAATTTCTATAATATTACTTAAAAGTTTAATGGAAATGCCCCAGAAATCACCAGTGTTTTTAGACTTCAGTGTGTTAAAAACATTAACTACGTCACGAGGCGTTACATGTTCGAAACTGAATAGGTCACTACATTTAGGCACACTACTATGCAAAAGGTATTCTGCTTTAGACGGGGATGAATCTAAGGAGCGAGTCGTAGTTACAGGTATGTTGGCAAAAAACTCATTAAATGCCTCCGCTACTTCAGCTTCTGTAATAATTAATTTGTCGTCGACCAAAATCTCAAGTTGATTGTCTTGTTTAACAGACTTGCCCGTTTCATTATTAATTATTTTCCAAGTGGTTTTAACTTTATTGTTAGAATTTTTAATTGTGTCACTTAAAAATTTCGATTTTGCAAAAGCACTAATCTTTTTAAATAATTTTGAATAGTTTTTGACATACTCTAGGAAAGGAGTATCAAACCTGTATTTTTTCAATCCATATAATTCGTATAGTCTCGCTCTACTTTTGTAAATACCCGGAGTAGCCCATTGATTAAAGCCAGCGGAGGAGCCATTAATGTTAATGGTTTTGGTCTTGAAAGCAGATTGATACTCTTTTTGCACAACATCAAAAAGGGCTTCATAAATTTCATTCGGATTCTCGTGTTGTGCTATGGATGGTGTAATTCTATGAGCTATATTATTTTTAAACCTTTTGCAACGACTAGCTGTATAAGGCCTACATTCAAGTGTACGTGGTCGCTTTTTATGTAATGGCATGGGGAAGCTAGCTAATAAACCACAGTGGTCGGACGTTAAGTCAGTTAGTACTAATTTATTTTTGGCATCACAATCAGTAAACATATTATCAAGACATGTTGACGAAGATGCCGTGATCCTAGTAGGTTCAAAAAACAAGTTAATTAAATTAAAAGACCTAAACAGATTGAGAAGTCTAATACTTAATGGAGTAACATCTAAAATATTAATATTAAAATCTCCACATAAAATTATACTTTTATTACTTGATTTTAACTTATTGAGTAAATCCTCCATTACCGATTCAAAACGAATGAAATCCCCAGAGGGGGGTCGATAAATGAATATTATAAAGAGTTGCAAAGGTGGTTACGTTTAGCGATTATTACTAGTTTAGGACCTTGCCAAAGCAAGTAAGCCTTTTTGGAATATCTGACTTCACTTTTTTTTTCTCTGTTTCTACATTGCATTCATTTCTTGCTCAGTTTAAGCTACGATTCATTAAAATTTGGGCTGTCTGGTTAACCCCAGTCTAAACCAAGATAAAAGAGAAAAATCTTGGTCAACAGAATCATTACTGATTTTCCGTTACTATATTTTTCTTAAATTCAAGCCAATCGAGACGTAGTTTGATTTCACAGTTCTATTTAAAGCGTCACTTGAATTTTTCTTCCGTGGTCTATTAGTAAGAGACAGCAATACTCCTATTTTAGTTTAGGTGATGAACAAAAGAATCGGCATCATTAGCTAACTTACAAAATATCTCCATAACTCATCAATTCATAAACAACGAAAATGACGTCACCGTATCTGCCGTAGATGTCCGCTCTGTTCAGTATGGCGTATTTAACGGTTTTGATATATCGAGGAGAGGCGTTCTCGGCCACGTTCGTGCCTCACAAAGGGCTTCAATTCATTGTCCCGGCGGCGCCTGCCTGTGACAAACCCACGAAGTGTGACCGCGCCGACGGTATGGACCTACGAGGGTGTATAAGTAACACTATCCAGTTTCCATGCTGGAGTAAAAATTATTATAATAATGATGATTTTAGTACACAATTTTTGAACCTGCGAAGTTTTTGATATTATGAGATGTGCTTTTTAAGAAGGCAAACGATTTTTTACACGCAACGCTTGCACATCTTTCTAGAAGGTTTTCGGCTGCTGAACCGGCCTAGCTTGTGGTTTTTTCGATGAGTAAAGGTGTCCAGCCAGGACTTACAAACTAAGCAACTATTATACGCTAAAGGCACCCCATGTGGGGTGCGGACCTTGGCTTAGGGCGTGAATGCGAACGTACCTGTGTTGCTGCATCTTTTGTATAGTCAATCTGTTCAGTGATTGTCATGTAAATCATGTCACTATGTTTAGGTTCATTTTATATATGTAGATTATTTTACATATTGTGAGTGAGAGAACGTTGTAGGCCTTACAGACTATAGATTTGTAGACGATTTTCTATTCTGTATTCGTCTAAGTACCTGGTACTTATTGACAGGCCTACACTGTCCTCCCATACATTTTATCTGTGTAATTTGAAAACATTGTTAAAGCCAATCGTTTTTAAAAGTTTCTTGCCGGCTCTTCTCCATAGGAAACAACAATTTGGAACCGTGCACCTAGCTTTTGACGTTTCATAAGTGCCCATGCAGGTTTATATGAAATAAAAATATTTTGATTTGATTTGATTTGTTCTCGGATTGTTTTTTCTAGAAATGTGTTTAATTTTCGTTATTTATACATTGAATAAGATTACACTCTCACATCCCACTCTTAAGGGTACACTAGTCGCGGGCTCGAACTCACTGGTGGTCCTGGCTAAAAAGCACTCTGTCTCAACAAGCTTCGTGTCCGACAGAGGTAGTATCAGTGATGAGCAGTTAGACGCTAGTCTACACGCACAACATTATTCAGTGAGCTGCAGGATCAGTTATAGTAAAACAAGCGCGTAAAAAATTAAGAATAGTCCTTCGGAAAATCGAGTTTTCTAAAAAAAAAACTGCATAAATCTTAAGTTTATTGAACTTTTCGATAATTGAACTTTGTCGGTACCGACTTGGTTTTCGAGATTTTACACTGCTTTTATTACTTAAACACGCCCAAAGTTAGGTTAAATTAGCAAGAAAAACGAATCTTTGTTGAATCTTAACTTTTTAAAGGCTTTTTATTATAGTATTCTGTTTCCGTACAGACAATATTGATGATGAGACAAAATCATACTATATTTAATTTTTGATGTTGTAATGATTATTCTTTATACTTACATTTTGTTAACATTAACCTTGAAATTTAAGCATTCTCTATGTACCTTCATACTTATTTTCTGGAAGGAAATATAGTATTTGCGTGTTACAATAACTATTTCTTTAATATCTGTAATAAAATAAAATTTGATCTTTGTAATTTTCTATGTTGTGACATGTATGTCAAAATTTGTCAAACTGTCAGTTACTTTTCTTTTTTCCCATAGTTTCTCACTAGTCTATGAAGAATTACTTTTTGGTTTAATTATTATAAATTATTTTTATCAATATTATTAGCTGAAATATTGTATTTTATTAACTATTGTTTACTTCTTAATTTTAAATTATATCTTTAAAGTCTTTACACACACATGGTTGTATAATATGTGCTGGCTGGTTACATGTGTCTGGCCACTGAGGATATAATTTTAAAATTTAAAAAATGTTCTGGAACGGCTGAAACTCTAGTATAAATAGAGGACGAAGCGCAGAAAGCGGGACTACTACGAGAGGGAACTACGAAGAGGGACAACTACGTAATTTAATATTTGGAAGAACTATTTATTTTTCTGAAAAGCCTTTACTAATACTGCTACTGCGACTCTACTATTGGGCTTCGGAGTTTTATCGAGTCCCTCCTGTTTCTACTGCTCGTCTTACTGAAATATTCTAGAACCGAGCTCCAGAGGACAACAAGGCGCTCATACCGGATCCTCCTCACGACATATCCTCCTCCCAGTGTGTGTGACCTAAGAACCCTCCTCACGATATATTCTCCCAGTTTGTGACCTGATACTTAGGGACTCTAGTGAGATCGGTAATTTTTTATAAAACTATTTGTATTTTTTTATTAATTTAAATTAAAAAATGTAAAAATCTACTTATAATCTTTGTTTCTCTTAGGTTTAAGTTTGATTTGTTACAGTTTGGCGCCCAATTTTATACTAACCCACCCCTCAGATTTTCAGATATTCACCTTCCTAAATTCTAAATTACACTTTCTCAAGTGAGTATATTTGGATTTTAATTTGGTAAGCATTTTATTATTTTTCATACACTTTTACTCGACTCTTCTTTATACTAAACTTCATCTAGGTACTCTACACCCCCACACACATTCCATTATCGAAAGATAATTGGCACCCTTTCGGCCTCTTGGAGTGTTAACCCACTAGTGGGCACTGCCAAGGTTGGAGATTGGTTACTCTACGACGGCTATTGGACAATATCCCGTAGTCGTTTATCTCACATTATACTTTACTCTCTACAAAAACATCACCTACACTGCATCCCACAGACTTGCACACCACTACGTCTACCCTCTGGTATTCGTACCTAACGGCCGCTTGATGTGATAATCCATTCGTGGACACTCCCAAGTTGGTTGTTAGGACACTTCACAGCAGAAACAGGAGAGTATCCTGTGGACGCTTATACATTCCTACACATCTACATTACACTAAATACTAATACTTCTCACTACCAACACTTTTCCACAGCTAGTGCAACCTGTAGAAAACACATAACCCTCTTTTTGAGTTTTGCAATTGTCGGGTAAAATTTCTTAAAATTAATTTTGGGTTATTGTTGAAAAACTCTCACCGCTTGTTTTCATTTTGGAGGATGAGGGCGGCTCTAGAGGAAAATGGCACGTCAAAAATTTTAAAGTATAGATATCTGCTCTATTTTTGAAACTTTTATTTATTCTTGTAAAAACCATTTAGATTTAAGTTTTGTACTTCACAAAATTAAAAATTGTTTTGGCTTAGTTAGGTACCACTATTTATATCTAGATTATTTTATTTTTATTTTAGAGCGGTACACAACTCTTAAAATAAGCCATTGTGTCGAGCGGTCTCACAACTCGTAAAATAAGCCTTAGTGTATCTTCATCTTAAACTAACTTGTATAATATATTTTTTTAGATACTTAAACTACTTGTAACTCGAAGGTTTATTCTTTGTAATCCTTGATCTCCTTGATCCTTGACTTGAAGGCTTTTCTTAAGCACTTTATGCTTGGCTGCTTTTCATAAGCAGAAAATATTGTAAATAATTTCTTTTAATTTTAACGGGTTTTAAAAAAAGGTGCGGGTTACGACACCTAAATTAAATAAATAAGCCTTCGTAAACCTTAAAAATAATTCCTTGTGGAGTATGCGTCATTGAATGTGAACCATATCCCCTAAGTATGCTGGTGATGTATGATTGAGGAAGTGTGTAAGGTAGGTTAATGAAAGATGTATGAAAGAGCAAGGTCTTATTTATAACATCAAAATTTTTCTAGTTGATAATTTTCTGGGGATATAGGGAAAACTAGTGTTATTTTTTTTTTTTTTAAACTTACTGTACCACTGTAAATACTCATTTAGCTTAAGTTATTTCTAAACAAGAAAATTTTTTCATTGTATTCAAAAATTTTCAGGGGTTTTCGGGGTAATGTAATGATTATTCTTTATACTTACATTTTGTTAACATTAACCTTGAAATTTAAGCATTCTCTATGTACCTTCATACTTATTTTCTGGAAGGAAATATAGTATTTGCGTGTTACAATAACTATTTCTTTAATATCTGTAATAAAATAAAATTTGATCTTTGTAATTTTCTATGTTGTGACATGTATGTCAAAATTTTCAAACTGTCAGTTACTTTTCTTTTTTCCCATAGTTTCTCACTAGTCTATGAAGAATTACTTTTTGGTTTAATTATTATAAATTATTTTTATCAATATTATTAGCTGAAATATTGTATTTTATTAACTATGATTGTTTACTTCTTAATTTTAAATTATATCTTTAAAGTCTTTACACACACATGGTTGTATAATATGTGCTGGCTGGTTACATGTGTCTGGCCACTGAGGATATAATTTTAAAATTTAAAAAATGTTCTGGAACGGCTGAAACTCTAGTATAAATAGAGGACGAAGCGTAGAAAGCGGGACTACTACGAGAGGGAACTACGAAGAGGGACAACTACGTAATTATTATTATTTGGAAGAACTATTTATTTTTCTGAAAAGCCTTTACTAATACTGCTACTGCGACTCTACTATTGGGCTTCGGAGTTTTATCGAGTCCCTCCTGTTTCTACTGCTCGTCTTACTGAAATATTCTAGAACCGAGCTCCAGAGGACAACAAGTCGCTCATACCGGATCCTCCTCACGACATATCCTCCTCCCAGTGTGTGTGACCTAAGAACCCTCCTCACGATATATTCTCCCAGTTTGTGACCTGATACTTAGGGACTCTAGTGAGATCGGTAATTTTTTATAAAACTATTTGTATTTTTTTATTAATTTAAATTAAAAAATATAAAAATCTACTTATAATCTTTGTTTCTCTTAGGTTTAAGTTTGATTTGTTACAATGTACATAGTCAAACAGTGGAATAAAACCCTCCCGAAGTTTGTATGGAAAAAATGTGGACAAGTGTCACCTTAAACTGCAGATAAGTTTACACTCTCACATCCCACTCTTAGATAGCACATAAGGTTACACTCTCACATCCCACTCTTAGACTGCAGATATGGTTACACTCTCACATCCCACTCTTCGTCCCGTATTACAGAACCTCACTCAAGACTCAAGCATTACTTAAAACTAGTTTTAACTAATCAAATAGCTCTAAACTCGTTTTAAGTAATGCTTGAGTCTTGAGTGAGGTTCTGTAATTCGGGCCTAATTCTGTAATATGGGCCTTAGACTGCAGAGAAGGCAAACGGCTCCCTAAGTGCGTAACACACTATCATCCATAATCTGATTCATTGTGTTGAAGGATATTGCTAATTCACTGCTTAACATGTTCAACAAATATATCTGCTTAGCAACTTAAATAACGCAATTATTGTTGTTAAGCTGTCAAAATGAAAGCGATTGCTACTTATGGTGTGCTACAAAGTTATGGTGGTGAGGCATAGAAACAGGACAGTCATACAAGCTTATTTTCACAATATTTGTTCAAAGTTGTCCTTAAAATGTCTTGAACGTGGTATCCGTACCACAAACAGTATCTGTACATAGTAAGCGGCCTAATCTGGCAGTTTACACGCATCGACATAGTTTGTGAATTACCACTTTCCCGTCCCGTTTCCGGGATAATCCACACGTGAATCCCGGGGTGTTAATGATTTATTTTTGTTGGGACACCGTGTCCATTTTATTATGGACATCATTTATGTATAAGGTAATTCCTTAGGTTATTCGGTGGGAAGACCGCATTGAGATATTGTTTGAATTGATAGATTGGTGATGTAGGAGAAGTAATATTTTATTGGAACGGCACCCTAATTACGTAACTCACGATTTATCATAATTTGCTTCGTTTTGAAACAGATTGTTGAACCATTGCTTCAAATGCTTCATATGTTCGAAAAATGTATATAACGTAATTAACGCAATGAATATTGTTGAACTGTCAAATTGAAACAGATTATGATTAATCGTGAGTAACGCAATTAGTGTGCTGGTAATAGAATGTGTGTACTACGACATGAAACGGATGGGACAAGGTGGAACTTATCCCATTCAGTCTTTTGGAGCAGATGTGTATTTTTGCTGAACTGCTTAAAGACCTGCGTATATTTTACTGAACATGTGATATTTTTGGTTCGACGTAATATTAAATTAAGAAAAGTGGTGGCCCAGTGGTAACTGCCGCTAATTAGGTCCTAGGTTCAAACTTTTTGTACAAAATTTCATCACCACTGTTCTCATATTAGTGAAGGACAACATCGTGAGGAAACCGGTATGTCCTAGAACAAAACAAAAACAGGCGACAACTACCAACCTACTATAACATCCAAGAAGAAGTAGAGTTATGCGTCCCAGCAGTGGGAACACAATAGGCTGATTACATTATACAAGAGTATGTTGATATTTGTAACTAACTATACTTTGTCGATGCTTAGGTATTTGACTTTCAGTTTAACAGATTTAGGATTGGTACACAGTTTGGTACAATGATACACACTTAATTTGAATTGAATACATTACCGTTTGAAATCATTTTCTTGTAAATAAATTCTATTTACAACAAAACACACCGGAAACAATTAAAAATGACCGAAAAATAAATCAATTAAATTACAATATAATGTATAAAATAAAACACCCGTGACGTTAATGGTATAACAGAGACAATCCATAAAAAAGTGCTGGGATACGCCCTCGCAATCCCGGGATGTTCCCCTTGACAATACCAGTCGTATAACGTGTCATATTATTTCAACCTGGGACGTTTTATTCGTAAATGAATTGCGAGTAATTTCCTGGTCTGTCGGGGTAGAACGGAATAGGACAGTACTTATGAAATTTAATTTTAATCGTTGCTCTAATTTTGTGTATTAATGTTTTTTGAATTATTTATTATTTCGTTCGTGTGGAAAGCATTTAGTAAGTGATTTTGATTTTCAATTTAATATTTTATATAGATACGTCCTGTTACATTCGTCCAGGGATTTTTTATATGCGTGTAGCATGCAACGTATAAGGAGACGGTGAACTTCCAACGTTACTTTCAAAACAAACAGAAAACCTATTCACTTCTTCATATATGTGAGAATGGATGTATAAAACGATCGTAAAAATAATGTGCGTACAAAATGTATTTTCTATTTGAGTGCTACTTCCATTCCAAACTGCAAAACTATTTTGTTACTTCCAAACTAGGAGTAGAGTACAACGCTCATGCATAACACAGAACTTCACCAAAACTACTGTGAGCTCAATATTAAACTTTTATCTCCTCCCAAGTTGTAGTATCCGCAGCAATGAAACAATAATAAACATAAACAAGCGGATATTTCCACGACGTCAGTAATCGTTGCATTTTATTGTGTCTACAGCGAAAAGGTCCAAATCGTTTTTTGTTTAGCAACTTGGGCCATCACGTGCCGCTAATCCGAATAGTTGCTAGCTCGCGGACTATTTATTACTGCTGTTACACTATGGCAACGATGGTGCACTTTTTTGCGTTTAAAAAAATACTTTTGTGCTGCAATAAACTAAAGCAATATTTTTAAAAATTACTTTTATTATTTATTTAAATCGAACACAAATTATTCATATAATAGTTAATAACACTTATAAAACTATGTTAGTTAACTATGTACTACAAAGATCTTTTGGTGCTTAAATTACAAGTGCGTTGTTGACAACATTTGAGAAATTATTTCGTAAAATGGGAGAGGCAACTGCCAAAATGGCGCTGGCATAGCTTGTTCCCAACACAAGCATAAGATAATAATAATAATACACCATGTAAACTAAACGTTACGTTTTAGATTGTTTTACATTTCATCAGTGAAAATAATTTTGACCCTATTTAAATTTGAACCGTTTTTAATTTGAAACCAAACCTGAATCTTAAATATCACGGAAAAATCAAAAAGAGACCACAAAATAACAATAATGGAATAAACCCAATCAAAAACTGCAGAATCTGAGGTGACATGACAGATATCGGTTACCTATCATAAGTTCGAAAATTATTTGACCGAATTTCATTTCACCTAAAACTTTTCAACTATTATCGTTTCGTTTTTTTTTTTTACTTCATCGAAGTCACGTCTGCCACTGTAACAGTTGACCTATTATCAGTTCGATCTTTTTCGTTACTCTGACGTTTCATTTGGCCGAAATTCTTTTTACCGAAGTTACACTTATTCAAAATAACATTTGTTCGAAGAACAAATGTTATAAAAAACAACATTTGTTTTCAAATAACATTTGTTTTCCGGACATTCATTATACCACTGTTTTAATTACCAAACTTTAATTTCAACCTCTATTTGTCACTATTCTCTATTTTTTATCTCATATTTTCGTTTCATCCTTGTTTGCATGCAAACATGCGCTTCAAGCATGCAAGCAGGCATGCAGAGTACAAGCAGGCATGCAGAGTACAAGCAGGCATGCAGCATGCAAGCAGGCATGCAGAGTGCAAGCAGGCATGCAGAGTGCAAGCAGGCATGTAGAGTGTAAGCAGGCATGCAGCATGCAAGCAGGCATGCAGCATACAAGCAAGCATGCAGCGTGCCAACAAGCATGCAACGTGCAAGCAGGCTTGCAACATGCAGCAAGCATTGTTTCTGTGACGGCTCCGGCGCTGTGGGGTTTGGGCGGCCCCACGCGAGTTTATCGTCGCTACACTCTCGGGGTGGGGCAGACAAGACTGCATGAAGTCGGTTTTCCACCGATGCAACCCTCACAAAATTTTGTAGCACAAAATGTTGAGTTTTATGACACTATTTTAGTTTAATATTGAAAATGCTAAGGCTATATTTATTTGTGACCAAATAATATTATTCCGTAAAATTTAGTTTCTGTGTGGTGAAAATATGGCAAAACAATAATTTGGCTAATGAAAAAAGTTCAAAAGAGGCTTCGGCCAGTAGCAAAAAAATATTTTGTAAATCGGAAAAATATAGTTCGGTAAAATAATATCTATGACACATAATGATACTTCGATGATCTAAAAATATGTCAAATAATGCATATAGCAAAAATGACGTCGGTCAATAGTTTTCGGTAAAATGAAATTCGAACAAAAAAAGAATCGGAAAAGTGATCGGTTCCCCAGATGTCATCTCCGACCAACAATCATTCCAACAATAAAGAAAATAATGAAATGTTGACGAGATCAGCGGCATGTCGAGCACGCCACTAACTCTTGACTCATCGCTCTGCTCCTCCTCGCCGCCTCCGGTACCCAGTTTAAGACCTCGAGGTCCACCGGCCTCTGATAGGGTTACAGCTCCCGGCGGAAGTGTGCAGCGCATGAGATGGACACGATCCATTAATGAGAGTGTCATTCGCTTGTCAAAATAAGTGGCTGTATGAATTTACAAGCTTTGAACATCAGAATGGTTACTGCTTATTTACTGTTTATTAAGGTTCTTATGAATATGATTTGTAGGGAAAGGATTTCATGAAGTAAAGCACAGAAAGACAAGACTAGGCATTTATTTCAATTAGGCTTGTCATTATTTAATCAGAAAGCTAGTCGTCCGTTCCAAAGCTAGGTCTTCATGGAGAAGAAGGACAAGAAACTCCATGAAAACAGTATTGATATATATCAACACATCTCTTACATTGCTATGAATTATCGTTATCCTACATGCATTTGATTACAACTCTTGGACCTTTGTCCAAGATAACTCGGTATTATTACAATATTGTTATAATAAGCAACAATTACGGTATAATAATAAATTACATAACTTACATGACATCTGGTCGATCTATTCCACACAACAATGGCACTAGAACTAACCCACTGAACATCTACCGAGCAACTGACTCGATACCGTCATTACAATCCTTTTTATATCCTATTGTGTCAGTCATTTGAATCAGCGTATTATATTAAATAAAAATAGAAAACATAAAATATATGACAAGTATAATAAAATACTACGTAATCATTAATAGTAACAACATCCAAGTTATTTTCAAATATTAAGACAGCTATTTTTGTAAACATATAGTCAAATTAGATACTTGTATATTTGTTCAACGCTTCGTTAATGTGACAGATGACATTATCCACCTAACAATATCAGAATAAATAATCTAACACGGCCAGACTGACAAGTACTTCGTTCTCAAAGTACCTATGAATCTACCGTCTCACAAAAACGACAGCACTTGATCTGCCTATATATCGAAACACTTTTTTTATCTCCCTAATTTAATAGAAACAGTGAACAATTCTGTCATAATAAATCACTTCTCACTATAATTAAGTTTACATAACAATTGTTATAGCAACGATTCAGTAAGTCATTCATAATTAACAGCTGCATCGCAGTACTGGCCAGTGATCATGAAAATAATTCGTATATTTCATAGCTCGGTCAATCCGACAATATTTTTGAAAACTATTCCCGCCGAAAGCCCGACCGACCAACCGTCCCCGCAATAACACGTATTTTTTCTGCGCTCTCGTTGTAAAATCCTTTGCGAGTGTAAAAAGTTTAAATCATATCCTAAAACCTATACCGTTGTGGCCTCCTTGCCGGATTACCGCCATGGGATCTGGAGGCAAAGGTCCTCGCGCATATATGGGAGTGTCGCGAGGAGGCCAAACGCCGGGGCGTTAGTCCGCTGCCGCAGGAAATCGCGGCACAGCGGACAGAGCTCCGGCGGGATCTCATGGTGACATGGAGAGAGCGATTGTCGCAACCCAGTGCTGGGCACGCCACGATTGCGGCGGTAAGTCCCCTCTTTGAGGAGTGGTTTGAGAGGCGGCATGGCGTCCTCACCTTCCGCCTGACGCAGGTCCTCACCGGACACGGTTGTTTCGGGAGGTTCCTGTTTCGGATAGGGCGGGAGGAAACGCCCGGGTGTTTCCACTGCGAAGATCGCCCTGAGGACACGGTGGAGCACACGGTGGCGGTCTGCCCTGCTTGGGCGGAGCACCGCCGTGTCCTCGTGGAGGCGATCGGCGGCGGCGATCTCTCGCGTCCGGCCCTGGTCCAGGCCATGGTACGGAGCGAGAGGGCATGGGGAGCCGTCACCTCCTTCAGCGAAGCAGTGATGCTCGCGAAGAGGGAGGCGGCGCACGTGAGGGAGAGGCAGCATATGCGCCCTCGCGACCCCAGCCGCCGCAGGATACGGAGACGCCCTGGGCGTCGGGAATCCCAGGCCGATTTCCGGCCACCGTAGGCATGGGCTTGCGGACGGCGAGTAATGGGTAGCTCGCTGTCCGGTAAGGACCAAGCCCAAGTCGACGGCGCGTTGTGTTCCACGCGCGCCTCAAAGAGATGTCAGCACAAATAGTGATGGGACCCGCAAGGGTCGATGCCTGCCAGGGGTGCGGGTTTGTTCGAAAGAGACACCACAGCCCCTGGCTTAAGGGCTACTGAAGGAACACGGGTGGGTTTTAGTCAGTAAAAGTCTGACACGCCCTCCTGCTCCACCCAGAGCGGGAGAAGTTATTTGATGATTTCCCACCCAAAAAAAAAAAAAAAAAAAAAAAACCGATACCGTTGTGTGGCTAGTGTACAAGACTCATAGTGCGCAAATTTATTTATTTTTAATTCCACCCAGTGATCAACAAGTAAATACAGTTTTCTTGAAGAAATCAGTGCAAATTAAAAATTATTCACCTGCCGAGCGCATGAGTCCTCGTGTCAACGAACAGCTGAGCGAGACGGGGCGACGCGACGTATAGAGGTCGACGACCGGCCTTCGGCACACTATCTCCGAGGACACGTTCGGCTGGATTCGGCGTCTGCTCGGGCTCACGGAAATCACCGATCACAAGAAGTGTTATCAACATCGATCTCACTACTCCTGCGCACCGTAACTAAGTCATTCCGAAACGGTCAACGTAGGCAAATGGAGGACAGTGAAGAGAGCAAGCTATGCGTTTTTATGTCGGAAATGAAGCAAATGTTTCAAGATTTTAAGGCCCACCAGGAGGAAAAATATGAAAAGTTGTTCTCACTGGTAAATAGCAATCATGATTCTTTTGATCACCTCTCGGCTCAGCACCACGATCTTAAATCACATGTTGAGTTTCTGGAAACTGGGCGAAAGGAAAATCTTTCATATATAAGCGATCTCGAAAATAAGTTGGATAAAATGGAGCAGAGCTCGAGGTCCTCCTGTTTAGAGATTCGAAATATTCCATGCGCCAAAGAAGAATCAAAGTCCTGTTTGTTAAAAAGGTACTCTACAATCCTCGCACCCGTACTTTGCCATATTTTCAACCTATGCCTCGTCTCGGGTACCTTTCCATCTTCTTTCAAAAAGGCTATTATTCATCCTATTTTTAAAAGGGGTGACCGCGCATCTGTCAATAATTACCGCCCTATTACGGTGTTACCTGCCATGTCCAAAATCTTAGAACGACTGATTAATAATAGACTGACCTCATACCTTGAAGGAAACAATTTATTGTTAGCCAACCAGTTTGGGTTCAGGAAGAAAAGATCAACTTCTGATGCAGCCTTGGCACTGATGAATGGAATAGTTGATAAACTAAATCAACGCAAAAAATGCCTCACAGTTTTCATTGACTTTGCAAAGGCATTTGACACCGTTCCTATTCCCTGCCTTCTTACTAAACTAGAATGTCTCGGCGTACGTGGTATGCAACTCCAGCTCTTCCATTCATATCTTTCAGACCATAGGCAGATAGTCAAAATCGACGGTTGTCTTGGTGAGGAGCTTCCCATTTCATTCGGAGTACCTCAGGATAGTGTCTTAGGCCCTACTTTGTTCCTGGTGTTCATAAACGACCTGTGCAATATGCACCTGAGCTCTGGTAACATTGTCTCTTTTGCCGATGATACTGCAATTACCTTTCATGATGAATCCTGGGCTGGACTGAAAACAACTACTCAAACTGGATTTGATATAATATATAGATGGCTTATCTCTCACTCACTCACGCTAAACACGAATAAAACTAAACTCATAACATTCTCTCTAAACTCCACTACGCAACCCTTGACACCCATCACTCTAAAAGCTCACTCCTGCCGGGCCAATCTGACTACTTGCAACTGTCCTACAATTTTCTCTACTGACACGACTAAATATCTCGGTATCATCCTAGACAAACACCTTAACTTCAAAGCACATATCACCCACCTTACAGCTCGAGTTCGTAAACTCATATATATTTTTAAAAGACACATTGCCAATACTTATGTGATACGCACCATGTATCTTGCTATTTGTCAGTCAGTAATTTCGTACTGTATTAGTATTTGGAGTGGAACTGCGAAAACTACACTCAAACCTCTGGAAGTGGCTCAGCGAGCCATTCTTAAGGTTGCTACTTTCCGACCAAGGCTCTTCCCAACCTTTGAGCTGTACAAAAAATGCAAAGTTCTAACGGTCTGGCAAACATTCTTTCTGAACACTTTATTACAACAACACACACAAACTCCTTTTACACAAACTCAATCCTTACTCAGGCGAAAGAACGAAATTTGCAAAGTACCCTTCACACGCTTTGCTTTTACTAAACGTTTCTTTTACTATCTTGGCCCATTTTTATATAACAGAATAAACAAAACTATCCCTTTACATTAATCCTCTTATGAAATGAGTAAAAAACTGATAACAGACTTTTTAACCACTTTAAACTACGACGACACTGAATATCTGCTCACTTCACAATCGTAATGACTTCTCTAATACTCCGTTTTTAAACTCATCCTCTTTCACTTCCGTTTACACACACTACACCTACATGTTTGTGTGTTTTGTGATCACAAAACATACACACACGTACTAACACTTAGTATGAGTCAAATGCGTTTGTACCTTATAGTCTATTAAAATGTTTGTACCCCTGTGGGAACCCGGGCTGGCGAACCTTAATCAAATCAAATCAAATCAATTTATTTCGGATTAAAAAATTATATCCCTAGGTGTTAGTAACAATAAACTTAGCTTAATGTTAGTACTCGTTCTGTAAAACGTTTTAATTTAAGCATGCCGGGTTGAGCGCCCTTTGCATGAATTAAGGACGCCACTGTTGAAGCAGTGGATGAGTATCCACTGCTTCAACAGTGGCGAATCCCACCTGTTTGCCAACGCATCCAGGATGCCGTTTGCGGTGCCACGCACTTGTCTGAGCAGCGAAGCACTTCGCTTACGTATGATTGCATAAAAGCAATCAGTGTGCGCCTCAGCAAACATAGTCGACGCGCTGCAAAAACGTGGCAGCCCAAACAACACCCTAAATGCGTTGTTAAATTGTACACGCAGAGTCCCGTACACTCGCTGCGTGTAGTTGACCCATAGACTGCACGTGTAGAAGGACTGACAATACGCTTTAAAAAGCGTCAGCTTAACTTGCTTGCTACAACGTGCAAACCTACGGGCCAACATGTTGCAACGCACACATAAAGCCCTCCGCTCCCTCTCAATATCCATGTCATCATTCAATTTGTCCGTGACCCAGTGACCCAAGTATTTAAACTGCCGAACGAGCCTCAGTGGTATCCCGCCTAGTGTTAGTGAGGTAAGATAACTATAACACTTCTTACCGGCTTTAAATATCATCAGCTCGCTCTTGGATGCCTTGTACTTGAGTCCATGGGCCGCAGCATACAGCTCACATATTTTTAAGAGCTTTCTTAGTGCACCAATCGATGGGCTCAGCAGCACCATATCGTCAGCATAGCTTATGTTGTTTACACAAATACCGTCCACGTGACAACCGATATTAGTACTGCTGAGTTCACCGATTAGTCGGTTCATGTACAGGTTGAAAAGCCTAGGGGAGCTCAATCCCCCTGCCTCACCCCGCACTCCAACCTGTACACGTCCGATTGTGCCCCTCCCCACTTCACACTGTTCTTTTGGTTGCCGTACCAATATTCAAAAACTGATGTTATCTCAGGAGGCAGGTCCAGGTTAATACAGGTTACCATGTAACCTAGCTAGGACGCCAGATTCAATAATGTTACTTTCTATTCAATTTAACCCTACATTGTAAAATTATATTTATTGTAACAGACTGTACCACACTTTTTGAAATAAATAAATTACAACTTAAAGACTGTCATTGACACTGGTATCCTATTGAACCTTGCAATACAACCAAGGGATGTGAGGGACATTTTCCGCATAAAAACAAAAGATCCTGCCAATAAAACAATTATTGTCGATTTTACCACCGTAATCACTACGGAAGAATTCCTCGTTAAGTTCAGGAACCACAACAAAAATGGCTTTAAATTAACAACCGAACACCTCAAAATTACTGGTCCTGCAAAACAAATATACGTATCTGAAAACTTATCAGCTAAGGTCCTACTGTTAGTTCTGTAAAAATAGGGCTGCTACATCGCGACCACGATTACGATTACTTTTTCCTAAAATTTTGTTACCCTGTTTCTAATATAATTAAGGATTATAAAAAATGAGTGATCTTACCGTGATCACTAGTGAAGTTGAGAAAATTGCAGTCTCAAATTGCTATACTTGTTCCCCGGAAGCAAGTGATAAGTTTTTAAATTGTTCTCTCCATGATCTTAAAATATTACACACTAATATTCGTAGCCTTAACAGCAATTTTGATAATCTGGTGGTTTTTATGAGTAGATTAACGTATTTGCCTGACAATATTATCCTGACTGAGTGCTGGTTGAGCAAATGCTCAACTACTCCCTTACTAACTGGCTACAACTCACACTTCGTCATATAAAACACAAAATGAGGGCGTGGTTGTTTATGTGAGAGATTGCTTTGTTGTCACTGTCAAAACTCCTACATTTAATGAGGCAAACGTTATTTTTTTTTAATTCTCAAATAAAGCTGCTTTTATCGCAATTTATCGTTCTCCTTCATACAGAGATTTATCTAACTTTCTTGACAGCTTAGACAGCTTGCTTGGTACTTTAACTCAATTTAAAACTGTAGCCATAATTGGAGATATTAACCTCAACATTACACCGGGGAGCACCGACCTGAATGCTGATGAATACCTCAATCTCACAGCTTCGCATGCAATGTTACCAGCCTACACTCTTCCAACTAGACTCTCGAACTGCCTTGACCATGTGATACTCCGCACTCAAAGCTCTGTTACTGCACTAATCATCGATTCTCTCATCACAGACCACTCTCCTATTATTATTTTTTGTAACCTCAATGTAAAATCTAAAACTCAAACTCCCCACCTCACCAGATTAAAAATTGACTTGCCTCGGGTTCTGGACCAAATTAACAGCTCTGATTTTTCCCTAATATTTCAATGTCCCAACCCAAATAAAGCTGTGGAATCTCTTGTTTCCATTATGTCCTTAGCCATCAAATCGCATTCTCATGTTTCACCAGTTCCCATTAGAAAACGCATCATTAACCCATGGATTACTCCTGGCCTGCTGAGATGCATACGTCACAGGGATAAGCTGCACCGTAAATATAAAAAAGATCCAGAGAATGAAACACAGAAATTGATCTTCTGTCGCTATCGCACCTTCTGCAACAATCTCTTAAAAAAAGTCAAGCGTGAGTATGAGCGGTACGAATTTCGGCTGGCTAGAAATAGTCCAAAAGCTACATGGAAACTTGTGAAACGGGTAGCATGCATAGGCCAAAGCAGACACTCGGCCACTGAGCTGCTAAGCTGCAGTGCCGAACCCTCGCTGTCTGTGGACAAAGTCAACAATAACTTTGCGAATATTGGTGGACTCTTGGCGGTTGAAATCGAACACTCTGTCCTCTATAAATATCTCTCGGATAGTCGTCCCAACCTTCAGATCCCGGGTACTTCCACACCGTCCGCACCTCAATCAATGGCCCTTCATAGCGTGGATAGTGCTGAGCTGGAAAATATCATCCTAAGCCTTAAAGACAAATGTGCTGTTGGATTTGACGGTATTTACTGGCACGTACAGATACAATTATTGGCCATTGGAAAAATAGGTAAATATAAAACTCTTGCCATCTTTTTAGACCTATCCAAGGCCTTTGACTCTGTCTCAATTCCCTTACTTGTTTTGAAGCTAGAGCATCTTGGCATTCGCGGGATGACCCACGATCTCTTCAGAAGTTATCTTACAGGTCGTAAACAAATAATAAAAATTGAAAACTACTTCAGCAACCAGGAAACGATTACTTTTGGTGTCCCCCAGGGCAGTGTATTGGGACCCCCACTATTTCTCATATACGTGAATGAGCTGTGTCAGTTATCTTTACCCAACTGCAAAATTATAGCCTATGCCGATGACACAGCTCTAATTGTGCATGGGAGGGACTGGACCGAAACTCGCCTCAACTCGGAGTTTGCCTTGAGCACCATCATGAGGTGGCTGACCACAAATCTTCTCACTCTAAATCTCAATAAGACCAAATTTATCACATTCTCTACAATGAAGTCAAGTCAGCCCCCAATACCGATTGAAATTCGTGCTCACACCTGCCCAAACTTACACGCAAACTGTCGGTGTCAACAATTAAAAAATACCCCAATTATTAAATATCTTGGTATCACTCTTGATAGCAATCTGAAGTGGAAGCAACATACAGTATGTTAACTAACAGAGGGCGTTCCCGTTAACCCGCAATAGTATTGCATCCATACATGCTAAAAAAAATATTACTATTCGAAAACAAAATGTTTTTTTTTTTTATATATTAAAATATTCACTAAAAATGTTAAATTGAGACGTAAAAGAAACACTCTGTACACGCGTACTTGAAGGACGGCAACTTCGCAATTTACCTATTTATGAACGACGGGCCGCGCCAGCGGCGATCTATTTGATGTGCGTAGCCCCTCCCCCTGCCCCCGGATGTCCACCTAATTTTAGTCGGAACTAATATCACGCGCTGAGCGGATGTGCATTATTTTCGCATTGAAACATCTTGCGTCATTCTTGTGTGAAAAATGCCGCGTTATCAGTTCAGTGCTCAGGAGTACCTATGCGAACATGGTGCTCATTTATGCTGAGTGTAATTATGATGGTGCACGTGCTCTGAGGATGTATGCTGAGAGGTACCCCAATGCACATCAACCGCGGAATTCTCGTGTTATTGTGAGTGCCCTGGTGCGTATTCGTAACAATGAACCGGTAGTGCCGCGTCGTTCTGGTGGCCCCCGACCCGTGATCTCTGTGCGGTTTAAAATTTTAAAGAAAAACAAGCAGCATGCGTACTCACTTCAAAAAGTACAAGGTCTGCTTGGTCCAGCTGACTTCGAGCGCCGGTTAACTTATTGCCAGTGGGCACTGCAGCGATGCGCGGAGGACACCCACTTCATCGAAAACGTCATATGGTCAGATGAAAGCCTATTTACGCGCAATGGCATGTGGAATGGACGTGTATGCCATCACTGGGCAGAAAGAGGCCATAATCCGCGTGCCACTCGGCCGTTAGCACATCAAATACGGTGGTCACTGGATGTGTGGGCTGGGATAAACGGAAATAAAATAATAGGACCTGTCTTCATCCCAGGGACTCTAAACCGTGTGAGGTATCTGGCTCTTCTTAACGACACCGTCGCGCGCTACCTCGACTGATTGCCGCTAGCCGAGCTCCGAAATGTGTGGTTTCAACACGATGGAGCACCCCCTCACATTTCAACAGAAGTGCGGTCGCGGTTAAACGAGTTGTTTGATAGCCGCTGGATCGGGAGGTACGGTCCCGAGGCGTGGCCACCACGGTCACCTGACTTAACGCCACTTGACTTCTTTTTTTGGAGTTGGGTCAAACAACTCGTTTATAAAAAAGAAAGCCACTCGCGGGAGGAGATGGAAATGCGAATCCGCACAGCATTCCGTGTTATCAGGAACCGCATACGCGAGGACCCGCTTTTAATGCGACGAGTGCACCAAAATAACCGTCGGCGATTGCAACAATGTGTAGACAGAGGAGGTCAGCATATTGAGCAGTTCAAAATCTAGGTAAGTTTTTAACATTATTTAAATGTATCATAATAGCTAAAACATTTTGAAAACATTAAAATAAAAAATAACACTAAACGACTGTGCTACAAAATTAATAAGTTCAGAAGGCCCACTCTTTCCTAAAACTGCTTTTATACTCAGGGAGTACCCCGTTCAACGAACGTGTTACTACTACTGTGACGTTACACGATTGCTATGAATAAACGCAAGTATTACGAAGGCAACTGCTTAAAGTAAAAGTTTTTAAATTTCTGTATTGGAGAAAAAATTCACTTGCTAATGTGTAATACCGTCATTATCATTTAAATCCTAGCTAAACTGTGGTTTAAATAAATGAAACTTTCTCCAAACTTAACCGCACACTATTTATTAGCGGTACATAATTTTTTAGAAAAAAATAATTTTTAAAAGCTTTTTTCAAATTAACACTGTAAGCCTGTCGTACCACCGGTCTGAGTGGCTAGGTTTTTTTTTTTTTTTTTTTTGGGTGGGAAATCATCAAATAACTTCTCCCGCTCTGGGTGGAGCAGGAGGGCGTGTCAGACTTTTACTGACTAAAACCCACCCGTGTTCCTTCAGTAGCCCTTAAGCCAGGGGCTGTGGTGTCTCTTTCGAAGAAACCCGCACCCCTGGCAGGCATCGACCCTTGCGGGTCCCATCACTTTTTGTGCTGACATCTCTTTGAGGCGCGCGTGGAACACAACGCGCCGTCGACTTGGGCTTGGTCCTTACCGGACAGCGAGCTACCCATTACTCGCCGTCCGCAAGCCCATGCCTACGGTGGCCGGAAATCGGCCTGGGATTCCCGACGCCCAGGGCGTCTCCGTATCCTGCGGCGGCTGGGGTCGCGAGGGCGCATATGCTGCCTCTCCCTCACGTGCGCCGCCTCCCTCTTCGCGAGCATCACTGCTTCGCTGAAGGAGGTGACGGCTCCCCATGCCCTCTCGCTCCGTACCATGGCCTGGACCAGGGCCGGACGCGAGAGATCGCCGCCGCCGATCGCCTCCACGAGGACACGGCGGTGCTCCGCCCAAGCAGGGCAGACCGCCACCGTGTGCTCCACCGTGTCCTCAGGGCGATCTTCGCAGTGGAAACACCCGGGCGTTTCCTCCCGCCCTATCCGAAACAGGAACCTCCCGAAACAACCGTGTCCGGTGAGGACCTGCGTCAGGCGGAAGTGACGAGTCGAGTGACGGTACTGAGTACTTAACAGTAAATTTATATCTTACGTATCTATAAAAAAAACAAGTACGTCGTTTGCAAAAACTTTATTGTGATAACACATTAATAAGTGCAACTTACAAGTGACGCTGTTATCTAGTTATTCTGTGCTGTGTACAACATAAAAAAGACTAAAAACCGTATTCGTTTTGGGTACTAGTATTTTTCTACCATAAACGTACAAAATAACAACAGACTTTTTAACTTAGTTGCTGAATATACTGTGTGACCAACTTTCAGTGTGTGTGCGCCCTTACGGTAACCCTGTGTTACGTCTTATGGTGTTACAACTTGCCATTACACCGTGATAACTGCCATAAACGCATTTATTGAGAACAGCGCCATCTGTTGTTTCGTAAGTGAACTGTTTAGTCTGCACGCAGGATCAATAACACCATGGTAAAGTGTGGTGGGTGCGGTAAATTTCTCTCGGCGGTGGCGGCGGATGCGGTTAATTGCAACAACTGCCGAATTTGGTATCATCGACAGTGCGCTGAAATATCCGAAAAAGGCCATCTAACATCACCCTGGCACTGCCCGGCGTGTAACAAAATCCTTGTGCGGGACAACCGGGCCGAAATGCCAGTTAGGGGCCGCGCAGAGGCACCACTGGACCAAGTCGACATGGAAATCTCATGGACACAAGTCCTTTAAATACCACCGCTTTGGACGTCACACATGACCTCACATCTGACATCACTACCGAACTGAGAAATTTTAAGGAGGAGTTTATCAACACGGTACGTAGTGAATTCCTATTACTGCGTAATGATCTTGCCGATTTAAGACTCATTAAAGACCACAAATGATCGTATGAGTAGTTTGGAGGAGAGAGTGGCTGTTATGGAAAGCCAAAAATCAGCACAACCCCAAGCCTCACCGGATGTTCATCAATTAATCGCCCAGTTGCGGAGCGATATAAATGAGCGTGATCAGGAGCTGCTAGCCACTGAAATACAGATCTCGAACTTGCCAGAGCCGAGCGGTGAAAATCCCATACATACGGCTATGCTGGTGGCGTCTAAGATGGGTGTAAAAATTGAGGTGCGCGACATTGTGAGTGCTGAGCGCGTTGGAGGCAGACGCATAAACGCGACGCAGCCGGCGCTGGTGGAGACCCGCCCGCGTTTCCTCGTCGTGCGCCTCGCGCGCCGCGATCTACGCAACGAGATGTTGGAGGCCGCGCGAGTACGTCGTGGTATGACTTCTGCTGATCTCGACATGCCCGGTCTGCCAGCGCGATTTTATGTCAACGAACGCCTTACGAAGCAGAATCGGGAGTTGTTTCGGATGGCGCGAGAGGCCGGGGGCCGGGTCGGCTGGCAATTTGTTTGGTGCAAAAGAGGCCGTATTCTTGCCCGACACAAACCCGGGGACGTCGCTTGCCAAATCCGTTGCGAGGCTGATGTACAGCGCATCTTTGTACCCGTACCTGTACCGGTTACTGACGGCCAAAATCGGCACTAAATATCTCACCATGTGTCTACCTAGTACCATAATTTATTTTTGTTTTGGCTTTTTTTGTTTTAATTTATTTTGTATTTTTGTAGTTTTTAACATAACGATGGCACGTATTTTACTAGATGTTGCAAAAGTTTTATGGATCTATAGTTATTATATGTTATGTTCGTTCTGCCCGTACCTCCGGGGAAACAGGTGTGATATTATGTTATTTTATGTTGATTGTCTCACGGCGGCGGCAGCGCACGCGCATGTCAGTGGGCTCGTAAAACGGTTTCGCTATACTCATATTACTTTATTAATTATTTACAACATTATCCTAAATCTATCTATATTTTCAATTCTTTTTACACTTCTACATATTATTACCATTTTACATATTCACATTATTATCTATACAATATTTGCAGATACCTATAAAAAAAATCTATTTAATGCTGAACCATTATTATTATTTACGCCTACAAATACTGATAAGATATTGAATGAATGCGCATTGGAAGTGTTGGCAAGTGAAGTGATAACTGTGGCAGTAATTTTACATTATATCCATGATGCCTAAAAGTGGAAAATATCTTAAGGTTGGCTTCCTTAACGCAGGGTCTCTGGGTACAGGCCATGACGATTTGGTTTGTGCTATTGACAGATATAGTTTTGATATAATGGCCATAAACGAAACTTGGCTCCGACCGGGGGAAGATGGGCGCGCGCCGGTCGTGCCCGGCTATCGTCTTCGTCACACTCCGCGGCCGTCAGGTGTTCGCGCGGGACGTGGTGGGGGCGTTGGGTTTTTTCTGCGGCGGGGTCTGAGCGCGCGCATCTGTACTCGCACGGCTGATCCCAGGTTCGATTCCGTGGAACAGATGTGGCTGACTGTATCGTTAAGCGGCAAAAAAATTGCTGTTGGTACAGCTTACCGGCCACCATGGCTTGATATAGATCACTTCCTTGATGCCATAACAAACACATTTGCTATGTTGGGAAACTGTGATCATTATATATTGCTCGGTGATTTTAACGTAAACATGCGGAACATAAACGAGACCAAAACCAAGAAGGTACAACAATTTCTAAATTGTTTAGGTCTCGTTCAACTTGTCACGACGCCGACTCATTTTACAGATACGAGTGAGACCCTTATCGACCTACTGTGTACAGACCTTAAGGCAAGGTACACGACGGTGGAATCCTTTGCCTCGATTATGGGTCATTCCATAATAGTTAGTGAATTTCACCTAAAGCGGGACAAATTTATACCATATGTTACAAAATTTAGGCCGATTAAAGACATATGCCGGGATAGTTTTCATACGGATTTGTCACAATCAAACATAGATCGTATTTCTGAATTTACCGATGTGGATAACATGGTTGATACTTTTAATTCCTGCATAATATCATTGTTTGATGTCCACGCACCGCTTAAAACGTGTCGTATTAAGGAATTATCCTATCCCTGGATTACGGACACTGTCCAGTTCATGATGCGGTTGCGGGACGAGGCATTAACTAAATACAGGAGTTCTAAATTAGATACAAAAAAACTTTATTATAAACAGTTAAAATCATTGGTAGAATGTTCCTTGTATCATGAAAAAATCGCTTACTTTAGGCACAATATAAATAATAAAATAAACAATCCTAAATTACTATGGAAGAACATTAAATCAACATTTGCACCCTCAAAGCAAGGACAGGACCTTCCGTCACATTTTAGAAATCCAGATCTGATAAATAACACTTTTTTAAAGGTCCCTGGCAACCCGGTGGCTAGCATGTCGCTTTTATCATACTTTGAGACCCACAGATATAGTGACGCAATATTCACAATTGCTCCTGTGGACCAAAACGATATCTCCCGCATTATTTCTGAGCTAAAGTCGAATGCTCAAGGCCACGACAACATAACCTTAAGTATGCTTGATCTAACTTTACCGCACACTTTAGCAATTATAACCTACATAATTAATTATTCAATTTGGACATCAAAGTTTCCTTACCAATGGAAAATTGCCACAGTTAGACCACTACCTAAGAGTCCAAACCCTCTAGAAGTTAAAGACCTGCGGCCGATCAGTATTCTGCCCTGTCTCTCAAAAGTAATGGAGAGAGTAGTGTGCCGTCAATTGACTCGGTTTTTGGAAGAGAACGAAGTGTTACCTGATCTACAATCCGGTTTTAGGAAACAGCGTAGCACTTCTACAGCGTTACTAGATGTTACGGACAATATCCTATCAGCCCAAGATAAGGGCATGTGTTCACTTATGGTGCTACTTGATTTCTCCCGTGCGTTTGATTGCTTAAACATTTCGCTATTACTGTCTAAATTAAAATATTACGGTTTTGACGACAGGGCCATTCAATGGTTCCACAGCTACCTCAGTAACAGAAAACAATTTGTAGAATTGCGTTTGTTGGACGGTACTACCTTAACCTCGGCTCTCGCTTCTATAGAAAGAGGCGTTCCTCAGGGATCAATTTTAGGTCCCATTATTTTTATTCTCTACTGTGCAGACATAATAAAGTGCCTTCAGAAATGCAAATATCATATTTATGCCGACGACGTCCAACTGTATTTATCTTTTAGTCCTGATGATTATGAATCAGCCATTAGAGACTTAAACGACGATCTAGAAAGAATCACCGCCTGGTCAGATGAGAATTGTTTGGCACTGAACCCATTGAAAACCAAGTATATGCTGTTTGGTACGAAGCAACAGTTGAAGAAGATACCATTGAGCCTTGATTTGACTCTAATGGGTGAGCCTATTGAGCGTGTAAATGAGGCGCGGAACCTTGGGTTATGTATGGACAACAGCCTTCGATTTGAGAAACACATTGCTACCTCAGTAAGAAACTGCTTCTATCGTCTGAAACTGCTTTATAAAATGAGGCCATTCTTGTCTGAAAAGCTTCGTGAACAGCTAGTCGAAACCCTTGTTCTGTCTAAATTGAACTACGCTGATACAGTTTACGGCCCACGTTTGCTAGCGCGTACCGATCGACTTATACAAAGAGTCCAAAACGCATGTGCACGCTTCTGTTACTCTGTTCCCCCTAGAAGTCACGTCACCCCCTTTCTTAACAAACACTTTATTCTAAAGATGAAGTCGAGACGAAAGTTACACTTAGCGTGCCTGCTTTTTGGTGTCGTTAAGTCTAAGAAACCGAAGTATTTGTATGACAAGCTGAGTTGGATGGCTAGTAGACGAGATTGCGCGCCCAGGCTATGTGCTCAACAACTTTCAACACAGTCTCATAGGACAGCGGCTTTCAGAGGCAGTTTCAGATACGCTGCATCTAAAGTGTGGAATAATATTCCACCACCACTACGGATTTTGGGCACTATCCACACGTTCAGAACACGTTTACGGCAGTATCTTATAGATTCGCAACGGAAACTTGATATGGTCGCCCTAAATGTTTCACTTATATGAAATGCTCACTGTACTTTACGTAAAAGATAATTCCTGTTGTATCACAAATGTGTAGGTATATATCGGATATGCGGGTGGTTTCTATCCTTTACTGCCAAATGCCCTAAACTCGATGATGTTGCTGTGCTATTCGCGGCGCTTATGTGCTGTCGCAGTTGTGAGACCTGTGGGAACCATAAACGAATACATTTCTTCTTTTTTTATTTTTCTTTTTCATCTCCATCTCGTACTTACTCTGTTTAATTTTAATGCATTGTTTTCATGTACTAGGCCATCGTGCCTGGCCTTATTTTTTTGCATCGAGATTACATAATACACCCTGCACGTTTTCAATTAATTATTACTTCATCCATTGTTATAGGTAGGTCGGTAACTACTTCATTTTCTTAAAATAGTATTAAACTCACTGCGACTTATTTTTTATATTTTTTTTTTTTAACTTCTTAATTATTAGTGTCTATTGATATTGTAACTACTCAATGTTTAATTATTTTTTTTATTCAAATAACCCAATGTAATTTTAATTTTTTCTTGTAAAAGCGAAATAACTGACAGTGTAATGTGCATCGTGCACGAATCCAATGTATACATATGTTTCGCTGAACTCCTGTTGTTTTCGTTTTATTCTGTTTTTGTAAGTTGCTATGATGTGTTTATTTATAAGTATAAAAATATTTATTTACCTATGCTGAAACTGTTTGTACTCCTCGTCACTTGTCCCTAAAGGTTCATTAGAAAACCAGCGTCAGACAGCATCTGTCTGGCATTAATGCTGAAATGAACCTTTTTGGCGCAGCCGTGAGGCACATATTGTACCTAGTTATTTATTTTCACTTTTTTTTGCTATTTATTTTGTGTTACACGAACTGTGTCCAAATAAACGGTATTCTTTCTTTCTTTCTTTCTTTCTAAGTGAGTGGCTAGGTAAAACAAATTTGTGTACTTGTTCCGTGAGTGGACCTTCTGCACTCGTATCTGTTTATTTTGTGGCCACGAGCCCGCGACGATGCGCGAACGTGTCGGCAGAAGCGCTGCTACCACCCCGCGTTCATTATGCGGCCGCTGCGTGCAGAATAACTGTCTAATACTCTGTATTTTAATTTTAATGTTATTGTTATATATTAACCTACCCTAAAAGACGATAAGGATATTGAACGGGAGCGAAGGGCGCTGGCGGTCAGAGCGAACATGGTCATCCGTAGGTTTGCTCGGTGCTCAACAGCAGTTAAAATAACTCTTTTTAGAGCCTACTGCACCACGCTGTATACATGTAGTCTGTGGACCGACTACACGCAAAAATCCTACAGCGCCCTTCGTGTCCAGTTTAATAACGCGTTCAGGATGATGATGGGGCTCCCCCGCTATTGTAGCGCATCAACGATGTTTGCGGAAGCCCGCGTATATTGTTTCTACGCAACAATGCGCAAGCGTAGCACCTCGCTGGTGCGGCGCGTGCGGGGGAGCCCCAACAGCATGCTAACCGCGCTCGCGGAAAGGCTCGATTGTGCTATAGTGACTCATTGTTCTAAGCGACACGCGTAGATTGTAACCAATGATATTTTATTTTTATGCTCATTTTATTAACATTTTATTTTTATTGAATTGTAATTGTATGTAATTTTAATCAATGTGACTGTGTGTGCTTGTCCTGCTATGTTCGTGCCCAATTATTATTATGAGTCTTGTTACTTGAAATAAATGATTTATTATTATTATTGAAACGTGGCTTAGATAGGTAGATACATGAATTTATGTTTTTTTTTATTTACCTAGGTACTAGGTCCTTCCAAATCCAAGGTGCCTCAGTGACGCATTCCTTTGTCAGCTGGGCATTTGAGACGGGTTGTTAAATGTTATTGCTAAACCTACACATGAAAATGAAATGAAAATGAAAATATTTATTTGTCCCGAATCAGTTACATTCATTATAAATGAGACAACCCCAGTAAGTAATTGATAATACTTGTGTTGGGGCTATCTCGCTCTTTCCCTTAATATTAACAATATTGAGACGATTGCTTACAGTATAAGTTGACAAAAAAAAAAAAAAAAAAAAACAAAAACTACATTTATGAAGAAAACCAAAACATTTTTTTTTTTTTTAAATAACCGTTAATTACTTATAAACTAAGTTTTAGCTCTTTGTGTAACTGTAGCTGTGTGATGTGAACCTGTACGTGCGTCTTATTTTTAAGCGGGATTTGTGTTGTTGAGTGTGCATGTCTGTGTTTGTGTGAGAATATGTGTTTGTGTGTGTGTGGATGTGTAGGTAAGCGTAGGTCTTTTTTGTAGTGCCGATGTGTACGAAGCGCAATTGATACATTGAACTTGGTGAGTACTCGTCATGATACAACAGAAATAACCAAAAAAATTTTTAACCAAGTCTAACTAAAACTTGCTCAGTTTCCTCGTATGTTAAGGATTTTAGCCACTCTGTTATTACCTTTTTGCATACGTGTGAAACCTCATGGTGGAACCCTACTTTTAGGTTTATTTTATTGTAAATATATGCTGACTGGGTTGCATACTGACGCCGTGCAAAAGCAGTTCGGACCCTTGGGGAGTATGCCACTGTATATCTTCGTCTTTTCTCCTGACTCTTTTCTTTAAATGGAATAGATTTTTGTAAGTACAGGGTTGTATTTAGGTAATATAGTTTTCTTACTGAAAGTAATCCACTGATTCGGTAAAGATCGACTGTGGGGAATCGGTATGGTTTATAGTACATGACTTTTATAAGTGACCTTTGGGCTCTTTCTAACTCAAGGAATTTAGTTTTAGCGGCTCCTCCCCAGACTGGTAAACAGTATGTAACAACTGATTGCGTGAGCGCAATATATGTAGATGCTATTTAAAGTCCTAGGAGGCATCACATATCTTAGATTTTTAAAAATCCATATAAATTTGCGCACCCGTGACGTGACAATCTCAATATGAGAATGCCAAGTTAAACACTCGTCAACTATAACTCCCAGGTATCTTGTGGATGTTACATGTTTAATGGCTTGACAATTACAATTTTGGTCCAAGTAGTTCTCACACGTGTGGATTCGAAGTCTAAAGTTAAGACCTGGTTTAGACCTTATACTGGGAGAAAAACACATGTAGTTTGTTTTAGGAACACTGAGGGTTAGTAGATTGTCTTTGAGCCACCTATCTATAGCAGCTAATCCTTGCTCGGCATTATGGCACGCAGTTATACTTACATAAATGTTTAATTTTACTGATAACAACCGATGACGACGTGTCTTTCTAATTCATTGTACCGCTAAAGTGCCCGTGGGAACTCTAGTTCCCAGACGTTTTATGCCGCCATTATAAAAGTCGCCGCTCGCCACTCAGCGCGGCGCGGCGCGGCGCGGCGCGCGGCGGCCGGTTCGCTCTGCTTCATGAGTATTCGTGAGACGCTCGGCATCGTGCGTATTGCAACGTTGCCGGTTTGTGCAATGCTACTACGCTAGGTTAGTACCTAGCGTAGTAGCATTGCACAAACCGGCCGGCTGTTTAAAATCAAAATAGTAGCGCGGAATAGTTTCCGCGCTACTATTTTGATTTTAAACAGGTGGTTTCGAATTTATTGCAAATTATTTTATTTTTTTTAATTCGGATTATTTTATGCTTATTTTTCTATGCTGATATTTTTATTTTAATCTATTAATAATATAGATTAACGAGTTTAGGGGAACGCCTTCTGTTATTTAACATACTGTATTGACTCAATTGTAGCTCGTGTGAGAAAACTCATTTATATTTTTAAAAAGCTCAGAGGCGCGGTCGATTTTAGCTGTTTATTAACCGTCTACCTTGCGCTCGCTCAGTCAGTTCTGGGGTATTGCCTAACGGTCTGGGGTGGTGCCGGTAAAACGGTGATGCTACGAGTCGAACCAGCGCAGAGGGCTGTCCTGAAGGTGCTGGCAAGGAAACCGATCCGATATTCGACATCCTCTCTGTATACCCTCTGCCAGGTTCTCACCGTCAGACAGCTTTTTATCCTCCAAACTATTCTTCGCAAACACACCCAGCTTACCTTTGACCCTAAATGCTGTTCTGCACGCCACTCAAATAGGGTTTGTAACACTGAGTCCCGTAGAACCTTAGCTGCAAGTCGTCATTACAAGCACTTACGTTCAACAATCTATAACAAAACGAAATGTGACAGTAATCAATACATGCGATTGTTTAATATTTTAGAAACTGTATGTGTAAATTATGAGAATGTACTAGTGATGGGTGATTTTAATATGCCATCTACATCAGTGGAAGTGCAAAGTTACTTGGAGTATGTAAATGCTTTCTGTGGATTTCGTCAGGTAAACAATGTTTGTAATATTAATAATCGTACTTTGGACTTGGTATTGACTACGTTTTTGGCCAGTGACATTGAGGTAGAACTGTCAGGTGAACCGTTAGTGAATATTGATGTTCAGCATCCTCCCCTGATCGCTAAAGCGAAGTTTGGAGGTCGATTCAATGATCCATTGACGGTACACAACCCGTGTTCTGTACGCGAAAAGGATTCCGTTTTATTTGGTGAACAGAATTGGAATTTTACCAAATGTGACTTTTCCAGACTTTACCTTATTTTGCAGTCAGTTGATTGGGAGGCATTATATAAAATTTCGGATCCCGATAGGGCATTAAATTACTTTTATAGCGTAGTTAATGAAGCCATTAGTGAATGCACACCATCAAAAAACAGAAGTGGTTATAAGTGTAAATATCTGTATCCAAACTGGTACACATCTGATTTAATACGTGATATCAAAACAAAGTGGAGGTATCATAAGTTGTTCAAAATAACGGGTTCCTATAGCGACTACGAACGATTTTCTTACTATCGAGCCCAAGTTAAACACAAATTAGTGTTAACGTATGACGATTACCTGTCTAGGCTACAGACAAATATAAAAAATGATCCAAAATCTTTTTGGAATTTTGTTAGAAGCAAGCGAACTAATCGCAACAAAACTCGAGTCACAAAAGATGGAAAGGAGTTGAGGGACGAAGAGTGTGCGGAATGTTTGGCTTCCTACTTTCATTCAGTGTATAACGAGGTGCGCCCGGCGCTGGACCCCGCTGAGGCGGAGCGTGCGGCGGGCGGAAGCGCGGGCGCGGCGCGAGTGCACGTTGGTCAGATCGACTTGCGCGAGCTGCGCGCCGCGCTCCGCCACCTCAAGCCCAAGCATTCGGTGGGGCCAGACGGAATCCCCCCTTACATAGTTAAAGACTGTAGCATGGTGTTTGAAAACCCATTACTATACATTTTTAACTTGTTTTTAAAGTTAGGTCAATATCCCAACCAATGGAAAATCACTAGAGTGATCCCAGTTCCCAAGGGAGGTTCGGGAACTGATGTTAGTGGCTACCGACCGGTGGCAGTGCTGTCGGCGTGTGCTAAGGTGTTTGAATCGGTGTTGCACAAGTGTATTTCAGATCAAGTAACTTCTCGCCTGACCGACGCACAACACGGTTTTCGTACGGGTCGAAGTACGGGGAGTAACTTGTTCTCATTTATGACATACCTGGCGCCTGTTATTGACGCCGGGGGACAGGTGGACACTGCGTACTTCGACTTTCGGAAGGCGTTTGACATTGTCGACAACGATGTGCTGTTGGCTAAGTTTGCAGCATTTGGTTTCACACCCCACCTTCTAAAATTCTTTGCGAACTACCTTAGTGATCGCCGGCAGTACGTCGAATATGGTGGATATGTCTCCAAGCCATATTTCACGTTTTCGGGGGTGAGTCAGGGTAGCAATATTGGTCCATTAGGATTCATTCTGATGGTCAATGATCTCCCTGAAGTCGTAAAAGAGGCGAAGTGTTTGCTATTCGCGGACGACCTCAAGTTGTTCCTGTCAGTAGCAAATACTTCGGATTGTGGACGGCTTCAACAGGATGTTGATAGGGTAGTGCAGTGGAGCACTGATAATAAGTTAGGTTTTAATATTTCTAAATGCAGTATAATGAGCTACACTCGCGCTCGGGAACCTCTGCTGCATCAGTATGAGATGGAAGCCGCGGTCATGTCACGAGTCACACATGTGCGGGACCTGGGGGTAGAGATGGTTCCGGAATTGAAATTTCGTGGGCACATCTTAGATATATGTAGCAAGTCCTACCGTAACCTTGGGTTTATCCTCAGATAGTGCAAGGACTTTCAGAATACGGCAGTAGTTAAAATCATGTACAATGCGCTGGTACGGAGCCGTCTTGAAACGAGTGCTATAATTTGGAGCCCCCATGAGACTAAATACAGAGTCATGCTGGAAAGAATCCAGAACAAATTCACTCGGTTTCTGTATTTCAAGCAGTACGGCGTCTATCCTTTCTTTCCGCTGTTGTACCCGAGTCTCTTCGTAATAGGGATGGTAGGGTACAGTAGG
Source organism: Polymixis flavicincta (assembly GCA_949987655.1). Lineage (NCBI taxonomy): Eukaryota > Metazoa > Arthropoda > Insecta > Lepidoptera > Noctuidae > Polymixis > Polymixis flavicincta. Next base: position 27,869,017 of record OX465175.1, read on the forward strand.
CTGGCTGTGCGGAGGGACGTCGCTCTTTGTAGCTTTGTGTTTCGGGTGCTGCGCGGTTGGCTGCACCACCCTGAACTACTGGCAGAGCTAGGGCTGCGCGCGCCAGCCGGATGCGGCGGCTCGCGTCGCCCGACGCCAACACTACTGGAGCCATCCTCTAGGACAAACCTGAACAGGTTGGCCCCCTTGTCACGAGCCATAAGAATGGTGAATATTATTTCTATGGAGGTGGATATATTTCAGTGCAGCTTGAAGAAGTTCACAGAAGTAGCACTAAAGTGCATTGAAAATATTTAGAGGTAGATTAATTTCTTGTTATTTTTATTTTATTTTTTATTAATGTAAGTAAGAGGATTTTTGGAACTGTTTTGTTTGTAGTCAGTAATAACATCGCATTGGCGCATTAGCTGTTAAGGTGTTATGTACGCAATTTTAAATAAATAAATAAATAAATAACAAATTAAACAAAAGCCTACACATCTATCCACTAACAAAGAACAAATGCAAAATAAAACTTGATTCCTGGTTAAAATTACAAAATGATGAGGATACAGAAAAACTCGTGGAAGTGTAAAATACTCATCACTCCCTCACACACCCTAACAAAACCACACACAAACACACATGCCACAAACACCCCTTCACACATCAGTAACACTCACCCATTCACCTCACACTCACTCCATTAACTAAACGTCATAATACATCCCAAATCATTGTCTTGTACTGCTTATTTTTTACCGTATTTTTTTTATTATAAATCTAAATTAACTTGATTACCTACTAAGCACTTTTCTGTATGGAACATCATTCCATTCTGTATCTGGAGAAGGGCGTTGTTAGCTGCGCTGCAGTTTATACTTTTGCAGCTACCATCGTTTTACTTGTTGTACTTAGTCTTGTGTTATTTGTTCCGAAATAAACTTTTATTTATTTATTCAATAATATTTAATAATATTTAATTTTTAATATTCTATTAACAATTTATACATTTGACTTGGCCACTCCGACCAATACGTTACTTTTAACAATTATCCATTATCATAATATATAATCTATGTCCATGTATCGTTTGAATGCTAGGTTAAACTGAAATGCACCAAGATTATCATCAAAATGCCAATAAATTTGAAAATACCTTTCACGGCCATTCTGAACTGTACTTCGTTCTCGAAGTACAAGTCTCAAAAGCAATAAGAGGAATAATTTTATATTGTTATCATTGGTTTATGACCCAAGTGATGTTAAAGCCACACCTGCTGTACGTGAGTACGCTAGTAACACCAGGCCTATGACCCCAGCAGTTATTTCCATTGGTCTATAACCCAAGTGATGTTAATTCACTTTTGCTTTGCCGACTGCCTAGACGTGTCAAGTCCCCTCCACCCGCTGCTAGTGGGATAGACTTGCACCAAGCAAATGACTGACCAGCGGAAACAAATTTCATCAGTTACCTCGTCATGTCAGTCCCATTCACCCGCAGCTGATGAGATAGACAAGCACCAAGTAAACGATTGCCCAGCGGATTTTGACATTCTTTTGCTTTCCCTTTTTTACTTTGGCTTGTTTCACAAACCCGTTTAATTTCAGCTTAGCTAAACAAATTTATTAAATTTGTCTGTTTCTCAAGTCTCATCCTTGTGAGCATTGGAAATTCCAATCGGATACAACATACAGTTTCATAATTACCTATGTCCTTATAATGAAAAGCTCACAAGCTAATTCTGAATATCATAAAATAATACAAACGCCAAAGGAGAAAGAAAGAAATTTGCATTAAGTACATACGCTACTAAATGATCACTTTCATAACTAAACAAAGTATAACTATACATTCCGGGTCTACTACCACATCCTAAAATATTTGTATCATATTTATGCCAATAAGCAATTATTTAAAAAAATACTTGGACTACTTTAGTCATACACCGTTCATGACAGATTTCAAAGCTATAGAAGCTAGTTTGTAAGCTAGTAAGTATCAACACTTCAAAATGTATCTTATGTAGGACCAATGAGTCTCATCTATAGGTAGAGTATTCAAATCAAATGAGCTTCACATGTTGGTATTAAAGTTATTTTTAAAGTTCTCATTTGTCTACATGTTTGGAAGGTAATTCGCAAACGCAGATAAGATGTTAGCTTGTTTTTTAATCATGATATGATGAAAGACAAATGGAAATACATTTAGCAACTTTAAACTCATTTCTTAACCGATTTTATCAATTTATTTATCCAGTAACCTAATCACATTGTACGATGCAATTATAAGTAATTGGTTCTACTTTTATAATTTAGGAATTTCAAAATTACTGCTTTCTATCTACTATTGCATCCTCTAATAATATTTTAAAGCAATTGGTTCAATGATACATAAGTATTTAACTGTCTTTTGTCTGTCTTTTGTAATTATGACGTTCAAAAAGTGCTGACTCTCAGCCTAGTTTGAATAAATGACTTTTGATTTTCATTGATTAACAGTCAAAACATACTAATTTCTGTCTTTAATAAGCCAAGCATGAACCAAATGCTCGATAAACAATAAAAATGGTCTAAAAGTATTTCGCAATACCTGATCTTTCAATTTAAACATCTTATCATCTTATCCATTTGTAAATGTAAAACAGCCTCTAAGGGCCTTACCAACTTAAGCTATTTCTTATTTCGGAAAACAAAATCCAGATACTTCTCACAGCAGGCTGACGTTCCAGTCTCAAAGCTCACATAGTAACTTGCATGCAGCTCCGCAGCTCCGATGTCAGGGGTAGCTGGATGTCATCATTATGGCATGAGTGAAGTCAGCGACACTCCAACCAACGGTTTTCAAAAGATTGTCAGCTTTGAACATCAGAATGATTACTGATTATTTACAGTTTATTAAGGTTCTTATGAATATGGTTTGTAGGGAAAGGATTTCATGAAGTAAAGCACAGAAAGACAAGACTAGGCATTTATTTCAATTAGGCTTGTCATTATTTAATCAGAAAGCTAGTCGTCCGTTCCAAAGCTAGGTCTTCATGGAGAAGAAGGACAAGAAACTCCATGGAAACAGTATTGATATATTCCATCAACACATCTCTTACATTGCTAGAATTATCGCTATCCTACATACATTTAATTACAACTCTTGGACCGTTGTCCAAGATAACTCGGCATTATTACAATATTGTTATAACCGCTTGAGTGGCCATGATGACGTCATCGCACCCATTTGCGTCGTGGGTGGTTCGCTCTCTTATCGCAAACTCGAAAAAAACAATGGATCTTTGTTTGTGGGTTAGTTCGTCTGCTTATTGTTTTGGAATGCTGAGTAAGCAACAATTCAAGCTCAAGTAAAATCCATCCTTCGTTTAAAGGCTTACTATTCCATTAACGACTATTTAAATGATAAAACAGTTGGTCGCTGTGATTAACACAAGACAATGTTTATGTTCTTTCTCCAGAATTAGCGTACCTAGTGACAGGTTTTATGGGTTCATATAATTATTTAGTTAAACACTTTTTTTTCTCAATTTTATTGACCAAGTGTTTTTTTTTAATTATCTATCTATTATGTCATTAATTATTGACATGATCTAACAATAATCCAGCATTGCATATGTAAGCTATAGAGCCCTTTATACCAGGAGACTTTTATTTTTGGTAATATGCGTTATTGTTTATTACTTTGCTTTTCTATGTATAGAATCAAGTCTATCCGACTAAACATATAGCTGTGCTGCTGGGGAGTTTGTTGCGCCACTTCTTCTTCCCAGCTAAAGCACTAGGAAGTGTCCAATGGTGGGCGTTTTTGGGGGACTGTCTTGTGTATTTTGACGTTCGAAAAGTGCTGATTCTCAGCCTAATTTGAATAAATGACTTTTTATTTTGATTTTGATTTTGATTACGGTATAATAATAAATTACATAACTTACATGACATCTGGTCGATCTATTGCACACAACAACGGCACTAGAACTAACCCACTGAACATCTGCCGAGCAACTGACTCGATACCTTCATTACAATCTTTTTTATATCCTATTCTGTCAGTTATTTGAATCAGCGTATTTTATTAAATAACAATAGAAAACCTAAAATATATTACAAGTATAATAGGGTATTTTCCAATTTATTGAAAAGTATTCTAAATTGAAGATTGGGACGAAACATGTAACAGAAAAATAAAAGTAAATTGATTTATTACCATTTTCTCAATTAAAAACGATTTAAATCGAATTTACTTTTCGTTGTTTTGAATTTACCGCCAAAACGCTCGTTACGATGCCTTTTTATCACGTGACGTCAACTTTGTGTAAACCAAAGTAGGTAGTAAGTAAACAAGTGATTGTCGAGTTAATAATTAGCAAGATTTTTAATGTATAGAAAGTGGAATTACTGGCGGATGGTGCCTCTGTGCACAGATACTTCTAAAACTGCGCCAAATTGAGTATTTGTACCGGTGACGTTTACACAAAGCTGGTGTCACGATGTCACGTGAAAAAAAATCATCGTGTCAATCAATTTACCGCCAAAACGCTCCTTGCGTTTTGGCGGTAAATTCAAAACAACGAAAACAAAATTTGATTTTAATCGTTTTTTATTGAGAAAATGGATTTAAATACATGTATTTTTATTTTTCTGTTAAATACATCGTTCCAATCTTCAAATTAAAATAGTTTTTATTAAATTGGAAAATACCCTATTAAATACTACATAATCATTTATAGTAACAACATCCAAGTTATTTTCAAAAGTTAAGACAGCTTTTTTTGTAAACATATAGTCAAATTAGATACTTGTACATTTGTTCAACGCTTCGTTAATGTGACAGATGACATTATCAACCAAACAATATTACAATATCAAAATAAATAATCTAACACGCTCATACTATGGGGCTACAAAGGGGGGAAAAAATCTGACCACCTACCGTGTTCAGACGCTCTCTCTGTTGCAGGTGCCTGAGCCAGCTGAAAAAGTTTCGACACAACGACTGTCGGTCATCCAGCGAACCATATGGTGGATGACACAGTACTTGATCGCCTACGAAATGAAATACAGAGTGGCCATGTCATCTCTCCCCCGTTACAGAATGTTGTGGTACCACCACAGCTCAACACAGATCAAACTGACGAGGGGACTGATGATTAAAATCAAAATCAAAATATTTTTATTTCATATAAACCTGCATGGGCACTTATGAAACGTCAAAAGCTAGGTGCACGGTTCCAAATTATTGTTTCCTATGGAGAAGAGTCGGCAAGAAACTCCACGGTTACTCTTTTAAAAATGATTGGTTTTATCAATGTTTTCAGAGATAAAATGTATGGGAGGACAGTGCAGGCCTGTCAATAAGTACCAGGTACTTAGACGAATACAGAATAGAAAATCGTCTACAAATCTACAGTCTGTCCACCAATAATTTAAGTACCTAGTTTATAAATTATCTGTAAGTTAACCACAAATTTTTTGTATGCCGACAGGCAGAATGTACTGGGAATACGTATCTGAAATTAACACCATTATTGGAACACCTGCATTCTATACAAATAAAGTATTTTTTTTCTGCATAGTTTTGAAAGTAGACGATTTATCCATTTTGTCACTGTTTTGGAGATTGTGGATCTTCTTCTATCTATTAGAGCGAACTACTTATTGATAAAAGCTCATGGGTGCCTTTCCTTTTCCTAACGATTAGGTCGACTTCCAGTCTAACTAGATGCAGCTGAATACCAGTATTTTACGTGAAGTTGACCTCCACAATCCATTTACGAGGTAACACGTTACTTTTTATTAAGACTGACTGTTAGAATGTCGGACTTCTGACTACTCGTAACGACTGTCAGAGATACACGGATGATAGCCGGCCCAAGTGGAGCCAGCCAGCAAAAACACAATAAATCACAATTTGAATCAGTTTGAAGAATATTGCTAATCCATTGCTTCATAATAAATGTTCAAAAATTTGGTCTGCTCAGCAACATAAATAACGCAATTAATGTTGGTGAATTTTAAAAATTAACGCGATATGGTACTCTTCGTGTCATGTGTTACGCAATTGCCCTACAAGCGACTGCCGAAGGAATCTCCGACGTACACTTATGTATTACCACTCGTAGGGGCTATTTGAATGCAACTCACTTTGTGAGTAATATTTGTATATACTCGTATAAATTGTTCAAAAAGATAAATCGAGCTTTTGGAGTGTAAGTCCTCAGCAAATTTTAAAATCTTCGTCCCTCGTGTCGATACCACGTATTCAACAGTTCCTCTCCGCCAAGTATGTCACCACAGAAACAGCGCTTTCATTAGTTTTTCAGCTTCTATATAGCAGGTTTCTGAGAACTCAGGAATAGACGAATCAAATACGTACAGAAAACGTCTTTAATTTGTAAACGAAATACCGCTATTCACATCTTTTGTAAATGATCTTGAGTTCTGAGTCGGTGTAGACCTTTCTGGGTAGATCACAGAATAAGAGAACCCACAAATAACTTCGCTCTTTTAAAGTTCTTTGAAGACATAATTTTGAGCCACAAACACTCCCAAAATCTTGTCGACACGATCGGTGGCATGTTTTACGTTCGGAATCCGTGCGAAGCGTTCAGTAGTCCGCGCCCCCGGCTATGGCTCGCCACAATTGTACCCACGCCAGGGCTGCCCTTGTACCATTCATGTAGCTTTTGTTGTAAGAATATTGTACAAGATTCGTTCAGTAATATCTACAATGAATAATTATATTACAATATTGAGAAATACTTGGCTATCTTGACTTGACTTCAATTATTGTATACCATCATCGAACAACTAAACCGTTTTTCACTTATTCGACCACCGAACATCGAACTAGTGAGAATTATAACTTGATTGTTTGATTTTTTTTTTTTTTTTTTTTAAACGTTGCCCCACACTAGGAATTTCTCCTGTATTGTGGGTGCGTTTACAAACATTGAAACTCACATACACAAACAGCCAGACCCGGAACAACTAATTGTAGGTCATACAAATACTTGTTCCGTGCGGGAATCGAACCCGCGACACGTAGCGCAGCAGTCAATCGCTTAACCACTGCGCCAACCGTGCCGTGTCATCATTAGTATTGTTAAATAGAATAATGTTGACTATGATCCAAATGTACATACTGTATTTTTTTTTGTGCTTTTTACAGTCATGTAAGGAGAGTCCAAGAAAGTACCGAAAATATTTTTTTTTTTTTTTTTGGGTGGGAAATCATCAAATAACTTCTCCCGCTCTGGGTGGAGCAGGAGGGCGTGTCAGACTTTTACTGACTAAAACCCACCCGTGTTCCTTCAGTAGCCTGTATGCCAGGGGCTGTGGTGTCTCTTTCGAACAAACCCGCACCCCTGGCAGGCATCGACCCTTGCGGGTCCCATCACTTTTTGTGCTGACATCTCTTTGAAGCGCGCGTGGAACACAACGCGCCGTCGACTTGGGCTTGGTCCTTACCGGACAGCGAGCTACCCATTACTCGCCGTCCGCAAGCCCATGCCTTCGGTGGCCGGAAATCGGCCTGGGATTCCCGACGCCCAGGGCGTCTCCGTATCCTGCGGCGGCTAGGGTCGCGAGGGCGCATATGCTGCCTCTCCCTCACGTGCGCCGCCTCCCTCTTCGCGAGCATCACTGCTTCGCTGAAGGAGGTGACGGCTCCCCATGCCCTCTCGCTCCGTACCATGGCCTGGACCAGGGCCGGACACGAGAGATCGCCGCCGCCGATCGCCTCCACGAGGACACGGCGGTGCTCCACCCAAGCAGGGCAGACCGCCACCGTGTGCTCCACCGTGTCCTCAGGGCGATCTTCGCAGTGGAAACACCCGGGCGTTTCCTCACGCCCTATCCGAAACAGGAACCTCCCGAAACAACCATGTCCGGTGAGGACCTGCGTCAGGCGGAAGGTGAGGACGCCATGCCGCCTCTCAAACCACTCCTCAAAGAGGGGACTTACCGCCGCAATCGTGGCGTGCCCAAAAATATTACATTAAATCGTTTTTTTGTCGATGTTACTCATCAACAAAAAAACAATAACAGTACATAGAGATGGAATTTACCATAGTGTACGCTGCCTGCCTAGCCTTTAGCCAACTATGTTGGGAAGAATAGGCAGATGATTATGATTACAGAGATATAAAATATTCATATATTATTTCTGTATTCCTGGTTGAATTATGACGGGGCGCCCCTAGAAATTTCAAATACCTATAGAGCAACTGTTAACCCTACCGCTATCTACAGTTAAAACAGTTAGAAACTTGGGCGATTACTGTCTAACAGATGTTTTGCTATCAGTCCTCGATTTGATATTAAACTTGCTTCTAACACAATGTTGTTTTTACACGAAACTTCAGTTATTATTATTGTTTAAGTTTGATTGATTTTACAATCGGTGGTGAATTGGTTTGTACTGAATCGGTTCTACGTGTTGAGTTGTTAATTATATAATCATTTTAATTTTGGTTGATGTAAACCAACAAACAATTGTCCTTGACTTTCTACTGCCATTCGTCAAATAGTTATATACATAGATATCATCACGCTTTTTTTCCCCGAAGGGTTAGACAGAGTTGTACATAGTAGGTACACCCGCATTTCCGTATTCCAAGAAATAGAGGGCACCAACCCGACTCCGGGTAGCTATTGAGAATGACCTAGTAACACTGCTCGACCCGAGTTTCGAAACCAGGCTCTCATGCTCAGCAGTAGCGCTTGCGACCACTACACCAACGAGGCAGACAATAAAAACAAATAATTAGTGTAACTTTAAGCTTTCTTGTTATGAAACGGATTAGCTGGTTTATTGTCTAGTCCACTTGATGGAAAGTGGTTGCCGGCTCTAGACGTGAACAGTACTGAGACTGGCAGGTGGGCTACCGGCATTATCAAAATTTGAAATGACTCATAACTACAGGGTGTCAGGGACATCGATGTGCAAACAGTTACAATTAAGGCTTCTTCAGACAGGCGCGATGCCACTTTTGTAGAATAATTTCCATGAAGTTTTGATAGCAAAACTAGACACCCCTTAACCATGAATTCAGTAGGTACACGATTCTGAAACGTGCTTTAAAGTTTTTCCAATATTAAATTAGCGGTGATCACTTACGTAGGTAGGTACTTATGGATTATGTATTTTGTGTTTGAAAATTTCGTAGCTTAGTCAGGGCTTCATTTCTTAAATCACTTCTAAAAAAACCCCAGTGAGCTATTTCAAGCTTCTTAACGCAATAAAATACAATCCTCCTACACAGACCACCGGGACTGATGCTCGCGTGATGATGATCATCGCTGATAAGCGACGTCCCTTTAATTGGACGCAAGCCATTGTCACTCTTTTGTTTCCAAACGATGTCTATCTATACTTAATTTATTGCTTAGCAACTATGGCGGTAGTTGATACTTGTAAGGGGTTAAGTTATTTTTTAAGTGATGGTGAGACGGAAGGCCAATTTCACATAAAAATTAAATTAAAAATTTAAAAAACCCCCGACCCATACAAAAAATTTAAAAAGTAAAAAATAATATTTATAGGTCTTTTAATTTGAACGTAATATGGGACGGTCAATGAAAACGCCAAACAGAGGCCTAGCCGTCTCCCGACTTGACAATGCCCTGATCAAAATATTACGTTCAAATTAAAAGACCTATAAATATTATTTTTTACTTTTTAAAGTTTTTGTATGGGTCGGGGGTTTTTTAAATTTTTAATTTAATTTTTATTTCTTGCTTTTTAAACTTAGCGTCTCCCGTAAAGCACCATTTATCGATAATCTATTCATTGAGACCTTTTCAATGAGCCCAAACACGATACTTCTGCTGTTTGTTGGCGAATAACTTGGGTTTCCTGGAAATTCCAGGTGAAATTTCAGTTCTAGGTTATTTTTTTCGTCTAATGTCATTGAAGTAATATCTCAATCCCAAATTTTGAGTTGATCAGACCCATGGAAGAGGCTAAAATCCCTTTTTCAATCAGAAAAGAGCTGATAATCTTCAAACGGCAGAACCTATTTTGATGAAACATGTCTAAGAACACTCCCGACTAATACACCTTTCAAACAAAAAAAACTAAATCAAAATCGGTTCATCCGTTCGGGAGCTACGTTGCCTCAGACAGACACACACACACACACACACACACACACACAGACACGTCAAACTTATAACACCCCGTCGTTTTTGCGTCGGGGGTTAAAAATAGGAGGTTTTCATTTCGGTTCAGAACTCCGTCATTTACTACGTAGCGTATACTTGTCTTACTTACCGAGTGGTGGTGGTATATACATTTGGTCAAGTTCTGATAAGTGGTTTTTGAGTTAGCTTCAATAATACGTATTTCTTCCACTTAGTTTACACAGAATAAGAATTTTATCCAGTGCGCAAACTGTAACCATGAATTCAGCATATAATTCTAGACCCCCTAGCGTATACATTTTTCTTCGGTAATACAAAAAGGGGGTCTACAATGATATGCTGAATTCATGGTAACAGTTTGCGTACTCGTTAATAATGTACACTGTATTCATTAGACAACTGACTGGCTGCTGCCCGCGACTTTGCCCGCGTGGGCTTCGGAAATTATACCACAGGGACGAAAAGCGGCCTGTGTGTTATTCGGTGATAACGGAGGTGATGAGGACAAGTCTCTTATCGAAAAAATGTTGTTTAAATTCTAAATGATGAAGAGGTATTTGGTAAGATGACAATGTTTACCTATTTAATGTTTCGCTCGTAAAGGAATAGATATAGGTCTCTCCCAGGCTGCATCACAATACCTTGTCCTCCGCCTTCCGCGTCTAAGAGTGGTCAACTCAGACTATCGCAATGCACTGCGATAGTCTGAGTTGATGAAGGGAACAGAACGAACCGCAATTAGCACAGGATCGAGGTGGAAGTTAGCGAATGTTTTCTAGCTAGAAAAGATTTCATAATAAAAATATTATTAAAAAAAACCCGACTGCCTAAAAAGTGAACTTTAGGTAATTAAAAAGATGGAAACAAGAAATTTGTTTTAACCGACTTCAAAAAAAGGAGGAGGTTATATGTTCCACCGAACGTATTTTTTTTTTAAGCTATTGCATAGCTTCTATCGCGGGCCTTGAGCGTGGAGACCGAATCCAGAAATTCCGTAACGAAAATAACCTAACACCCCCCACTCCGACAGGTCGGACTGTTGCATAGCAACGGAGGAATGACATATTTTTTTTTTGGGTGGGAAATCATCAAATGACTTCTCCTGCTGAGAAGAGCAGGAGGGCGTGTCAGACTTTTACTGACTGTAACCCACCCGTGTTCCCTCAGTAGCCCGTATGTCAGGGGCTGTGGTATCTCTTTCGAACAAACCCGCACCTCTGGCAGGCATCGGCCCTTGCGGACCCCACCAGTGGTTGGACCCCACGGTGGCGGCCCCTTCCAGGCCACGGAAGGGAAGAGCGCTGCTCAGAAGCACCGGCACTCCTCCTCTACCGCAGCCCGTAACCCTCAGCCGCGATGCCTCCCATTCGACATCTCGGCCCAACTCAGTTGCGGTGCACCTCACCGCAACCTACTTTTTGGCCGCTACGTCAATGGCTTGAAGGCAAAAGCCCTGACGAGCGGTCCCACCTTTGGGTTCCTCTTGGCTTCACCGTGGCTGGAATTCACGGTTACTGAGCCCCCCCGCAACGACAATGCGGGAACCCATTTGGGGGGAGGAATGACATGTTAAAATTGCAATTTTGACTGCTTTATCTGAATTTTCATACACAACATCGTATAGTTATGGATAGTTTATGAAATTTTCTTACCGTTTTAGCAGTATTTTAGTCATTTCATACAAAATACGCACACGAAAAGTCGCAAATATTTTATGATTTTATGCGGCGGCCATTTTTTCACCTCGTGGAATTTTTTCCGTAAAATATATTAAACTGCTTATAACTAATACATAAATAGAAAGTTGAGTAACTTTATATACGTATTCATGCTTGAAATATGCACTTTCACTTCAAAAACACTCAGCACAATCGATAAAACGAGTAGCACGGATTCGCGCCATACCAACTGTCAAAGTACTATGTTCTGCGATGAATACCGCGAAAATTTGCACTATGACGTTGGCATCAGTCCTAGAAATATATCTAGCTTTGTCTATCCTGATCATTTTAATACAAGAACGAAAGAGATAGGTTGCATATTTTCATAGAGAAACGTAAAAAAGCGCTCCCACCGGCTCCCAGAAATAAAATAAATAAATAATTATAATTGCATAAGTTGATAAAAAATGCTCTGCAATAGCTTTACCGCGGCAGTCTCCGAGTGCCACACGTATTTTTTTTATGTATGTTCCCCGATTTCTCCCTCATTTGTGGACCCATTCTGAAAATTCATTTTTTATTTGAAAGAATATACTCCTGAGGTGGTCCCATTGGCACCAAATCAGGATCTGATGATGAAATCCCAGGGAAATCGAGAGCAACCCTCAAAATTTGTAGGTATTAACAATGTTTTTCATATGTTTTCTAAAGCTATTGAGACATTTGCGTATGGTCATCATCATCTCATGAGGCTGAGCTGATGAAGGAAGGTACAACTCTTTAACGGTTAGGAGTTAGGTGGAGGTTCGGGCATAACTCCGTCATATACTTATAAACCGATTTGCATTTATTTTTTATTTTTTTAGAAAGTGTTTATTCCGAAATGGTCCCATTTAAATTTCATATAGATTTGATGATGCGTTTCGGAGACAGACCACGGAACTCTTCGAAAAAAGACAGCAAATTAACCGCGATTGCTGCTATCGCATAAATATGCATTGTTTTGACCCCAAAGATGATGAAATTTCCAATTGGTGTGGGATAGGTACCATAGCTAAAAAGTGAAAAATAAAAACTTAAAAAAAAAACAACCGACTTCCAAAAAAACACTATCAAGTGAAAAATAACTTTAATTTCGGAAGGCGGTGACCAGAAATTAATAAAATACATATCAAAAGTCACCGACTTCCGAATTCAAGTTATTTTTCACTTTCTAGTGTTTTTTTGGAAGGCGATTGTTTTATTCTTGAAAAAAGTTTTTTAAAAGGATGACTATTAAATGATAATGATAAATGATAAATGATTTTATTTCTGTAAGTAGGTTTGTACAAACACTTTTACACGTCAATCATATTTTTTTAAACTAGATGAGGTCGGCGTTTCCTATCTGACTACTCTGAGAAGAAAGGCCGAAACAAACTCAGAGGTCGCAGTCTCTTTTAAAGTCCAGACATAATCTTGGTCAGATCATGTGAAGACTATGTGGATTGGTGTCTGAAATGGTCTTTTGAGGAAAGAACCACACAGGTTGAGTGGACCTGTCCATTCAGTGCACGCATGTATCAGTAATCATACGGCTCAACTCAGAACTTGAGGACCTCAACGATTTGATGAACAATACCAAAGAAAGAACATTTGGGTAGGCCGCATAAAGTACTCAAACTGCCAGATTAACATTAAAAACGAACTGAGAAAGAGACGAAATACAAAAACAAAAATACCACATAGTCCTCACATTCACAATAATTAAAACAAAAATAATATTATACTTCTCAAAGTAAATATTCATGACAAAGTGTATAAAATAATAATCAAATGTCAAAGTGTATATAATAATAATCAAATGTCAAAGAGCAAAACAAAGAAAAAACGACATTCAGTATACAAAATTGGAGCAGGTCAATCCCAAGCTTTTTTGTCCTCAATATAATCTTTAACGGTATAAAAGGCTTTCAGGCACAACTTACGTTTGATGAATGATTTAAATTTATTGAGACTTAGATCTTGAACATGGCTTGGAAGTTTATTATAAAAGCGTATACATTGACATCTGAATGACCCACCTATTTTCTTGAGCCTTGTTGATGGTACAACAAATTTGTGTTTGTTCCTAGTATTTATACTATGGATATCACTGTATTTTTTAAACAATTTAATATTTTTATGAGCATATAAAAGATTTTCATAAATATACTGTGAAGGCACAGTCATTACATTTATCTCCTTAAATTTATCTCTGAGAGAGTGTCTCGGACTTAATTTATAAATTGATCGGACAGCTCTTTTCTGCAAGACAAAAATAGTCTGAATTTCGGCGGCATTTCCCCACAATAGAATACCATACGACATTACACTATGAAAATAGCTAAAGTACACTAAGCGGGCTGTCTCTACATCAGTTAAATTACGAATTTTTCTAACAGCGTATGCTGCAGAGCTTAGTTTTTTCGACAATTTAGCTATATGTGGGCCCCACTGAAGCTTGGCATCCAAAGTTAAGCCCAAGAATACAGTGCTATCTTCAGGATTCAATTCTTCGCCCTTTATCAACACATTAGTTTTCACCTGCTTAACGTGAGGTAGCGTAAACTTAATACATTTGGTCTTTTTTTCATTAAGAAGCAAATTATTAACATTGAACCAGTGAACTACTTTTGAGATTGCGCTAATTACATCGTCATTAACAAGTTGCTGACGTTTAAGTTTAAACAAAAGTGAAGTGTCATCCGCAAACAACACTATATCATGATTATCCTTTATGAGGTAAGGCAAGTCATTACTATAAATAAGAAACAAGAAAGGACCAAGAATTGAGCCCTGTGGGACTCCCATTGATACTACGGATCCCGGAGATCTTTTTCCGTTTACATCAACACACTGAATCCTATTACACAATTATGAAATAAGAAGATCCAGAGCGGTGTTCCGGATCCCGTGGTGGCGGAGTTTCCTGATTAGAGTTTCATGAAGCACGCAATCGAAAGCTTTAGATAAATCGCAAAAGATGCCCAAGGCATCGTATTTATTTTCCCATGCATTGTAAATGTGCCCTAAGAGTTCAACACCGGCATCGGTAGTTGAACGACCCCTTGTGAAACCGAACTGTTTGCTATGTAATAAATTATGTTTATTAAAAAATCTTTGCAATTGGTCTAAAATTAATTTCTCAAAAATTTTACTAAAGGTAGGTAGTACTGAAATAGGCCTATAATTAAAGGGGTCTGATGTACTACCTGATTTAAACAAAGGTATTATTTTACTATTCTTCATTAGGTCAGGAAACTCCCCGCAGTCTATACAATTATTAAATATAAGAGCTAAAGTAGGTGCTACAATGTCAATAATAGACTTAGCAACTTCTACAGAATTACCCCACAGATCTGCAGTCTTTTTTACATTTAAAGTGTGAAAGGTTTTAATTATATCTCTACAGCTAATATGTTCAAAATGAAATTCTGAATCACAAACATTAACATTTTCCTTAAGCAAAGACTCAGCAACTGAAGGTGATGAGTTTAGTGATTTTGTAGTTGAAACGGGAATATCTATTCTGTAAAGAAATTTTCAAAAGCCGCGGCAACTTGCGAGTCCGATGTGATTATGTTGTCATTGATAGACAGGCTGTAGTCAGTATTTCGGTTGCTAGACCTTCCCGTTTCACTATTAATAATATTCCAAGTCGTTTTAATTACATTACTACTGTTTTTAGGGTTCCGTACCTCTAAAGGAAAAAACGGAACCCTTATAAGATCACTTTGTTGTCCGTCCGTCCGTCCGTCCGTCCGTCCGTCCGTCTGTCAAGACCGTTTTTCTCAGGAACGCGTGGAGGTATCAAACTGAAATTTCTATATGATACTTAGTTCTACTGTCCCTGGAAGCTGTAGAAAAATCAACCTTCTAAGTCAACGCAATCAAAAGATACAGCCATTTAGGCCGTAAAATTCCGCAAATTTTCGAAACTCGCACGGGCATCAAAACCTACAGGGTACTTCCCGTGAACTTAGAATCTTGAAATTTTGTACGAAGTCACGTCTTATAGTACAGATATAGGAAAAATTACGAAAACCGAAAATTTTTAGTTTCGTCATATAAAAAAAAATATTTTTGACAATTTTGAACTTTTACTTATATACCCACAGGTTTGTACGGAACCCTCGGTGCGCGAGTCCAACTCGCACTTGACCGGTTTTTTAATCTTTGAACTCAAATAACGCGACTTGGCCATCCAACAAACTTTTTTAAATAATTTGGAATAATTCCTAACATATAAATTAAATTCAGCAGTGTTTACAGAACTCCTTTCATCGTATAGCTCATAAAGTCGTGCTCTACTTTTATGAATACCAATGGTAGCCCAATCACTGAAAGAGACGTTACTATTAATCGAGATAGTCTTGGGAATAAAAGTGGAATTAAATTGTTTACAATATATCTTAAAAAAATTATCATATAGATGATTAGGATCAGCATTTGCAGGCAAAACTGGTAATTTATTTTCGAGTTTAACTTTAGGCCTCTAGGCGAAATGCAGTTTTGGGGTTAACAATGATATCCTTTTTACCCATTTTTTTATTTTGATTTTTAGTGGTAATGTGTTGCCCGCAATGATCAGAATCTAATAAATTAATAATTTCGTTGTGGCTCGGTACAACATCTGTAAAAATATTATCTAGGCATGTGGCACTACTAGGGGTTATTCTTGTGGGCTCCATAAATAAGTTTACAAGATTGTACGACTGAAATAAACTTATTATTTTACAACAATAACCTGAGTTATCCAATAAATTAACATTAAAATCACCGCAAACAATAATGGATTTGTTCGAGTTACAAATCTTGTGTAATACTTCATCCATTACCTTTTCAAAGCAGTCATACAATCCTGAAGGTGGTCTGTACACACTTAATACAACAAACTGCTCCAATTCTATACAGGCTATTTCAACTGTCCGCTCAACAGAGAGGCTCACAATATCCTTACGTTCTTTAAATTGTAACAGGTTACTTATGGACTAAAATTAATGAGCCACCATGTATAGCATTTACTCTGCTGAACGAACTACCAACCTGGTGATTATTAAAATTAAACATGAACTGGTGGCATTTAAGCCAGTGTTCCGTCATACAAAGAATATCTATATTGTTACAATTAAGGAATAAATCGACTTCTAAATCTTTGTTCAAAAACCCTTGAATGTTTTGATGCACCAGGTTGATACCATGTAATTCTTTTACACTTTTGCAAGAGGTTGCCTCCATTGTCTTACTTTCTAATTTAAATGAAGATCAATGTCAAAATTATTTGCCAAATTATTGGCAGTACAGTTTAATATTTCATTGCATTGCTCAAAAGGAGCAAGTTGTTTAGCCAAATTTTTGGCTGAAATAGAAAAAAAATATTGTATAATTAAAACTCATGCGCTGAAATTAGTTTTGATTTTATTATATTACTTAAATGAATACAAAAATGGAAAAATGGACTTGCCGGTTGAAAGAATGAATGCAGAGAGAGCGAGAGTTGCTAGGCATAAAAAATGTTAAGCTTGATCACAATGTTGCAACTAAATAAATTACTTGGTAATCGATTACAATAATACTTACTAAAATAACAAATTATTACAGATTGAGTATTAAATGGATATAAAATTAAGTTTATAATATTTATGTTGAATTTACTTTAACATAGTTGGGGCCGGCAAGTTACTTATAAATAACATATACGTAAAACATAAGCAATGAAATGCGAACTTAATAAAACAAGTATTTATCTTCTATTTATAAAGGCAATGGACAAAGCTTTCTTAAAGAACGAGTGTAGATTTTATTACCAATTTTACAATCAGCTACCCTGACCTTATCATCAGGGCCGGTGTAAACCTTTACAATTCTGGCCATAGGCCATGATAATGGAGGCACATTATCTTGTTTTACAATTACTAAATCCCCTACATTTAAATTGGGACGTGTTTGATGCCACTTTGGCCTGTTTTGTAACTGTGTTAAATAGTCCCTTGACCAAGCCTTCCAAAAGTCCTGTTTAATTTTTGAACACATGTTCCAGAACTTAAGTCTGTTGATGGGTACTCCTGTAAAATCTAATTCTGGAAAGGAGGTCAAGGAGCTACCTATTAAAAAATGTCCAGGCGTTAAAAAAGTGACATCAGAAAGGTCTGAGCTCATAGGCAGCAGGGGCCGGGAGTTCAGCACAGCTTCAATCTCTGTTATGATGGTATATAGACCTTCAAACGTTAAACATGAACTACCTATGATTCTTTTAAAGTGATACTTAAAGCTCTTGACGCCCGCTTCCCACAGCCCTCCGAATTCAGGAGAATAACTCGGAATAAAGTTAAATTTTATCATACTTAGATTACAAAACTGTTCTACAGAATCCCTGTGAGCTTTTGACGAAAACAAATCATACAGACCCTTCAATTGATTAGAGGCCCCTTTGAATGTTTTTGCATTATCACAAAATACCTGCGTGGGCATACCACGCCTTGCAATAAACCTTTTTAGACATCCCAAAAAGGTCTCAGTAGTGAGGTCACTAACAAGTTCTATATGAACCGCTTTAACAGCAAAACAAACAAACAGCGCGACATAGCATTTGGTTTGCAGAGGTCTTCTAATCCTCGCAGACTTCATATTGAATGGACCACAGAAATCTACACCGACGACCTTGAATGGTCTTTCTGATGTAAGCCTTTCTTTAGGTAGAGAGCCCATCAGTTGTTTAGCCGTTGCAGCCTTCAAACGTGCGCACTTCATACACTTGTGTACTACCTTCTTAACCTCCCGATGACCACTGATAAGCCAATAATTCTGAGATAGAGAGCTCAATATCAGCTTGGGTCCCGCATGCAAGAGACGCAAATGTTCCCTTTCAATTAACAATGTTGTGACATGACATGATTTTGGCATAATAATTGGGTGCATCTTGTTATATGAAATGTTATTTGCATT
This sequence comes from Polymixis flavicincta, assembly GCA_949987655.1. Classification (NCBI taxonomy): domain Eukaryota; kingdom Metazoa; phylum Arthropoda; class Insecta; order Lepidoptera; family Noctuidae; genus Polymixis; species Polymixis flavicincta. The sequence continues at coordinate 27,887,769 of OX465175.1, forward strand.
TTGTAAGCGGCCACCAACCCGTAATATGTTTTCTTTGTCCAAAAAAGGATGAAGATTTGATATACCAGACTTTAAATCTTTGTTATTTGAAATTAAAGCTATTTCCTTAGAAAAATATTTTTCCTGGGTACATTTTACAATAACTAATAAAGCCTTTTGTAGCTCCTTGGGGGTTAGTACACCTGTAAGTCTATCATTTGAAATCAAAGAGTTATTTTTAAATCTAAGTATGTATGCTATAACCCTTTGTAATTTATTTAGATTAGAGGAGTTTCTGATGAGATCAAACAAATTTGACTGATCAACAATAGATGGGTTTGCTACAGTAGATCCAGACACAGTTGCAGGCAGAATAGGCAATTTGCAATTAGTATAATATGGGTGTACATAGTCCTCAATAGATAGCTCTTTGGGTCCATGCCACCATAGCTTGACAGATTGCAATTTTTGTGGATCAATTCCTCTAGAAAGAAGATCAGCAGGATTATCTAAAGTTTGTACATATGACCACTCAGCTCCACTTGTTAAATCATGTATTTGTTTGACTCTATTTGCAATATATGTATTGGAATTAATGTTGCTTGACTTAATCCATGCCAACACAATCTGTGAGTCACTATACAGGTATACCTTCAATGGAAATCGCGACAGCAACACTTTGTTCACTCTATGAGTTAGTTGGGCCAATAAAAGAGCACCATTAAGTTCAAGCTTGGGAATAGTTAATGCTTTATTTAACGGAGCAAGACGAGACTTAGAACACAATAAATTTACAATGACTGACCCGTCTTTATTCAAAATTCTTAGATATAGACAGCAACCAAATGCCTTTTGTGATGCATCTGCATAGCCTACCAGTTCTATAGAAACTGTGTCATGAGAACTTACACAACGCGGAACAGTGATAGTTCCCATTGAGTTCAAGTTGGTTAAAAATGTATGCCAAATGGCCAACAAGTTTTGAGGCAGTATAGCATCCCATCCTAAATTGACAGACCATAGTTGCTGCATAAAAAGCTTAGCAACTACAATTATGGGCCCTATTAAACCAAGCGGATCAAACATTTTGCCGATAAAGCTAAGTACCTGTCTTTTAGTATACATTCCATCTTTATATGGTGGACTTGTAAAACTAAACTGATCTATAGTATAGTTGTATTTTAAGCCTAATGTTTTCATAACATTATTCTTATCAAATTCAATGTCATCATTGAAATATTTAAGTTCTACTGGAACATCTTCCAGCACCTGTGACACATTTGAACACCATTTGTGCAAATTAAAATTTCCTAATTTCAAAAGTTCTACTAATTGGACCTTGAGATCATGAAGGGATTCTATCCTGTCAGAACCACATAGTACATCATCTACATAAGTATTTGATAACATAGCCTCTGCTGCAAGCGGATACGTCTTACCATGCCTATGAGCCAGCTCTATTAGGCATCGGGTGGCCAAAAAAGTAGAGGGTTTTAACCCATATGTAATAGTCTGCAGCTGCAAACAACTGATGGGCTTGTTTGGATGATCCCTCCAAAGTATATTCTGGAGACAGGCTTGCCTTGGATTTATCTTAACACAGCGAAACATCTTGGCAATGTCACAAATTAAAGTAAAAAGGTACGTACGGAATAGGAGCAGGATATCAAATAGCTCTTTTTGTACAACTGGTCCATTCAACATGACATCATTCAGGGAAACTCTACCTTTTGACTTCATACTACCATCGAAAACCACACGCATTTTGGTTGTTCTGCTGTCTTCATTGATCACAGCATGATGAGCTAAAAAGTAAACATGTCCATTAGTAACTTCATATTCACTAATGTTGACCTTTTTTGCATGTCCCAAGGCAATATATTCTTCAATAAATTGTTTATACTTTTCTAGGTGCAATGGATTTCTTTTAAATTTATTCTCCAGTGTCAAAAATCTTTGATGAGCAACTGAAAAGGAATCTCCAAGCTGTAGTTGTTCTAAGTCACAGACAAGTGGCATATCAACTTGAAATACTTTATTTTCAATTTTAACTGAGTTTTGAAAACTAACCTCAGCCTTTTTATACTCACTGCACAACTTATCAGTTGGTTCAGGAACCTTTTCAGTGAGCCAAAACTGCTCCATTACATTTTCTAGTTTGTTAGAATCACAGATAGCCATATTTGAAACATAATTGTTGGCAACAATATTATTGGTAACATTGCAGGATTTTACATTTATGGTACCTCCAAGAACATATCCAAACAAAGTTCTTTGCAAAACAGGGCCACTTGGAATTTTCTTATTACCATCTAACAAAATACTGAAGTATATATCGGCACCTAAAAGTAAAGAAATTTCTGCAGGCAGATTAAACTTATCATCAGACAAAATAATATCTGTAGGTAAATTAAGTTGTGAAATATCAATAAATTGTTGAGGTAATTTAGTGGTTATAGATTCCACTACATGACATTTTGCATTTAATTGAGTTTTTGACACTGGGGAATGCAAATTTACATTAACAAAATGATTGATTTTGCTGTTTTTATTTGTAACACCAATAATATGTGTTTCTTCTTGTTTGTATGTCAAACCCAAAGACTTCACAAGGGTGTTTTTGATGAGTGACACTTGACTACCTGAGTCTAGCAGTGCCCTGACATAGACTTCATGACCTGCAATATTAAATAATTTAACCCTCACAGTTGGCAAAATAACATTGTTACTTAGCACTGTACTGGAGTGTAATGTAACAGCCTCCTTTCCCTCAATTTCCTTGTGTACATGCAGAAGTGTATTGTGTCTCTCCTTACATACTTGACAGGTAAAGTGAAATTTACATTTACCACTATGTGCATTTAAGCATGTAGTACATAGTTTGTTTAAAGAAACAAAATTCTCACGGTCTTTTATGGAAGCCGTTTTGAAGGAAGGGCAATTATAAAGTTTGTGGTAATTATTACCTTTACAAAATGTACATAATTTTACATTGTTTGAGGTAGCAACATTGGTTACCTTATTTGACTTCTTAAAAGTGGCTTCATGGACTCCACAGTCCTCAAGCGCCATAGCACGCTTTTCAAGAAAAGCCATAAGTTCTTCCATCGTTGGTAAAACTTCAGAGTCCCTGTCAAGTTGATAGGCTCTAATGGTAAAACTATCTAGTTTCCTAGTTAATATTGAGATAAGCAACATATCCCATTCCTTTGTAGGTTGCTCTAAATTTTTCAAAGCATATAGCTGTTGCTTTATTTCTGAAATTAATGACCTTATAGAGGCCGCAGTACTCTTCTGCATTGTAGGCAAGTCCAAAAGTATATTTATATGATTTATAATTAATCTAGCTTTGTTATCAAAACGTTTTTTCAATAATATCAAGGCTTCTTGATATGACTGATTGACAAGAGGTAAATTAACTATTTCACTAAGAGCATCATCGCTTAAATATTTTCTTAAGTAAAATAACTTTTGTACATCAGAAAGTGCATTGTTGTTGTGTATTACAGCAGTAAATAAATCTATAAATGGTGTGTATTTTGTAAAATCTTTACCACTAAATACTGGTAAGTCAATATTTGGCAATTTAGATGAAGATACACTTGTACACTGGGACACCTCTGATGTATTCAAGTTTTTTAAACAATAGTTTATTTTAGAAATAATTGAGAAGTATTTTTCCTCTAAAATAGCAACATCTTCATTATCTTTACTATCTAATGACAAAATATCTAGCTGGACCTTTTCATAGTCCTTTAAAGTTGAAATTAACTTCTCACTTCTAGCTTGAAGAGCTTCGGCAGTAACACTAGCAATATTCACTGGATCTTTGATAAAGTTTTCAATGCGAGTTACGGTACCTTTGAGTTGACCGCGTTTTAGACGCAAAGTCTTAAGATCCTCTTCCATCTTGATAAATAACAGCACTTTTGGAATACTGTTTTAAACACCCAGCCCAGTCTTTGTTGTTGTCGAAATGTCAGTCGGATCCGAAGAGTACGGTGACAATACTGGTAAATAAAGTGACAACTGACTGTCAGTCTCAGATGTCAATGTCAATGTTAACTGCGCTTTCCCGCTATTTCGTAAGTTTGACGTTTGAAGAAAAAATATTTTGTAGGTACATGTACATTTAGGTAAATTTTTCACTTTCACAGCCACCTTCAAATTTCGTAGTTTATAGAAAAACGAACCGACACAATGGCTGGAATGAAATTTCTTGGACTGTATCTTGAGGATATGGGTCGATGGTTTCTTCGTGCTTCTTTAAAGAGCCCAAGTGCAAATATAGATTCTGCACGTAGACTTGCCCGGGCCGGTTGGTCGTGCACGTGAACTGTAGTTCCACGAACAAACCCCAATACTCACGGAGAATACACGAAGTCCTCGAATTACCAATCGAAGGACCACTTGCGCATGTATAATTAAAACTCATGCGCTGAAATTAGTTTTGATTTTATTATATTACTTAAATGAATACAAAAATGGAAAAATGGACTTGCCGGTTGAAAGAATGAATGCAGAGAGAGCGAGAGTTGCTAGGCATAAAAAATGTTAAGCTTGATCACAATGTTGCAACTAAATAAATTACTTGGTAATCGATTACAATAATACTTACTAAAATAACAAATTATTACAGATTGAGTATTAAATGGATATAAAATTAAGTTTATAATATTTATGTTGAATTTACTTTAACAAATATGATAGCGACACAGCTATCTGTCTTCTATGATAGTTAGAAAGATAGTACATCACAATATTATATCTATCTTTTGTCAAATGCAAATTATTACCAACATAATTGTTGGTATCAACTAGATTAAACAAATTATTATTAAATGTCAAATTATACAAAGCCATATTAATCTCATGTCTTAACCTATTTTCTTCCTGTGGCAAACCGTTGCTATATGGGAATGTAAACAAAACTATTTTTCTTAAACTTAGATTACTCAGGGTTCTATAATATTGGAGCAATTCTCCTTTGTTCACTTTTACCCTATTACCCATAAAAATTATTAATGTGGTGTCTCGGCTAAAATTACATTTAATAATTTGTTTCATAATATTAAATAATGAACAACCAGGCATACAGTAATTTATTATAGAGTGACCAGCACCCTAATTGCGTAACTCACGGTTGATCATAATTGTTTTCGTCTTCACAGTTAAACAATATTCATTGCGTTATTAATGTTGTCGAACAGACACATTATTCGAACATATGAAGCAATGGTTTAACAATCCGTTTCAAAACGATACAGATTATGATGAATCGTGAGTTACGCAATTAGGGTGCTGGATATTCCTCTGTCAACAAATCGCCTAACTCTTTTCCAATTTCATCACAGAATAACACTATGTCATTTTTTTCAATTGGCTTACACTGTTTTTTGGAACTGTAAATATCAGGAAAGCTCAAATCAACACAGGGCTGTGGTAAGGTGGATTTGCATGTTGTCAATGAACAATCCGGTGTAGGTACATTGGATGGTGTTTGACACTGCTCAGAGTTGTTTTTTTGTGAGTTTACCAGCTCATTCATTGCCAACACGTATTCTCTCATGATATCTTCTGAGGTATCATATCTTTTAGTCATTGAACTTAGTTTCTCCTGTAAATGGTCAAGTTCAGATTGCAAGTTCTCTGTGTCAATGTTGTACCTCCTAGTACTTTGCTTCAAATTTGAAGAATACATATCTAATAATTTAAGCAAGTTTAGTCGTTCTCTATTAAGTTTCACATTTTTTATGAAGAATTTATGTCTTTTAACTAACTGTTTCGTTTTAACAATGTATTTATTGATCTTTATGTATTTTTTCAGTTTATTGTTACTAGTTCTTACCCTCATTGAGTGACCTGACTTTGAATCGTTATCACCTGTCAAATCTATAGTGTAACATGGTTTTATGGCAGAAACCATTGAAGGGGCGACCGGCATCAACTCATCGAACAGACTTTATTCAGCGAGGCGGTGATGTTAAGATTTGTAGTCTGAAGTTCAGTTATTTGACTATGAGCCTCAAGTAGCTGCTGTTGTAGTAAATGTGAATACTTTAAGCAATCGCATGCAGTCGGAGGCAATTAAGGTCTCTATTGTTAAATTTAAGAATCTGCCTCCGACTGCATGAAATTGCATATAGTATTCAGTCTAATAGTGATCCTTTTAAAACAAGTTTCTTGTTTCCATCTTTTTAATTACCTAAAGTTCACTTTTTAGGCAGTCGGGTTTTTTGTTTTGTTTTTATAATATTTTTATTTTATTTTTTTAGTTTTCGTAGTTGTCTGCCATACACACTTAATATAATTAATGAATAATCATGTAGTTTATGTTGTAACGTTGACTATTTTGTTGCTTTTTTTATTGTTTGTAAGCTAAATAGCTTGCAAAAATTAAGGCAACTTGAACGTTTACATGTAATTTGGAATGAAAAATGCGTAAATACGAAACCCTTTATTTTGATACCCTATTCAAAAGATTTTGAGTTTTTTTTTTTTTTTTCGAAAACACATTGTAGCGCCAAAAATCGGGCATTTTTTTTCCAATTTTGATATACTAAGTGTCACTCTCACAATTAAGATGAATCGAATGGCACCTCTCAAGCTGAAATTGATCAAGCCGTTTAGGCTACAGAGCGTACCAAAGAAATATAAATACATACATGCATACATGCATACATACATACATGCATACATACATACACTCGAAAAAAATAACCCTCCTTCTGGCGCAGTCGGGTAAAAATATGTAGAGGCCCATTCTAAACAATCACACGTGACTGTTTAAAAGAAATATGTAGGTATCCCATAAAACCGGGGATCTCTTCAAATTTCCATGGTTCTTTTTTTTTTCAAATCATCAAATAACTTCTCCCGCTCTGGGTGGAGCAAGAGGGTGTGTCAGACTTTTACTGACTAAAACCCACCCGTGTTCCTTCAGTAGCCCATATGCCAGGGGCTGTGGTATCTTTTTCGAACAAACCCGCACCCCTGGCAGGCATCGGCCCTTGCGGGCCCCATCACGTTTGTGCTGACATCTCTTTGAGGCGCGCGTGGAACACAACGCGCCGTCAACTTGGGCTTGGTCCTTACCGGACAGCGAGCTACCCATTACTGGCCGTCCGCAAGCTCATGCCTACGGTGGCCGGAAATCGGCCTGGGATTCCCGACGCCTAGGATGTCTCCGTATCCTGCGGCAGCTAGGGCCGCGACGGCGCATATGCTGCCTCTCCCTCACGTGCGCCGCCTCCCTCTTCGCGAGCATTACTGCTTCGCTGAAGGAGGTGACGGCTACCCATGCCCTCTCGCTCCGTACCATGGTCTGGACCAGAGCCGGACGCGAGAGATCGCCGCCGCCGATCGCCTCCACGAGGACACGGCGGTGCTCCACCCAAGCCGGGCAGACCGCCACCGTATGCTCCACCGTATCCTCAGGGCGATCTTCGCAGTGGAAACACCCGGGCGTTTCCTTCCGCCCTATCCGAAACAGGTACCTCCCGAAACAACCGTGTCCGGTGAGGTCCTGCGTCAGGCGGAAGGTGAGGACGGCATGCCGCCTCTCGAACCACTCCTCAAAGAGGGGACTTACAGCCGCAATCGTAGCGTACCCAGCACTGGGTTGCGACAATCGCACTCTCCATGTCGCCATGAGATCTCGCCGGAGCTCTGTCCGCTGTGCCGCGATTTCCCGCGGCAGTGGAGTTACACCCCGGCGTTTGGCCTCCTCGCGCCACTCCCACATTTGCACGAGGACCTTTGCCTCCAGATCCCATGGCGGTAATCTGGCAAGGAGGCCCGCCGTCTCGCCGGAGATCGTGCGATATCCCCGGATCATCCTGATCGCCATGACCCAATGAGACGCCCTCAACCGGCGAGCCGGTTGGCGCCTCAATGTAGGCGCCCACACCGGTGCCCCGTATAGGGCCATGGACCGCACGATCCCCGCGTAGAGCCTCCGGCAGGAGGCGTTTGGCCCCCCTAGGTTGGCAGGTGGGCCAAACGGCGGAAATGCTCCGCGAATTTCCACCGGCTGTCGAGAACGAGTCCCAGGTACTTCATCGTCGACTCGACGCCGATGTGAACCCCTTCCACCGTTATCTGGGAACCCGTCGGTGGCGCATTCCGAGGACCATGAAACCACATGGCCTCGGACTTGTGCAAGGCCACCTCGAGTCCCAGTTGCCGGATCCTATTTACGATTATCGCAACCCCTTGGGTCGCTAAGTCGGCCGTCGCCTGGTACGACCTCCGCTGCGCCAGGACTAGCGTGTCGTCAGCGTACCAAACTACACTGACGCCGCCAGGGAGGTCGGCGCGCAGCACCCAGTCGTACCCGATGTCCCACAGATGCGGCCCCAGGACCGATCCCTGTGGGACAGCGCACGACATCTCTCGCCGGTTCCACTCTCCGAGGTGACCGGGGTAGATGACGGCCCTGTTCGTCAAATAGGCCTCGACCACACGACAGAGGTAGGTCGGCATCCGCTGATACCGGAGTGCCTCCCTGATGCAACTCCAGGGCAGGGTTTTGAAGGCATTGGCGATGTCTAGAGACACTGCCAAGGCGACCCCACCCCGGGCCACAGCATCCCCCGTCGTGAGGGCTCGCACGCGCATGATGGCATCCACCGTGGAGCGCCCCCTGCGGAAACCAAACTGGCTCTCCGCCAAAGCCGGCCCCACCCGCACCAGCCGCCCGACGAGGCGGTCTGCAATTACTCTCTCAAAGAGCTTGCCCACCTCGTCGAGCAGCACAATGGGTCGGTAAGCGGACGGAGAGTCCGCTGGGTGCCCCGGCTTCTTAATGAGGACCAGTTTCCCCGTCTTCCAGTGAAGTGGGAACTGGCCCTCCTCCAAGCATGCGCTTAGGAGCCCTCTTAGTCGAGGCCCGAGAGCCTGCAAGGCCAGGAACAAGGCTTTGCCGGGCAAGCCGTCGGGTCCTGGGGCGGTATTCTTGGCATTCAGCCTACGTACCGCCACTCTCATGTCTACCTCGGTCACATCTGGAGAGTCGTCGTCGTCGTCGGTGTGGTCCGCATCGGGCACTGCAGGAGGCGGAGCCATGGGCAGGGGAGCGTGCTTCCCTTGCGAGGGGAACAGAGTGCTCACCACGTCCTGCACGAGCTGGGGCCGGAGACTCTGCGCCAGCGGGGGAGCCCACGGGCGGATCTTATCCCGCACCGTTTTGTAGGGGCGTCCCCACGGGTCTCTGTTCAGAGTCTCCAGCGACTCCTCGCGGGCCACTACTCTGGCCCGCAGGATCTCAGCTCGGAGGGCGGTCTTCGCCACTCTGTACCGGACTACGGCGGTCTTCGACACTCTGTATCCGGAGGGCGGATACGGAGCCTGCGGTGCCTGGAGTAAAGGTGTCGCGCAGCAACACACGCCTCGCGCAGAGTTGTTAACTGCGGCGACCACCAGTACACCTGGCGTGAAGCACGACCTGGCTGGACCCGGGGCATTGCCACGTCACATATCTCGGACATGGTCTCCCGGAACCACTCCGCCTCGTCGTTGATGTCGGCAGGCCTGTCCGGTGATGACACCCAGGTCTGCACGATCGACGCTTCCAGGAGAAGCTCCCGGTTCAGCTGCTTTAGTGCCCACCGCGGACCACACGCGGGCCTGTCGGACCGGCGCGCTCGAGGTCTGAGCGGAGACGTCAAACCGGATGTACCGGTGGTCGGAATACGTCTCCACCCCCTCCATGAAAAAAAAAAATAAAAAAAAAAATTAAAAAAAAAAAAAAAAAAAAAAATTAAAAAAAAAAAAAAAAAAAAAATAATAATAAATAAATTAACTGCACTTCTATTAAAAAATGCTACTACTCTGTATTGGATTTTCTAGCAGACAAATTTTAGTTATATTTCATAAAGAATTCGTAGTGGTCTGTATTGTGCACAAATGTTTAGTTTGTATGTTTGATGATAAACCTCATCAATATTTGCATGCCAAAATGGTAGAATGTAAAAGGATTCTTTAATATTGTAACCACCTTATTGTAAATACCTACATTCTAAGCAAATAAAAATTCTATTCTATTCTATTCTATTCATGACGCGCCGGTCGATGACACGCGGCGACAAAGCGGGGCTGGCGAACGAAATGTCCACCACCGACTCACCCCGCATCCGCACACACGTGGCGACAGAACCCCGGTTTAGGACGACCAGGTCTGCTTCCAGAGCCCAGTCCTCCACCATCCTGCCCCGCACGTTCGTCAACCGGGAACCCCAAGCCAAGTTCTTGGCATTGAAGTCCCCGAGGATGAGATAAAGATAAAGATAATTTATTTGTCAAACATGCGTTTACATACAAATCGAGCATGCAAGATCTTAAATATAGGTAAAAAGTCCGTACATTTTTTGCCTGACGAGGCGTACAATTTTTTATAACATACAAATAATTAATTTAAAAGACTAAACACTGGTTCACTATAATTCATTATTACATTCTATGAAAATAATACTCTTATAGGTAGAAACAATAATATAAAATTCAAATAAATGTCAAAAGGTATCTGTCAAAAAGTTATTAATATTGTAATAGCATTTGTCTGTTAACATACTTCGAATCTTGTTTTTAAATTCATTTGTTGTCATAGCCCTATAAGACTGTGGTATTTTGTTGTATATTTTCGGGGCCATACCGAAAAAGCTTTTCCCCATGAGGGCAGTTTTTGCTGAGTGCAAGCAAAGTTGGCTATTGTCACGTCTGTTGCGCGGAAAAGTGTCAGAGAGTTTTGGAAAGAGATGTGGGTTACACTTTACAAACGTTGCAACTTCAAAAATATAAATTGATGGTAAAGTTAATAAATTGTATTTTTTAAACAATGGTCTGCAGCTTTCTGTCGTTTGTAACTTAAACATAGCCCGAATACACCTCTTTTGGGCTTTAAAAGCTATTTCCTTGTCTGTAGAGTTACCCCAAAATATGATATCATAGCGCAGAATTGATGCCACCAATCCATGATAGGCCGTCACCAAAGCAGCTGAGTTAAGTTCTGAGGACAGTTTGTACAAGACATACGCGGATGTACTCAGTTTTTTGCTTGTATATTCTATATGCGCTTTCCAATTCAATTTTGCGTCTATCATTACACCAAGAAATTTTGTATTGTCAACTTTATTTATTACTGTGCCATTGTACAGGGCTTCAATGTTAATACCAGCATTTACCCGTTGACTAAAATGCGTTATCGTCGTCTTATCTAAATTAATTTTTAGATTATTCCTATCTAACCATGATATTATTGTCGTCAAAGTTCTATTAATGTCATATTCATAAATGTCCTTATTATTACATGTCATAGTTACTGTGCTGTCATCTGCAAATAGGGTCATGGGGTAGTTAATAGTGTTGAGCCGCACGATTGATGTTTGGTTACCACTAGCGCCATCTCTTATCGAGTAGCGGAGTTAATGGTCAAGATCTTTCTATAAAGTTCTATGATGTTCTAGAACTTTCTGGAACTATCGACATGTGTTCGGTCAGGGCCGATAAGTACTCGAACATTCTAGATGCTTCTACGGTAGAAGGTTCTGGAACTATCCGAGGGCCCTATATAAGCGGGAACGGAGCGCGTCCCGGGGTAGTTCATTGGAAGCGATACATGCGAGAACATCTAAAGCGATCTTCAAGTGCGACTTAAGAGTGATCCGTAGTGCTATTGTGTTGTGTTATTAGTGAGTTTAATTAAAGTGTTATTTTTGGTAATTCATATCGGCAGTTTTTAATTGTCACGAACCCCTAGCTCGTAACAATTGGTGTCAGAAGCAAGGATTAAAATCATGCCGATTTTACCTAAAGACGACACGGAGGGTATCCGTACCCGGAGTCAACGCCAGCAGGAGACGGACCAGAGGCGATTTGGTGGAGCAATGCCACAGGCGTCGGAGGGCCAGCTACCAACCACAGAGGCCGGCCCGTCCACAGCTGCTCCAGCATCACCAGCACCAGATTTTGCTGCTCTGATGATGATGTTGCAGGAGCAGGCCCGCCGACAGGAGGAACAGGCCCGTCGACAGGAGGAACAGGCTCGCCGTTTGGAAGAACAGCTCAAACGGGATAAGGAGGAGCAGGTGCACCGACAGGAAGAGCAGATGCTCCTCATAAAGGACCTTCACGCAACCTTCGGGAAAGACATGAAGGAGGTGAAGGAGAAGGTTGCCCAGCATGACAACCGCTTGTCAGAAGCTGAAACTCAGATCAGCAAGTTTAGTGACGTCATTGCTGATGTGAAGCAAGAGTTGGGTAACCTCAAACTTGGGGATGGAATCGCAGCTCCCGTAGCTACAACACCTTCGCTACGCGGATTCAAAGTGCCGCCGTACGATGGGACTTCTTCCTGGTCGGCCTACAAAATTCAGTTTGCGGCTGTCATGAAGGCGAACGGGTGGAATAAAAGTCAGGCCATGACTGCCCTCACCCTAGGCCTGCGCGACCAGGCTTTAAATGTGCTGGAAGCTCTCGGTAAGGAAGTGACTTACGAGCAGCTCCTCGAGGCATTGGAGGCTAGATATGGCGACGCTCACCTGGAACTCGTGTTTCGTGCGCAGCTCAAGGATCGTGTGCAACGCAGTAACGAAAACCTGCAGCAGTGGGCCCTTGAAGTGGAGAAGCTGGTTCGAAAAGCGTACCAGTCCGTACCTGCGCTTATTGATGGGAACCTGGTGCAGGCATTCATCGACGGCATCCGGGACCTTGAAGTTAGAGCTGCTGTGAGACTCGGTCACCACGGGACGCTTAAGGACGCCTTGGCCCATGCACTGGAGGTGGAAGCTGTGCGGCAGGATCATCGTTCCCAACGCGTCAGGGAGGTTGTAGCGGCTACGGTTCGCGATCGTAAAGGATACAGCAGGTGCTACGGCTGTGGGGAAAGGGGCCACCTTGGATCCAGTTGCCCTAAGCGAACTGCAGAAAGGGAAGATGGCCGGTCTCCAGAGGGTAGCGCGGCTAACAGCTCTACCCAGCAGCAGCAGGGAAACGAGTAATAGCCAGGACTGCGGGGCGCGTGCTGGCTGATGTTCAAAGAGCCCCAAGGATTTCTATCACACAAACCCATGATGGGAACACCTTAATCATCAAGGGTGAGATCAACGGAATGCCTTGTAAGCTGACCATAGACACGGGAGCCTCTCGTACGGTCGTCAGTTCCAAAGTTATGAGTCGGCTCCTTGGGGACTCCGCATACAACCGGGAACGCATTAATTTGGTGACAGCCACCGGTCAGCGCATACCCGTCCGTGGAGAGAAGGAGATGGAGTTGAAGCTAGGCAACAGGACCTAGCTGCATAATGTCATCGTGGCTGATATAATGGACTATTGCATCCTGGGTCTTGACTTTATTAGGAAGAATTTTTGCGAGATTGACGTCAAGCAGGGAGTTATGAAATGTGGACGAGAGGAACTTTTTATGGAAGGGGCGTTACCAGGGAATGTGTACAGCCTTAAGAAGATTGTTCTTCCTCCGAGATCAGAAACGATTGTGCCGGTTAGTCTTCCTCGGAATCCTGGGCAAACTCATCGTTGTGTACTCGTGGAAAGGGTAGACAATGACCTTCCATGGAAAGTGGCACGAACTTTGGTCAGAGCCACCGACATCTCAGGGGTACGTGTGCTGAACCTTTGTGATCAGGAACAGACTATTGAAAAAGGCACACTGATTGGTACTTGCGAGGAAGTGGATTGGCTGCGTCAATGCCAATATCTATCGACTGGGACCCCCAGCAAGGATGCACAAACGAGAGTGACCACACTTTTAGAAGAGTGTCGCAGCGCTCTGTCTCAAAATGAGATGGGCAAGGCGAAGAAGATGTTACTGAAGTACGCCGAAGTTTTCTCCCTAAACGATAGTGACATTGGGAAGACTGGCTTAGTTCAACACAAAATAAATACAGGCGACGAGTTGCCTATCCGTCAGCGGCCAAGGAGATTGCCGGTAGCGCGTGAAAAGGAAGTAGAAACCATGATTGAGGGAATGGTGAAGGATGGTGTTATTGAACCTTCATCTAGCCCATGGTGTTCACCTGTAGTGCTGGTAAGGAAGAAGGACGGCAGCATGCGGTTTTGTGTTGACTATCGTCGTCTAAATGATGTCACGAAGAAGGACAGCTACCCTTTGCCAAGAATTGATGACACGTTGGACATGCTTACTGGAGTAAAGTGGTTTAGCACGCTGGACCTGAAAAGTGGCTACTGGCAAGTTGAAATTGACCCCAAGGACAAGGAGAAAACAGCATTCTCGACAGGAAAGGGTCTGTGGCAATTTAAAGTTATGCCGTTTGGATTGTGCAACGCTCCGGCAACGTTTGAAAGGTTGATGGAACTTGTACTAACTAAGTTGATTGGCGATGCCTGTCTGGTCTACTTGGATGACATCATCATCGTAGGCCGTACGTTTGAAGAACATCTTCAAAACCTGGAACGCGTGCTCATGAAGATCCAGAGTGCCAACCTCAAGTTGAGTCCGAAGAAATGTTCACTATTCAAACGGCAAGTTAGCTTTTTGGGATATGTAGTGTCGGAAGAAGGAATCCGCACGGATCCAGAGAAAATCGCCGCTGTCAAGGATTGGCCAGTTCCGAAGGACAAGACGCAGGTCAGAGCGTTTTTGGGGTTGTGCTCTTACTATCGGCGATTTGTTAAGAACTTTGCGGATATTGCCAAACCCCTACATAAGCTAACCGAGGAGAAGCGACATTTCGGCTGGGATGAAAGTTGCGATATCGCATTCCAGGAGTTAAAGGACCGACTATGCAAAACACCTATTTTGGGGTACCCTGATGCAGGCAAGGAATTTATAGTTGACACCGACGCAAGTGACATAGGACTTGGTGGTGTGTTGTCTCAACGGCATGGTGATCAAGAGGTTGTGATAGCGTACTTCAGCAAGTCGTTGTCAAAGCCGGAGAGGAACTATTGTGTTACGAGACGGGAATTGCTTGCTATGGTAAAGTCATTGCAGCATTTTAGCAAATATCTTCTGGGGCGGAAATTCCACTTACGAACCGACCATGCTGCACTGAAATGGCTATTGCAGTTCAAAAATCCAGAAGGACAAGTTGCGCGATGGATTGAGCTACTGCAGGAATACGACTTTGTGGTCGAACATCGCAGCGGGAAATCTCATGGCAACGCAGATGCATTGTCAAGAAGACCTTGTCCTGAAGACTGCAAGCATTGTACTAGGCAAGAGAGTAAGGAAATGGTACCTGTGAGGATGCTCAGGACAGACCTCAGCAACGAGTGGAAGGAAAGCCTACAACGTGCACAGCAGGAAGATTCGGAGATCAAGCCGATTCTGGAGTGGATGAAGGCCAGAGCTCCTAAGCCCAGGTGGAGTGACGTCTCAGCAATGAGTTCCACCACAAAGAGCTATTGGGCCCAATGGGACAGCTTGGTGATTCAGGATGGAGTCCTGTGCCGTAAATGGGAAAATGCTCGGGGAAACAGCTGTCATTTACAAATGGTAGTCCCTAAAGCTCAAGTACCGGATGTTCTCCAGCTTTACCATAACGGTTGTTCAGGAGGTCATCTAGGAGTAAAACGGACTCTACTGAAGATAAGAGAACGGTTTTACTGGGTCCACTGTCGGGACGATGTCGAAGACTGGTGTCGCAAATGTACAAGTTGTGCAGCTGTAAAGGGACCTCAGACGCGTAGCAGAGGTGCATTGAAATTGTACAATGTTGGTGCACCATGGGAGAGGATAGCCCTTGACGTTGCAGGGCCGTTTCCGGAAAGTGAAAGTGGTAACAAGTATTTCATGGTTGTGATGGATTACTTCACTAAGTGGCCGGAAGTCTTCGCCATTCCAAATCAAGAAGCTTCGACAGTTGCAGATAAATTAGTTCATGAAGTCTTCTGTCGTTTTGGAGTACCTTTAGAGATTCACAGTGATCAAGGAAGGAATTTTGAGTCCCAAATATTCCAGGAAACTTGTCGAGTTATGGGTACTCATAAAACAAGAACAACTTCTTACCACCCACAATCGGATGGAATGGTGGAACGATTCAATCAGACATTAGAGAGGGACCTAGCAAAAGTTGTGGAAAATCGGCAACGAGATTGGGACAAGCACATACAACCGTTTTTGTTGTCATATCGAAGCGCTGTTCACGAAAGCACATCGGTGACACCAGCTTTCGCAAACTTTGGAAGGGAATTACGGCTACCTGCAGACCTGATCACCGGAATACCACCTGATGCCCCACGCAGTATAACCGATTATGCGAGTGACTTGCGGAACAAGATGAATGACATTTATGAGCACGTCAGACACTCAGGCCAGCAAATGTCTGAAAAGATGAAAACCCGTTATGACCGCAAAATGAACAATAAAGGGTTTGACGAAGGTTCACTAGTGTGGTTGCACAATCCCGTCCGCAGCAAAGGGAAATCTCCTAAGCTTCAAGCTAACTGGGACGGACCGTACCGGATTGTGACAAAGATCAATGACGTTACCTACCGGATACAGAAAGGTGCAAGAGGTACTCCTAAGATAGTCCACGTGGATCGACTGGCGCGTTATTATGGGGCCGATAATGCTCGGGACGAGCATTTCTTAGGTGGGGGCAGTGTTGAGCCGCACGATTGATGTTTGGTTACCACTAGCGCCATCTCTTATCGAGTAGCGGAGTTAATGGTCAAGATCTTTCTATAAAGTTCTATGATGTTCTAGAACTTTCTGGAACTATCGACATGTGTTCGGTCAGGGCCGATAAGTACTCGAACATTCTAGATGCTTCTACGGTAGAAGGTTCTGGAACTATCCGAGGGCCCTATATAAGCGGGAACGGAGCGCGTCCCGGGGTAGTTCATTGGAAGCGATACATGCGAGAACATCTAAAGCGATCTTCAAGTGCGACTTAAGAGTGATCCGTAGTGCTATTGTGTTGTGTTATTAGTGAGTTTAATTAAAGTGTTATTTTTGGTAATTCATATCGGCAGTTTTTAATTGTCACGAACCCCTAGCTCGTAACAATAGCATCAGGCAGGTCATTGATATATAGGATGAATAATAATGATCCAAGCACGCTCCCTTGTGGGACACCGTAAATAGGCGTTCGTTCGTCAGATATGTAAGATTCCTCTTTTTTTGTCTTTATATTTATTTTTGTTATTTCTGTGTACTGTTTTCTGTTAATAAGGTAAGACTCAATAAGGTTAAGTATATTTCCTCTTATGCCATATGCCTCTAGTTTCTGAAGTAGAACGTTATGGTTGACATAGTCAAAAGCTTGCGTCATATCACAGTAAATAGCACATACTGGAATTCTGACGTCCATATTTATCATTAAGCAAGAAGTCATAAATTGTCATATTGGTTGTCCTGTTTTTCCTTAATCCCTTTTGCTCATCGATTAAAATGTGTTTCTTTTCTAGGTATGAGTACAATTCTTTATAAATATACTTCTCAATTTTTTTTTCATATTATCGGAATAAGTGCAGTTGGTCTATAGTTGCCCATGTCTTCAGTATTGTTTTTTTTAAATAAGGGCTTTACTATAGACACTTTTAAGGAATCTGGATATACACCTGAACAAATACACAGATTTATGAGATAGCTCAAGTGTTTGCAAATACAGTCGGAAACATATTTGATTACCTTTGTAGAAATTCCGTCTTATCCTGTACTATTTGTTGATTTTAATGATATTATAATATTTTTAATGTCTATAGGTATACTGGGGGCAACAAAAATTGAATCTGGACGTTTTGTGATATTGCCTAAATTATTTCCTGAACATAGAATGGGTTGAATTTTGTCTATGAAGAAGTCGTTAAATGCGTTCGCTATTTCTGGTCAATGGTCATCTAAATTGATCTGCCTAATGGATTCCTTAGGAAAACATGGTTTTGATTTGTTTATAATATTCCAGGTAGTTTTTGACTTATTGGTAGAGGTTTTAATAGAATAGTTGTTTTGGGCACGTCTAGTAAGTTTCATAATTTTTTTAAATCGTTTTTTGTAGTTTAAGAAACTTGCCTTATTCTTTACATTTGGTTTTAGTCTATAACGCCACAGCAATTGCCGTTTCTTTTTGCTGCATAATTTTATGCCGCGTGATATCAATTTCGACATTTTGCATTTTCCACGAGCACGGGGAGGGAACGAAACCCGACGACAACGTCTCTCAACTCCGCAAGGGAGTTGTGGAACTCGGCGAGAGTTCGGCTCGGGGAGAAGTACACCCCTACCACGACAATCTCGACGAACCGTGCTGCCACGCAACCCCTTCCCCTCTTGACACACTCGAGGATCGGGGTACCGGCGGCGGCCGACAAAATGAGGGTCACTGAGCCGCTCAGGTCCTCCACCCAGTCATCCCTGGGCGGGACAAAGTACGGCTCAGCGACCACGGCGATGTTAATCGACCACTGCGCTATGCTCTGGATCAACAGATCCTGAGCGGCGGCACAGTGGTTGATGTTCGCCTGAAGGAGGCGTAATGGGGCCGTTAAAGGCATTCCATATCAGCCCCCTCCGGGGCCGCCTGGGTAGGCCTTGCCGCGGTGGTAACTACGACGTCGGTGGAGGCGGCAGCGGCGGCGGCAGTGGCGGCGGTTGCGGCGGTGACGGCGGTGGCGGAGGGTTTGGCTCTGCCTCGGCCCCTGGTTTCAGTGGGTGGAGCGCAGGCTTTACTCCCAGCCCGGTGTTCGGCCGGCTTTCCAGCTGCCGCACATAGGTAACAGTGCGGCTTGGCAACGCACGAGCCGGCCTTGTTACCGGGCTGACCGCAGCGGAAGCAGTGACTGCTGCGGTCCACCTCCGAGGTGCATTACACTCCCACGTGGTGGCCCACCTGGCAGCGGAAGCACCTCAGAGGTCTGGGTTCCAGCAAAGTCTGGGTTCCTGGTGGGCTGGGTTTCAGCGCAGGTGAAAACCAGGAGCCTTCGGCCCTCCTCGGTAAAAACCTGCTTGTTTTTTTTTTTTTTTTGGGTGGGAAATCATCAAATAACTTCTCCCGCTCTGGGTGGAGCAGGAGGGCGTGTCAGACTTTTACTGACTAAAACCCACCCGTGTTCCTTCAGTAGCCCGTATGCCAGGGGCTGTGGTATCTCTTTCAAACGAACCCGCACCCCTGACAGGCATCGGCCCTTGCAGGCCACATCATTTTTGTGCTGACATCTCTTTGAGGCGCGCGTGGAACACAACGCGCCGTCGACTTGGGCTTGGTCCTTACCGGACAGCGAGCTACCCATTACTCGCCGTCCGCAAGCCCATGCCTACGGTGGCCGGAAATCGGCCTGGGATTCCCGACGCCCAGGGCGTCTCCGAGGGCGCATATGCTGCCTCTCCCTCACGTGCGCCGCCTCCCTCTTCGCGAGCATCACTGCTTCGCTGAAGGAGGTGACGGCTCCCCATGCCCTCTCGCTCCGTACCATGACCTGGACCAGGGCCGGACGCGAGAGATCGCCGCCGCCGATCGCCTCCACGAGGACACGGCGGTGTTCCGCCCAAGCAGGGCAGACCGCCACCGTGTGCTCCACCGTGTCCTCAGGGCGATCTTCGCAGTGGAAACACCCGGGCGTTTCCTCCCGCCCTATCCGAAACAGGAACCTCCCGAAACAACCGTGTCCGGTGAGGACCTACGTCAGGCGGAAGGTGAGGACGCCATGCCGCCTCTCAAACCACTCCTCAAAGAGGGGACTTACCGCCCCAATCGTGGCGTGCCCAAAACCTCCATGGTTGAGAACACATTTGAAATATCTGGATAACGATGCTCCCCTTTTCTGTGATGCTATATCGTCATAATTATAATTGACAAAAAATATTTCCAAAGTATATTACGATGTCATGTTAACGCGTAGACGTTCTACATAAACCACAATTTATATTATACTGAAAGTTTTTCAAGGATATTGTTACCTATGTCACAACTAAGATTGTGTATTAGAATTTGTACGAAATTATCTGTCAGATTAGTTGTTATTGACAAGAACTTCTTAAAAGAAGGTGAAAGATGCCAACAAATATTCTGCAACAGCATATTGTTACAACCTTGACATGATCTTCAAAGCGCAAGCAAGTTACGGAATTGAGGACGAAACAACTATCCTAGATGTTGTTCTACATTTGGAAAGTAATTAACTGTGGAATCCGGTATGATTTTGCCCTACGTTAGATTGTGCGTGCCTATGCGGAAGCGGCTATAGGGAAGCAATGTCCCGTTGAATCAATATGACGTCACAATAACCCCGGTGACGTGGACACATACGTGAGCATGATTATGACGTGCGAGTAATAATTATAAAACATACAGTAGGCACAAGATCAACAATTTCTTCGATGCAACCTTAGGTTTACACATAGTTTTACGGAAATAAACGAAAACCTACTCATCATTATGAACAACTTTTACCATGGGATTTAATTTGAAATCGTGAAGAAAAACCAGCAAAGTGCGAGTCGGACTCGCACACCGTATCGTATCCGTGCCAAAAGGCAAAAATGCAGGTTTGTTCGAAAGAGATACCACAGCCCCTGGCATACGGGCTACTGAGGGAACACGGGTGGGTTTTAGTCAGTAAAAGTCTGACACGCCCTCCTGCTCCACCCAGAGCGGGAGAAGTTATTTGATGATTTCCCACCCAAAAAAAAAGACAAAAACGTTGAAAACATACTTTCTATAATGGAGAATTTAATTTTAATTCACTTTACTTATATTATTTGTTTTAACCTATTACTTTTCATGAGATACGGCTCGCTAATAGGCCGATGGACGGACGGACGGACGGCAACGGATGTTTAGTAATAGGGTTTCGTTGGCACCCTTTGGTTACAGAACCCTAAGCAGCTGTTTCCTACATTTTCTCAAGTTATGAAAAAAAACACTCTTCTGATCCATAAATGTTATAAAGATCAGATCATATTTTACACGGTTTTATAAACAATAATAACTTTATTTCGGAGTATAAAGGTTTCTACTTACAAGGCAGATGTGAGTGGAAATACCTGGAGGGGAAACCCTAGGAAGAAACACAGTGACCTTATTGGTGATGTCATTCAGAAAGGTCAGGTGCGTAGTTCTGGCAACCGGCGTGCGTGTATGACCAGATGTATGAACGTAAACGAGGCAACAGGAGTATGTTAGCATCATAGCAGGTGGCGTTCTGTAATTTCTGCCTACCCCCATGGGAAGAAGGCCTGAGTTTATGTATGCATGTATTTCAAAGTAATAATCTATCCACATTTGTGTTAGTATCTAACTGCTCATGAACTAAGTAGGTCGATGATGATCCCTCGAAAGATTTTCAGTTATAACAATTAAACTTTGCATGTAGAAATACTCATTTCCT
This sequence comes from Polymixis flavicincta, assembly GCA_949987655.1. NCBI lineage: Eukaryota > Metazoa > Arthropoda > Insecta > Lepidoptera > Noctuidae > Polymixis > Polymixis flavicincta. The sequence continues at coordinate 27,909,054 of OX465175.1, forward strand.
ATTTCTCTTTATTAAGTGAAATACTTTACCTTACTAAGAGCTGGAAGAATTTGGTAGTATTCTACGTAATGTAAGCTGCTACTGCAGAGTATACGAAACTTAAGACAGGAGCTCGCAACGTTTGGTGAATTTTAAGTATCACAGTTTGAAGTGAGACGTTTCTGGAGACTACTTAGTTAAACACCGGATGAACGAGTTACAGTTTACTTACAATGTTTGGAGTATTTACAACTACAATGGGCTATTAAAAGTTAATATTATTATGCAGGGCCATAAAATTGATGATGTGAAGTGAGCTAGTGGCACCCACCATTAATAGCAATTCAATTTCATAAAAAGACTGACCAATATCGAGAGTTCGGGACCTTTGAATGAAAATCTTAGATTTTTGATGTATTGGACTAAACTTTTCCAGTCAGCCGCGAGAGCTTATTTTTGAAATAATAGAAATGGATGTCGATGCGGAGCTCTATGCCTTATCTCCAATCTTGCCCATAAATTCAGCCATTCCGACCTCTATGTTACCACCGATGATGTCGTGGAAGTGGCGAAGAATTAAACCAACAAAAAATACACTTTGTTGCCATCGACATCATCATTTGTTGCGCCACTTCTTCTTCCCAGCTAAAGCACTAGGAAGTGTCAAAGAGTGGGCGTTCTAAGGGAACTGTCTTATGTATTTTGACGTTCGAAAAGTGCTGATTCTCAGCCTAATTTGAATAAATGACTTTTCATTTTGATCATCACCTTAATGAAAAGAAATGGGTAATATTGATTATTAATGTTTATAGAATTTGATTTTAATAGTTCAGGTAGTATGGTGTTAACATCTGTGTTAGGCACTGAATGCCAAAGAGTTGGGTTTGTAAGTAGGAATGAAGGCCCTGACCACCACATGGAAGATTGACCTATGAGGTCAGCGCTCAGACCGCGGGAGACTAGATCTGCAGGGTTGTCCTTGGACGGCACATAGCGCCAGGTGTAAGTACCAAAGTCTTCCCATATCTCCGAAACTCAATTCCTGACAAAAGGCTTAAGCGTGCCAGGTGAAGCAGCCAGCCATCCTAAGACAATCATAGAATCACACCAAAATACGTATTTGTCTGGTTTAAGTGTTAACGATTCTAGTACCTTTGCACACAATCTGGTCCCTAATAAGGCACCACAAAGCTCTAGCCTTGGGATTGTGGTCGACTTAATCGGTGCAACCTTACTTTTAGACGTGAATAGATGTGAACGGACGGTGCCGCTACCTCATGGTGACATGGAGAGAGCGATTGTCGCAACCTAGTGCTGGGCACGCCACGATTGCGGCGGTAAGTCCCCTCTTTGAGGAGTGGTTTGAGAGGCGGCATGGCGTCCTCACCTTCCGCCTGACGCAGGTCCTCACCGGACACGGCTGTTTCGGGAGGTTCCTGTTTCGGATAGGGTGGGAGGAAACGCCCGGGTGTTTCCACTGCGAAGATCGCCCTGAGGACACGGTGGAGCACACGGTGGCGGTCTGCCCGGCTTGGGCGGAGCACCGCCGTGTCCTCGTGGAGGCGATCGGCGGCGGCGATCTCTCGCGTCCGGCCCTGGTCCAGGCCATGGTACGGAGCGAGAGGGCATGGGGAGCCGTCACCTCCTTCAGCGAAGCAGTGATGCTCGCGAAGAGGGAGGCGGCGCACGTGAGGGAGAGGCAGCATATGCGCCCTCGCGACCCCAGCCGCCGCAGGATACGGAGACGCCCTGGGCGTCGGGAATCCCAGGCCGATTTCCGGCCACCGTAGGCATGGGCTTGCGGACGGCGAGTAATGGGTAGCTCGCTGTCCGGTAAGGACCAAGCCCAAGTCGACGGCGCGTTGTGTTCCACGCGCGCCTCAAAGAGATGTCAGCACAAGAAATGATGGGGCCCGCAAGGGCCGATGCCTGCCAGGGGTGCGGGTTTGTTCGAAAGAGACACCACAGCCCCTGGCATACGGGCTACTGAAGGAACACGGGTGGGTTTTAGTCAGTAAAAGTCTGATACGCCCTCCTGCTCCACCCAGAGCGGGAGAAGTTATTTGATGATTTCCCACCCAAAAAAAAAAAAAAAAAACGGTGCCGCTACCAGCTATAGAACGAATGTATATGCAAGCTCCGTATGCCTTTTCTGACGCATCTGTAAAAATATGTACTTCTATGGATAAAGGGCTATCACATACCACCCAGCGTGGTATGCTGAGAAGATTAAGATGTGGTAAAGTCTGTGTGAAATTCAACCATAATTTTTTGATGTTTACATTAACCTCATCGTCCCATGCACACTTGTCTATCCAATAATTTCAGCCGGAAGACGTCAACTGCTGGACACAGGCTTCCCCAAGCTCCGTCATCCAATCGGTTTCGTCCTCGCATCCAGTGGATTCCTGCGGCCTTTACAAAGTCATCGATAAAACTTGTATAAAGCCTGCAAACTCTACGACTTACAGTACGCGGTCACCACTCCAGAACCTTTCGACCCCATCAGCCATCTGTTCTGCGAGCAATGTGCCCTGCCCACTGCCACATAAATTTGGCAATTCTTCTAGCATGGTGGTTACCTTATTTCTCCTGCATCGTATTTGTTCTCATTGTTGACATGACGAAGAAGAATAGAAAGGGTTGACGAAGTAGTTTACACGTTAGTTATCGTGGTATAGAATGTTGAGTACGGCTGGTGCTTTTAGCCGCAGTCCACAATTTCTGCGGACGTGGACGAAACGAAGAGGTTACTCGAATGATCGAAAACTTGGTTCGATACCAGCGTCAGTGTATCCTATAACGCATTTACTTTGCAATAGTAACGCGACGAACTTTAAACCTTTCATAATCATCATCATCGTGTCAGCCGAAAGACGTCCATTGCTGGACACAAGCCTCCCCCAAAAGGGGGTATTTTCCAAAATCGCCACGCTTTGCAGGCGGGTTGTTGATCGCAGTATGGTGGTCAAATGCATAGATAACGCTGCTGCTGCCCATTCTCTAGTCAAAATCAAAATCAAAAGTCATTTATTCAAATTAGGCTGAGAATCAGCACTTTTCGTACGTCAAAATACATAAAACAGTCCCCCAAAAACGCCCACCCTTCGACACTTCCTAGTGCTTTCGCTGGGAAGAAGAAGTGGCGCAACAAACTCCCCAGCAGCACAGCTGTCTGTTTAGTCTGATGGACTTGATTCTATACACACATAGGCAAAGTAATAAACAATAAAGCATAATACCAAAATTAAAGCCTCGTGGTATAAAATGCTGGATTATCGATAATAACTAATGACATAATAGATAGTTAATAAAAATAAAAATAAATACTTGGTTAGTAAAATTTAAAAAAAGCATATAAAAATTACATGAACCCATGTAACCTGTCACTAGGTACGCTAATTCTGGAGAAAGAACATAAAAATTGTCTTGAGTTAATCACAGCAACCAACTATTCTTGTCATTGAAATAGTCGTTAGTGGAATAGTAAGCCTTCAATTATGGCTAAGCCCAACAAATGAGTTATGAACCTTATGAAGCCGGTGAAAGGGAGCACGTAGTTTATCCTTATTTCTAGTGGTAACGGTGTGAATATCACTGTTTTTAGTGTACAAGTGTATATTTTGCCTAATATTTAGCGAATAACAATTGTGACGCCACTGTGAGAATACCAATTTCTTTAAAAAAGTCCCTCAAGGAATCTCTGCCACCTAGCTGGTGAATTGCACGAACAGCACGTTTTTGAAGGACAAAAATATTTTGAATATCAGCGGCTTTGCCCCACAGCAGAATACCGTAGGACATAACGCTGTGAAAATAACTAAAGTATACTAATCGAACTGTATCGACGTAAGTGTATTGTCTTACTTTTAAGCGTAAGCGGCTGAACTGAGCCTCCTTGCTAGGGTTGTTATGTGTGATCCCCACTGAAGTTTGGCATCTACTGTTATGCCCAGAAAAACTGCCGAGTCTACAGTTTCAAGCACCTCTTTATCTAAGACGATGTTGGGACCTAGATTTCTAACATTCGGTAACGCGAACTTTACACATTTCGTTTTTTAGGCATTGAGAACAAGGTTACCGTAAACAGTGCACTCTCAATCCGTAACCATTGAGAGTGCACTGTCTACGTCGTCAAAATCTTGTCTATTCTTATCTACTTTAAAAATAAGAAAATTATCATCTGGAAACAGTACAACATCACAAATACTCTTTAAATAGAATGGTAAGTCATTAATATAGAGTATAATATATACTATAAACAAGAATGAGCCGAGTATTGAGCCTTAACGGCCATAGTATCCTCATCGACCTTGCTCATGTGGGCGGAGCTAAGCAAAATACTCCCACACACACGTAACGAGTGGCGGCGGCGCGCTACACTAAAACGACGACCAAAGAATATGCCATAGAGGAGAGGAATATGCCGTGGCACAGATTGGCACGTAGGTCGACATTTTTGCCTACATTTCCAGAAAGATAGATGCAACTTTTTAAAGTTTGTACTGGACATAATTTTTTAACATGTAGGTAATAGGATAGGTAAGTATGTGAATAAAGTAAGATGTGATCCAAAATATATTTATTTGCTCAAACATGTGTATACACAAACAAGAATAAAAGCGTGCATGTAGGACATATTTTGTTTTGTTTTATAAATTATAAATTGTTGTAATGAGGCCAGCACATCAAGCTACCCCAATCTGTCAAATTTCTTTGATGGTTTTTCAACTTTATTGCAAAGGTATAAGGTTTATTATGTTCAATTAGGAAAATTTGACAGTTTGGGATTGCTTGACCTGCTGGCGACTGTAGCTACAGATAATTATTATGAATAATATCAATCATTAATCTCACGTTGATTCGGACATAACGTGACGTAACTTAGTAAACCAAAATAAATATAGAAAAACAACAAAATAGGTTACTTAAAAATATTTTTACTTAGCTACGTTCAGTAGATACTAAAGTAGTTTTATAAATTATTGGTTTAGTAAAAGTTTTCTTTCGTTTAGTTTATTACTCTCGACGCAATGATTATGTTCCTCTTTTTGTTTTTTAACATATTTTAACATATTTTTCCATCATGGGTGTCGTTTTCAAGGTATTTGAAGCATCTAAAGCCGATGGTGGGGTCAAAATGAAAATCCAAGATGGCGGCTGAGAATTTTTTTGAATTTTCCATCATGGGTGTCGTTTTCAGGGTATTTGGGGCATCTAAAGCCAATGGTGGGGTTAAAATGAAAATCCAAGATGGCGGCCGAGAAAATTTTCGAATTTTCCATCATGGGTGTCGTTTTCAGGGTATTTGCGGCATCTAGAGCCGATGGTGGGGTCAAAATGAAAATCCAAGATGGCGGCCGAGAAAATTTACGAATTTTCCATCATGGGTGTCGTTTTCAGGGTATTTGGGGCATCTAAAGCTGATGGTGGGGTCAAAATGAAAATCCAAGATGGCGGCCGAGAAAATTTTCGAACCCTGAAAACGACACCCATGACGGAAAATTCGAAAATTTTCTCGGCCGCCATCTTGGATTTTCATTTTGACCCCACCATCAGCTTCAGGTGCCCCAAATACCCTGAAAACGACACCCATGATGGAAAATTCGAAAATTTTCTCGGCCGCCATCTTGGTTTTTCATTTTGACCCCACCATCAGCTTTAGATGCCCCAAATACCCTGAAAACGATACCCATGATGGAAAATTCGAAAATTTTCTCGGCCGCCATCTTGGATTTTCATTTTAACCCCACCATTGGCTTTAGATGCCCCAAATACCCTGAAAACGACACCCATGATAGAAAATTCGAAAATTTTCTCGGCCGCCATCTTGGATTTTCATTTTAACCCCACCATTGGCTTTAGATGCCCCAAATACCCTAAAAACGACACCCATGATAGAAAATTCGAAAATGTTCTCAGCCGCCATCTTGGATTTTCATTTTGACCCCACCATCGGCTCTAGATGCCGCAAATACCCTGAAAACGACACCCATGATGGAAAATTCGAAAATTTTCTCGGCCGCCATCTTGGTTTTTCATTTTGACCCCACCATCAGCTTTAGATGCCCCAAATACCCTGAAAACGATACCCATGATGGAAAATTCGAAAATTTTCTCGGCCGCCATCTTGGATTTTCATTTTAACCCCACCATTGGCTTTAGATGCCCCAAATACCCTGAAAACGACACCCATGATAGAAAATTCGAAAATTTTCTCAGCCGCCATCTTGGATTTTCATTTTGACCCCACCATCGGCTTTAGATGCCCCAAATACCTTGAAAACGACACCCATGATGGAAAATTCGAAAATTTAGGTAGGTACCTACAAGTATGAAGAAAGAATTTAAAAAAATGAGAAAAAAAACAATAGCAGTATGTACCTATTTTATACTATGTATGTAAAAGATATTCGAATATAACTACTAATACGAAATTTTCAGACGATCCAGGAAATAACAAGCAATATAATTCATAAAAATAAGTGCGAGCAATGGTGGCCCAGTGTTAACGGGTGCGTCTTACAGACCTACGACCTACAACTAGTAAATTGACCATCAATATAAATTTAACACTTCTGAGCTATGTCTACAAGCTGTTTTCAAGAGTGATCACGAACCGTCTCGCGCGCAGGTTTGACGACTTCCAGCCTCCCCAATAACCAGGATTCTGAAAAGGCTTTAGCACCGTGGACCACATTGAAATTGAATTGTTACTGAAATAAATTGAATTGAATTGAATTGAATTCATACGCTGCGGCAGATTATACAGAAGACGGAAGAGTATAACCTACCTCTCTGCTTAGCGTTTGTGGACTACGAGAAAGCCTTCGATTTGATCGAGACTTGGGCTGTACTGCAGTCTCTCCAAAGGTGCCAGATTGACTATCGGTACATCGAGGTGCTAAAGAGTTTGTACGAAAACGCCACTATGTCTGTCCGGCCCCAGGACTGGACCTCGAAACGTATCCTCCTGCAGCAAGGGGTGAGACAGGGAGACATAATCTCTCCAAAACTGTTCACCGATGCACTGTAGGATGTCTTCAAGGTTCTGGACTGGAGAGAGATTGGCATCAACATCAATAACGAGTACATGACTCACCTTCGGTTTGCCTGTGATATAGTAGTCATGGCTGAGACTATGGACCTCACTAGTCTCCGTGAAAGTGGGTCTCGAAATGATCATACACAAAACGAAGGTAATGCCGAATGCCCTTAAGCCAACCACTCTCATGGGCACGCCACGATTGCGGCGGTAAGTCCCCTCTTTGAGGAGTGGTTTGAGAGGCGGCATGGCGTCCTCACCTTCCGCCTGACGCAGGTCCTCACCGGACACGGTTGTTTCGGGAGGTTCCTGTTTCGGATAGGGCGGGAGGAAACGCCCGGGTGTTTCCACTGCGAAGATCGCCCTGAGGACACGGTGGAGCACACGGTGGCGGTCTGCCCTGCTTGGGCGGAGCACCACCGTGTCCTCGTGGAGGCGATCGGCGGCGGCGATCTCTCGCGTCCGGCCCTGGTCCAGGCCATGGTACGGAGCGAGAGGGCATGGGGAGCCGTCACCTCCTTCAGCGACGCAGTGATGCTCGCGAAGAGGGAGGCGGCGCACGTGAGGGAGAGGCAGCATATGCGCCCTCGCGACCCCAGCCGCCGCAGGATACGGAGACGCCCTGGGCGTCGGGAATCCCAGGCCGATTTCCGGCCACCGTAGGCATGGGCTTGCGGACGGCGAGTAATGGGTAACTCGCTGTCCGTTAAGGACCAAGCCCAAGTCGACGGCGCGTTGTGTTCCACGCGCGCCTCAAAGAGATGTCAGCACAAAAAGTGATGGGACCCGCAAGGGTCGATGCCTGCCAGGGGTGCGGGTTTGTTCGAAAGAGACACCACAGCCCCTGGCTTAAGGGCTACTGAAGGAACACGGGTGGGTTTTAGTCAGTAAAAGTCTGACACGCCCTCCTGCTCCACCCAGAGCGGGAGAAGTTATTTGATGATTTCCCAGCAAAAAAAAAAAAAAAAAAGGCAACCACTCTCATGAAGATCGAAGACTCTACACTCGAAGTTGTGGACGATTATGTTTACCCAGGACAAACTACCCAGGACAAACTGTTTAGTTAGGTAGGTCCTACTTCGAGAAAGAGGTAAATAGGAGGTGTCGCTTTTTCTTACATAAGAACCGAAGACTTTCATTATATCTGGTTAAATATATGGGTGTTTTATACATCATTGGTTATTTGATGCCGCCATAGTCGTATACAGGGTGGCAGGGCGTGCACCATCGACGCGCAACATATTACCGTGGATTCAGTACATAATCTTTAAAACCCGCGGTTGACAAAATATTTGCTGTTCCATACATTTTGACCGCGTAGGCATTGCACTTTTCTATGAGACAGCAGGTTTTTTTTCCGTTGAATCCTTTCGTCTACGCTGGGGGTTCTAGAATCATGTGCTGCATGCCTGATTGATATTAATATGCTCGCCCCCTATATCATGGGATTTAAACATAACTGGTGAAATTCGAGTGTAATATAGGTACACCTAATTTCAGGTACTATCAATATTCAAAAATGCAGGTGCATACTAAGGGTTATATTGCTATGAAGTCGCGGCCCAGGCCGTACCTACAGCTGTGTGTATAAGTGATGTATTAACACAAAACCAGAACGCTCACCGCAGCACTCACACACTATAGCGTTACTCTATGTATTTTATGACATATCGTCGGCGTCGCACAGACATGACCTTGGTCGGTTCATACCATTGCTAAAATTTACTTGTATAATTTGAGATCCGGTAGCGTGCAGCGTATCGTCTTGGATTAAGAAACTCATAGGTCTGGGTTCAATACTCGCGATGAAGCTTTAATTTTTCTTTTCAACAATCATCTTCATCTGTTCTTTTATTATTCGATTCATTAATATACCAGAATAATAATGTAACAATTTTTTATTACTCGTATTGTTATTTAATTAAAGGTTTAACAATAATAAATGAATACAAAATGTTTATTCGTTATAACTTCATGAAGAATGTATAATAATAACTTCTTGTTAAAACAGTTTATTTTCTCTTATATAACAATTTATTGAAGTAAAAAAGCTAGTTGGTAAACTATGATAATCAGGCTATTGTATCTTAGTAATATAATAATATTGTGCTGTAATTACTACTGTGTGTCGGGGGTGCGCCAAAGTTCACCTAAATTTTCAACTCCGATAATTGGAAATACGAAAATGTACTTCCTAACATTTTTCATCCTAACAATCACAATTCCTAACTACTCTGTCTCTAATGTTCATAATTCCGAAGCATTCAACTTCATAATGTCAGTAGCAATAAACATCTATTATACTTTTATTTGTTTCCCTATATTTTCTCAGCATAACCATCTTTTATACTATTATTCAAAGTCATATCTTTTTTGTTTAGATTTCTTTTTATTCATAATAATCAGTATTATATACATTAATTTTGCGAACTTTATTTTCACATAACATATATTATAACGTTTAACAATAATAGTACCATGGTACAAGTAGTTAAATACATGTTGTCATAAACTCATTTCAATTAAATTAGTTTAATATTAGCGGCTATAGCTTTCAAATTATCACTTTTATTGGTGTATTTTGCTTTAAAATTCAATATATATTTAATTCTATTATATTTGTCATTGTATTTTCTTTTCTTGGCGGCAGGGGGAGCCCCGTTAAGATGTTTTTGGATTTCTGCAGCCTGATGTTGTAATTCTAGAATAATTTTCTTAGATAACAAATAAAATCCTGCGTGGTGCTGATCTACGAACTGTTGAAAACGATTATGCCATGATTCAGCACTCTTTTGAGTACGTGGTACGTTTTCCTCGTTTAAAACATACGTTCTACATAAGCATGGTTCATATTTAGGTGGTGAAGAACTGGTACCCCATATATAATTTTCACCAAACCATTCTGCTATCACTTTTGCTTCGGGAGAGATATTTTGCTGCCATTCGTCAAAATATGTGGGAATTTCTTCTGCTGGTAGGTATGCAAGTGCTAAAATGCATTTGATTTCTGATGAAAACGATTCGCTTGATCCATTTAGTTTTTGGAAACCTCGACTTTGCACTTGTCTATATAAAATTTGGCCCAAGTGAAAATAACAACCCTATAACACTGCGTTTTTAAAATTATACTTGGCACTTAACTGTGACGCCTTTTCGAAATCCATTAATATGTATTTTGGCGATAAAATCAAATTTAATGATTGACAATACTCGATCAAAGATGAGAACAATTTGTCGTATGTGCTTTTGTCTTTATTTGTACACAATGCTACAACTAAAGGAAACGTTTTCGTGTTTATACAGCCGTGTATTGTGTAAACTTGCTGAAATAATTTTGGGGCGACTTTAAATGTTCCGTCCATTATTAAATAAGTGGAAGCACATAAAAAAGTAAGAAATTGTTTAGTTGTATATAATACTATTCTCTTTGTTTCATGCCATTTTTCATCAATTAAGATCATATCGTTGTCCAATTGTAGAATATTATGATTTATTTCAAAGTTAATAGTATCAGGTTCTGTAATTTTTTCTTTTTTGTTTCTTGGACGATATATTACTTGTCTCAAGTTCAAGTTTGTTGGCATATTAGCACGTACACTTGAGGAAGTGCTTGCTTCGCACTCACTAATTATATGAATTGGTTTCTTGTTTTTATTAATTAAAGCGTCTTCTTTAATTTTATTTATAGCGGTGTGTACCTGCAAAGATATCCATAGGTTAGGTTAGGTTAGAACTGTGACCAACTACGCGCGAGCCGAGCGAGCGTAGCGAGCGGTGCCGCGGCAGCGGCCGGCGAGCGCTACATCGAAATTGGTCGCGAAATTTTTCTAAGTATTTTTTTCATAGTGCCCCCAAGAAACGAATCGTTGCAAAATCGACTCCACGTAGTCTTTTTTGCCCTACCCCTAGAGTGTTATCTCCTCGAGCGGCCAAGCGAATTAAATTAAATACCGTAAAGCGCCCACAATGACGTCATCGCACCCATTTGCGTCGTGGGTGGTCCGCCTCTTATCGCAAACTCGAAAAAAACAAGGGTTCTTTGTTCGTGGAGTGGTTCGAACGTTTATTGCTTTGGAATTCTGAGTAAACGGACGATTTAACTATTCTTACTTTCGTTTGAATGAATGGTCGTAAAAAATTAGATAATTCGTGGAAAATGAGCGTGGGAATGTTTACCTTAGAATGTTTACGTTATCGAAAAAAATATGCCGGCCAGCAAGCCGAAGCTACGGTGGTGAGCGTTAAACACATCTGCGACGAGCAGCTCGCGTGGGATCGCCGGAGCCCCACAGCGCCGGAGCCGTGACAGAAACCATGCCTGCTGCATGTTGCATGCTGAAAATATTATGGTAATTATGTTTAGGGATAAAAGCGTTATGATAAAAAACAGTAGGAGTTTAAATATATTTACATTAATGATATTATTAATTAAAATTTTCGGAAACATGAGTGTTATGAACATCGCCGGTAGCACTACAAATAGTATGAATGAAAACTTTAGGATGAAAAATTTTAGGAAGAGTGATCATTTGGATTACAAATTGTTAGGAAGAACAATTTCGGGTAAAGAACTTTAGTTGAGCCAATATGGACCTGTGTGTCGGTACTCTAAATAAATCACAATATTCTACAAAAATCTACCCACGTAAAAGTAACAAATGCAGACAAGTTGTCACAATACAATTAAATGACTCAGTAGTACTACTTGTATTCTACTGCGAGTGAGTTCGTTCAAACTCAAATCTCACCCCCCCCGAGTCAGAGCGGGAGAAGTTATTTGATGATTTCCCACGCAAAAAAAAAAAAAAAAAACCCCCCCGAGTGGGTTCCCGCATTTTCGTTGCGGTAGGGCTCAGTAACCGTGGATTCCAGTCACGGTGAAGCCAAGAGGGACCCAAAGGTGGGGCCGCTCGTCAGGGCTTTTGCCTTCAAGCCATTGACGTAGCGGCCAAAAAGTAGATTGCGGTGAGGTGCACCGCAACTGAGGTGGGCCGCGATGTCGAATGGGAGGCATCGCGGCTGAGGGTTACGGGCTGCGGTAGAGGAGGAGTGCCAATGCTTCTGAGCAGCGCTCTTCCCTTCCGTGGCCTGGACGGGGCCGCCACCGTTTGATGGCGGACGCGGTGGGGCCGCAGTGGAAGAGGAGTGTCGGTATAGCGTCAGCCGCTCTCCCTATCCCCTGCGGCCGAAAAGTGGTAGACGGGACGGCGCGTTGTGTTCGACACGCGCGCCGTCAAAGATGTCAGCAACCACTGGTGGGGTCCGCAAGGGCCGATGCCTGCCAGGGGTGCGGGTTTGTTCGAAAGAGATACCACAGCCCCTGGCATACGGGCTACTGTGGGAACACGGGTGGGTTTTGGTCAGTAAAAGTCTGACACGCCCTCCTGCTCTACTCAGCAGGAGAAGTCATTTGATGATTTCACCCCAAAAAAAAAAAAAACTCAAATCTCAAAGTTAACAAATCGTATTTAATAGGACTTAAAGAGGTTATAGCTTAAGTGTTCATTTTCATTACGAAAAGAAGATTGAAACTAAACCTCAAAATAATCCAGATTACGGATAAGACAAAATATTATTTGAATATTACTAAAATAAATAAATATTTATAATTTATAACTTAATGTTAATGTTTTTTTCCGATAACTATGTTTTTTGAGCTGATTCTCGAGCTGGTTTTCGATGATGCGAACCTTCTGCGTGGAGTGCACGGCGCACGGTTCGTAAAGATGTGTCGAATTATTCGCCAAAATGTCTTGTCGTTTTGAAACCACTTGTTTCATATTCGCTGAACATGTGCTGTCGCTGTGCCTGTTATAGCCTCATATCTTTTCACCCACCGACTCACAGTATTTCACTAAAACAAAAAAGGGGTACTGTTAGGCTACTAAGCAAAAACACACTTTATGTATTTAATTCAATTCAATTTATTTGTATCAGAGAAAACTCCATATATGGTAACAAAATACAAAAATAACATTTATATCCTAAAACATAAAAAATAAAAATCATAAAAAATGTTAAATATGTTAGTAACAAAACTAATACATATATATAAATAAATGTACGTATAACTACGTTAGTATTGTTATTACCTATACCTAACTGATGCCTATGGCCGTCCTTATCCAATGATTTTGGAAAGGACAGTCAAATCGGGCAGCAATAACATTTAGGATATAAAATAATATAAAAGGATATAAATTAAATATAAATAAATGTTATTTTTAAAAGAGTAACCGTGGAGTTTCTTGCCGGCTCTTCTCCATAGGAAACAACAATTTGGAACCGTGCACCTAGCTTCTGACGTTTCATAAGTGCCCATGCAGGTTTATATGAAATAAAAATATTTTGATTTTGATTTGATTGAGGATGCTGTTTCTGCTGCTTCGCAGACGGTGCAGCAGCGAGTTCGCTTTCTTGCGCATGATGGCTTGAAAGCCGTCCGTACGTGCTTCAGCAAACATGCCAGATGCGCTGCAGCGCCACGGCAGCCCCAACAGCATCCTAAAAGCGTTGTATCACTGGGTGCGCAGGGCTCTGTAGGATCGCTGCGTATGTTTCACCCACATGCCACTCGAGTAGAATGACTGGCAGAACAACCACCACCCACAACCTACTATTTAGAAACAAAATTATTTAAAAGGGCAATTTCACATAAATATTAAGCACAATGTTATTTTCATCGTTCTATAATCTAGGAAATAAATTTACATTGAAATTTTATATTTTTTACCGACTTCAAAAAGAAGGAGGTTATTAATTCGACATGTTTGTATTTTTTTTTTATGTATGTTCGGGCATAACTCCGTCGTATATCGACGGATTTGCAAAATTCTTTTTTTGTTCGAAAGGGGTTTATTCCGAAATGGTCCCATATAAATTTCATATAGATCTGATGATGCGTTTCGGAGACAGACAACGGAACTCTTCAAAACATTACAGCAAATCAACCGCGAATGCAGCTATCGCATAAATATGCATTGTTTTGACCCTAAGGATGATGAAATTTCGAATTGGTGTGGGTAGGTAACTAAAAAGTGAAAAGTTTTTATATTCTATTTAGACCTCATGATATTTATAAAACGTTTAAAAATAACTACACAGATCAGCAGTTATACTTTAATTAAATAAATGTTTAATAAAATATGTAAATCATAATACTCACACTCAGTCCGGTTTCATCACATAGGTATTAGAGTTTTTTTTTTTTTTTTTGCGTGGGAAATCATCAAATAACTTCTCCCGGTCTGGGTGGAGCAGGAGGGCGTGTCAGACTTTTACTGACTAAAACCCACCCGTGTTCCTTCAGTAGCCCGTATGCCAGGGGCTGTGGTAGCTCTTTCAAACAAACCCGCACCCGTGGCAGGCATCGGCCCTTGCGGGCCCCATCATTTTTTGTGGTGACATCTCTTTGAGGCGCGCGTGGAACACAACGCGCCGTCGACTTGGTCTTGGTCCTTACCGGACAGCGAGCTACCCATTACTCGCCGTCCGCAAGCTCATGCCTACGGTGGCCGGAAATCGGCCTGGGATTCCCGACGCCCAGGGCGTCTCCGTATCCTGCGGCGGCTAGGGTCGCGAGGGCGCATATGCTGCCTCTCCCTCACGTGCGCCGCCTCCCTCTTCGCGAGCATTACTGTTTCGCTGAAGGAGGTGACGCCTACCCATGCCCTCTCGCTCCATACCATGGCCTGGACCAGGGCCGGACGCGAGAGATCGCCGCTGCCGATCGCCTCCACGAGGACACGGCGGTGCTCCGCCCAAGCCGGGCAGACCGCCACCGTGTGCTCCACCGTGTCCTCAGGGCGATCTTCGCAGTGGAAACACCCGGGCGTTTCCTCCCGCCCTATCCGAAACAGGAACCTCCCGAAACAACCGTGTCCGGTGAGGACCTGCGTCAGGCGGAAGGTGAGGACGCCATGCCGCCTCTCAAGCCACTCCTCAAAGAGGGGACTTACCGCCGCAATCGTGGCGTGCCCAGCACTGGGTTGCGACAATCGCTCTCTCCATGTCACCATGAGATCCCGCCGGAGCTCTGTCCGCTGTGCCGCGATTTCCCGCGGCAGCGGAGTTACGCCCCGGCGTTTGGCCTCCTCGCGCCACTCCCACATTTGCGCAAGGACCTTTGCCTCCAGATCCCATGGTGGTAATATTTGTGATATATTAAGTCCACTTTTATGCAGCGCAATAATATTCGCTTTCATTTCTATATTTAAATTTGCTTACATTTTAAAATGAATTAGAAGAACGCTAATAGATGAAACACACGTCACTAGCACACAATATCAACCAACACCGTTCTATAAGTCGCGGTGAATGAGTCGTAAATCATTTAAATTTATTTAGGTTTCTGTGGGTAAAGTTTTACGAGTTTAGTGAATAAGACGAACAGAACAAGAAACTATACTCAAAAGTGATTTTTTAAACAATAAAAAGACTATCACACCGCGAGTGGGACTCGAAACTGCGACTCGCTGCGCTCAAACGCGATAATCAAGTGCGGTAACCGTTCAGCTATCGTGCCACTTACTTTAACGGTTGAATTTAGGCAATACATTCATTTGTAAACGTATGAGAGTGTGTGTGTTTATAGTATTATAGCCTATAGAAATTTCTTATTATAAGAAGGTCGTAAGTTCAAGCGAAGTGTCAATCTATTGCTTTTTGCACCATTTGTGGAGGCTACTGTACACCTAACACTTCGGGAATTACAGGCGTGATGTTATGTTATATGAATTGTATTCAGAATTATTATTATTCTATCAATAGAATCGTGATATAGAATGGGTTGAAGTGCCCATCGTCAAGCACTAGAAAATAAGTGCCCTAAAACCGCACCCTAATTGCGTAACTTACGATTCATCATAATCTGTTTCGCTTTGAAACAGATTGTTAAACCATTGCTTTATACGTTCGAAAAATGTGTCTGTTCAACAACGTAAATAACGCAATGAATACTGTTGAACTGTCAAATTGAAACCGATTATGATTAATCGTGAGTTACGCAATTGGGGTGCCGTTTAGCATCCCCATGGACTTAGAGAGCTGCATTGATAAACAGCGGCGGCGCGGGCGGCGTATCAATATAATTCTGTCAGCCCAAGAAGCAAGCTTTCGATGATTCGTACTTCGCGATAATGAACATTCTCAATGAAGTCGTCGTAACCCTTCTAACTCACGTAATTCATATTTTTAAACTTTATGAATACACCAGTATTTTTAACCAACTTCAAAAAAGGAGGAGGTTATGTGTTCCAATGTTTGTTTTTTTTTATGTATATTCACCGATTTCTCCTCCATTTGTGGACCGATTCTCAAAATTCTTTTTTTTATTTGAAAGAGTATACTCCTGAGGTGGTCCCATTGGCACCGAGTCAGGATCTGATGATGGAATCCCAGGAAAATCGAGAGCAACCCTCAAATTTTATAGGTATTGACAATGTTTTTCATTATTTTCTGAAGCTATTGAGACATTTGCGTATGGTCATCATCATCTCATGACGCTGAGCTGATGAAGGAAAGTACAACTCTTAAATGGTTAGGAGTTAGGTGGAGGTTCGGGCATAACTCCGTCATTTATAGACCGATTTTCAAAATTCTTTTTTTGTTCAAAAGTAGTTTAATCCGAAATGGTCCCATTTAAATTTCATATGGATCTGATGATCTATAATATAATAATACTACGAAGTTCAATACGACAGTCAAGATAACCTGCAAATTAATTATTCTGAACCAAATACTATCTACATATTCATTACCAAAACGCAGACAAACCTACACTTCACATGAAAATTACAACCAACAAACTAAACCAGTAGCCCAGTATGTTTGTCAAGAAAGCTAGTCACCTAACTGTCACCTACCCACGCAATCTCTGCAATCAGACTTAGCATGCTAACCACACTTTCCACGCAATATTTCACTGCCTTCGACAATAGCCTGGACATAGCCCCCGGCGCGAATTACCCGATCTCTATAAATATTATGATGTCTGTTTGCGACCAGATAGCTAACTAGCTGGTGACGTCACGCAAGCCTCAGGCTTTTGTGTGGCGTATTTAGTTGACAGTTTCTTACCATGGGCGATTGGTTGGTTACGAACAAATCGATACATAGTTGGTAGCCATAAGATGCTGTTTCAATATAAAAATAATAATATAAATAGAAATGCATAAATAATTTAAATATTATAGTCTTTATACTGGCATCTTTTAACACAAACTCAAACTCAAAGCATTTATTTGAAATAAACCAATTACAGGCACTTTTGAATTGTCAAGGTCGGTGAGTTAGAAAGATGAAGCTAGTTGCCCATTCCAAAGCGTAGGTACCTATGGAGAAGAACGGGCAAGAAACTCCATGGACACTCTTTTAAAATCATCACAAAAGAAGCATCAATACTTCAGTAGCTACAGACACTGGATTTCCTCTATGAATACCGTCAGTTAGGATCGATCTTGAATCTTGACCAGTAATAGGACCTTGTCAAAGTATAGGATGTAATTAATGACACGTCAACAATGTTAATTGACAAGTTTTTTATTTTATTTTTAAGTCTATATTCACTTAAGAGCGTTCATCCGGCGCGGATTGGCAACGTCGCACTTGATTATCTCATTAAGTTTAAAATCAAACAACATATTTTTTTCAGCAAAGCTATATCTTTGGTATTTATATCTAAGCTATGTTGGTTTTACCAGGCGGCGGCCGACTTAGGGACACACGGGGTTGCGACAATCGTCGATAGGATCTGGCAACTGGGACTCGAGGTGGCCTTGCACAAGTCCGAGGCCATGTGGTTTCATGGTCCTTGGAATGCACCACCGACGGGTTCCCAGATAACGGTGGGAGGGGTTCACATCGGCGTCGAGTCGACGATGAAGTACCTAGGACTCGTCCTCGACAGCTGGTGGAACTTCGCGGAGCATTTCCGCCGTTTGGCTCCCAGCCTGGAGCGGGCCGGGGCTGCGCTGAAGCGGCTCCTGCCCAATCTAGGGGGGCCAAACGCCTCCTGCTGGATCGTGCGGTCCATGGCCCTATACGGGGTGCCGGTGTGGGCGCCTACATTGAGGCGCCAACCAGCTCGCCGGTTGAGGGCGTCCCATAGGGTCATGGCCATCCGGATGATCCGAGGATATAGCACGATCTCCGGCGAGGTGGCGGGCCTCCTTGCCGGATTACCGCCATGGGATCTGGGGGCAAAGGTCCTCGCGCAAATGTGGGAGTGGCGGGAGGAGGCCAAACCGCGGGGTGTAACTCCGCTGCCGCGGGAAATCGCGGCACAGCGGACAGAGCTCCGGCGGGATCTCATGGTGACATGGAGAGAGCGATTGTCGCAACCCAGTGCTGGGCATGCCACGATTGCGGCGGTAAGTCCCCTCTTTGAGGAGTGGCTTGAGAGGCGGCATGGCGTCCTCACCTTCCGCCTGACGCAGGTCCTCACCGGACACGGTTGTTTCGGGAGGTTCCTGTTTCGGATAGGGCGGGAGGAAACGCCCGGGTGTTTCCACTGCGAAGATCGCCCTGAGGACACGGTGGAGCACACGGTGGCGGTCTGCCCGGCTTGGGCGGAGCACCGCCGTGTCCTCGTGGAGGCGATCGGCAGCGGCGATCTCTCGTGTCCGGCCCTGGTCCAGGCCATGGTACGGAGCGTATACATAAAAAAATATATATAAACATGTCGAATTGATAACCTCCTTCTTTTTGAAGTCGGTTAAAAAATACGTTCGGTAGAACATATAGCCTCCTCCTTTTTTAGAAGTTGGTTAAAAATAATTATACTAGCGCCTCGTCCTCGAGATTAGTAATTTACACATGTAGTTACGCTAGTTGTCACCACTCATGCACTAAGTTGAGAAAAAAATCATATATTTTATTCAATTTTTCTTTATCTATGGCAATTTAATTTGACATACCCACAACTGTTCTTTTTTTTTATTTTTTTTATTCATGTGGGTACTTCGTCCAGTTCCGCTCTCAGCCGTGCTCGCCAATCATTCGCATTCTAGTGCTTAACCACTCAACATCTATTTCGCGTCTACGCACAATTTATAATAAAAATGCCGAAACGTAAGAATTCTAGGTCTCGTGAAGAAGACATTAACCATTATAAAAATAAAATAAGAACGTTGGAACGCAAAATTCGTGTTAGACAAATGAGTGCTTCGGAATCTGTATCAGACTTGGAGGAATCGATCGTTCAGCACGA
This sequence comes from Polymixis flavicincta, assembly GCA_949987655.1. Taxonomy (NCBI): domain Eukaryota; kingdom Metazoa; phylum Arthropoda; class Insecta; order Lepidoptera; family Noctuidae; genus Polymixis; species Polymixis flavicincta. The sequence continues at coordinate 27,928,286 of OX465175.1, forward strand.
TGAGGATATTGGACCAGGTATTTATCTAATTACCTACTCATTTTAAAGTGATAACTACCGCCACCCTGTTACGTATCTACGTATTTAATTAATTTAATGCAACCTGAACAGTCACTGGGGCTGTTTCAACGCATTTAAAATACGGTTGGCGTTCCTTCCGCTGGGGATTGTAACCTAACCTACTATTTTTTACGACTATGACTAATCTAAATTCTAAGTATAAAGATAAATATTAGTCATGGACTTATTTAAGTCCACTTATGTTTAAGTAAGTTATTTAGCTTACATTTGAAAAAAATATCATATCTATGATAATTTTCAGATACTCCCGCACTGCGACCAGATGATTGGTTATTAGAATGGCCACCTGAAGATGAAACCGTTCAGGATTTGAGTAACACCTGTGAACCTCAGCCAGGACCTAGTACTTCCACGGATGTACTCCTCGAAGAGCCTATTACTCATGATGTTCATATCCCTGCTCTGGATACGGAAATTCTAGAAATTTTAGGCGATGACCCTACTAACACTGAGAAATACGGGCCCGAAATACGCAACGAAGTCGCAAATCGTTTATTACACATTGTTAAAGACGGTCTGAGTAAGGAAAATCGTAAAAATTTGATCTCAAAATATCTATTACCCAAAAATTGTATCCAAGTCGATGCCCCTAAAATAAATCTTGAAATTAAGGCGGCAATTGCTGATACCGCAGTTAAACGCGATAAAGGCATAGAAAACAAACAGAAACAAATGTCTAGTGCAATTGCTTGTTTAGCCGAAATAATAAATTCCCATTTACAGTCAAAATCAATAACTAATGGCGTGCTGCAAAAATTAATGGATGTAAGCAGAATTTTATGCGATTTACAACATGCGGATTCGACCACGCGTAGAAACTTCATTTTATTTGCCCTCAAAAATGACATGAAGGAACACCTTAAAAACACCAAGATAGATACGTATCTGTTCGGTGAAAATTTAGCAGAGACATTAAAATCAGCAAAAGCCGAATCTATCAACAAAACTGCGAATACTTATTATAAAGGACCAGCATCGAGAGCTTTAAACCGCAGGGCTCCCCCCCAGGCGCGCAGGCCGCCTGCGGGGTCGGCGCCAGCGCCGAGGAGCCGCGAGCCTGCTGCGCCGCGCGCGCAGTATCCCGCACCGCAGATGCAGTACATGCCACCGCACGCGCACTCATCGAAGGCGTCATCGCGGGGCCATCAGTCGACGTATCCCCGTCGCCGCTTCTAGAGGCAGTTAAGTATGCAGGCCGCTTATCTAAATTCTATGAACAATGGACCGCAATCACGAACGATCAGACTATACTGTCTTGGATAAGAGGTTATAAAATACCATTAACATCACCCGTTGTACAACATACACTCCCCCCTGCTAAGACATCTTACTCAGGTATGGAGAGATCGCATTATTTAGAAGCTATTAATAACCTACTCAAAATTGGCGCAATATCAGAATGTTCTCCATGTGAAAATCAATTTGTCTCAAATATTTTCTTGGTAGCCAAACCAAATGGCAAGATGCGATTCATTCTAAACTTAAAAAACTTTAATAAATTCGTTAAAACAGATCATTTTAAGTTAGAAGATTTAAGAACTGCAATAAAAATTGTAACCTATAATTGTCACATGGCGTCAATTGACCTCAAGGACGCATATTTCTTAATTAAAATGCATAAAGAATCTCGGAAATATCTGAGATTCCGTTTTGAAGGTAAATTATTCGAATTTAATGTTTTGCCATTTGGATTAAGTACAGCCCCATACGTTTTCACAAAAATATGTAAACCTATAGCTAAGTTATTGCGCTCTGCGGGCCTTCTGTCCACTGTTTATTTAGACGATTGGTTATTGTTTGGATATTCCCATCTGGAATGCCTAACTAATATAGATCTAACAAAAAGATTATTAACTTCACTTGGTTTCATAATTAATGTAGAAAAAAGCGCACTTTTTCCTTCGACCAAATGCAGATTCTTAGGGATGATTATTGATTCACACAAGTTTCAGATTAGTTTACCAACAGATAAACGGTTACGAATAAAAGCGCAGCTCGAAATTTTTTCAAAATTAAAGCGTTGTAAAATTAGGACTTTTGCTCAGTTACTGGGCTTATTAGTTTCTTCTTGTCCAGCGATCGAATACGGATGGCTGCACACTAAAGAAATGGAAAGATGTAAATATCTCAACTTGAAAGGTCATGATGATTATAACAAATCTATGAATTTACCTGAATCTCTACAAACTGAATTTGACTGGTGGCTAAATAAAATAGAACATTCTGTTCATCGAATAAAAATTGATTTTTACCAAGTTGAAATATTTTCGGACGCCTCAACTACGGGGTGGGGGGCCGCCTGTGAAGGAAGGTCTGCGAGCGGACAGTGGTCGAATACCGAACGAGAACAACACATAAATTATCTAGAACTGCTTGCCGCATTTCTTGCCTTAAAAGTTTTTGCTAAAGACCTTTTTAATTGCCAAATATTACTACGCGTTGACAATTCAACAGCAGTAGCATATATAAATAAAATGGGGGGTATACAATACCCACATCTTACAAAAATAACTCGTGATATTTGGAACTGGTGCGAAAGCAAAAAGCTTTTTGTCTTTGCTTCGTACATAAAATCTAGTGATAACATTATTGCAGATTACGAATCACGAAGAACTCATCCGGACATAGAATGGGAACTGTCTGATTGGGCCTTTGACAGTCTCACCCGCGCATTCGGTCATCCAAAAATTGATTTGTTTGCTAGTCGCATAAATAACAAATGTCCCACATACATATCCTGGCACCGAGACCCGGACGCACTCGCGATAGACTCGTTTACTGTTTCATGGGCAGGTTATGATTTCTATGCATTCCCGCCATTTTCAGTCATACTTAAAACCCTTAGGAAAATAATAACAGACAGGGCACGGGGTATCATGGTCGTACCTTTCTGGCCAACACAGCCATGGTACCCCGTGTTTAGATCCCTCCTCGTTTCAGAAACTGTTATATTTTCTCCTAAAAGCCATGCCTTACTGTCTCATTCCAGCTCCCGTCGGATACACGAGTCGATTACCCTGGTGGCAGGCGTATTATCCGGGAAGCATTTTTAAGGAGAAACTTACCAGAATCATCACTTGACATAATGTTAGCATCATTGGCACCTAACTCCATGAAACAATACGACGTTTACTTGAAGAAATGGTGGGATTTCTGTAAAACTAATTCGTTTAATGTTTATGACGCCTCTGTACCCACAGTTATTTCCTTTTTAACCCAAATTTTTAATGACGGTTCCCAATATGGTACACTCAATTCATGCAGATCTGCTCTTTCACTGGTGCTGAGCCCTGTTCTAATTAGTGACGATATAATAAAGAGATTCCTCAAAGGGGTTTTTAGACTAAAGCCACCAAGACCTAAATATGAAGTGACCTGGGATACCAACCTAGTATTGGATAAATTGGGTTCATGGCATCCTAATGAGGAATTAACCCTAGATAAGCTTACAAATAAAATCATTACCTTACTGGCTCTGTCAACCGCACACAGAGTTCAAACTCTCTCGAAGATAAAAGTTAGCAATGTGCAAAACCTTTCTCAGCGTATCACAATTAAAATCTCCGATATTATAAAAACTTCTAGACCGGGATTTCAACAACCTATTATACATTTACCCTTCTTTAAAGATAAAATATCCATATGCCCAGCCACTACATTATTGTGTTACATAGAACGCACCTCATTACTAAGAACGTCTGACGATTTATTTGTCGGTATTAGGAAACCTCATAAACCAGTGGGAACGCAAACGCTTAGCCGCTGGATTAAGCAAACACTCAGTGAGTGTGGGGTCGACACGAGCGTGTTCAGTGCACACAGCACGAGACATGCAGCATCATCGCGCGCGCACTCACTGGGTGTTAGTCTAGTTACTATCCGTAAAACGGCAGGCTGGAGTAGAAACTCCACAACCTTTGCAAAATTCTATCAGAGAGATATTATCGAGGATGATAGCACTACCTTAACAGAATCAATAATCAATCAACATCCATCATAATCAAATTACGATCATTTAAAATGTCGCACATGGCAGAATATCATTCATTCCTAATTAGTTTATTGTCATTATACATAATTGCCTACAACTAACTATGTTAGCTAATATAAGAATAATTATTCCTTAGTTATGTAGGTACATAAATATTCATTTGTTTGTGATTAATTTTACCGTTTGAGCAAATACTCAAGAAACCGCTTAATTATTGTTAATCCTAGAAGTACAATATTGTTATTTCTGTTTATTGATTGTACCAAAATGTTAATAAAATTATTTTGATTCTTAGAAACAATTTATTCATTGATGATATTCCCATAATACTCTCAAAGTCTACATGTGTAAATTACTAATCTCGAGGACGAGGCGCTAGTATAATTAATGATTAAACGAACTTACCTGTACGTGAAGTTCTATCATAATTATACGAGCGCCGAGTCCGAAGAGATTAGTAATCCCTCCCTCCCAGTTCTGAACATACACACCCCAAATTATCTATAGTATCTCGGAAATCATCAATGAAGCACAGGATCTTTTACCCTAAACTAAATGATTGGCGAGCACGGCTGAGAGCGGAACTGGACGAAGTACCCACATGAATAAAAAAAAAAAAAAAAAAGAACAGTTGTGGGTATGTCAAATTAAATTGCCATAGATAAAGAAAAATTGAATAAAATATATGATTTTTTTCTCAACTTAGTGCATGAGTGGTGACAACTAGCGTAACTACATGTGTAAATTACTAATCTCTTCGGACTCGGCGCTCGTATAATTATGATAGAACTTCACGTACAGGTAAGTTCGTTTAATCATTAATTATAAATACAAACGAGCAAGAGCTTGGGTGAAAAATAAATAGTACTTTGTTTTTTATCGGGGGGCACGGCAGTGCCCCCGCCAAGTCGAGCGCGAAGCAAACACTACCGTACCATCCTTTACTGGAACCATTTTGCCGCATTTTCAGGCCCCTATTTGAGAACCTCTGGATAAGACCACAACGCAGAAATTTTCGTCATCCAGTAAGCTATAATCACATACTTAAAATCCAAAATTTCAAGTCTGTAGGTCATTTAGTTCCGAAGTTAAGCGAAAGCAAAGTTTCGCATTTATGACACTCACTCACTCACTCATGATCATCAGAATAGAACTAGTACTTCCCATAAACTCAGAGAGCTGAAATTTGGTACAGAGTTACGGTTTAATGGTCACATAAAGTAAAAACTATAAAACGAGGATAATCGAAGATCTGGAGTACCTGGTGACCCTGATTAGAAAACACAAGAGCCCAACCAAACTATTAGAGATCGACATACCGCCTTTACAAAAAATATTCAACTCGGTGGGCCGCTTCATTTGATGTCAAAAATCGAGGGTCTGAAGTATTTGATGAAGAACCCTCAGCTGGTCTCAGCTGTATTAGAGATATGGTAATGCCCCCTTCTACTATTGGTACATAAAAAATCGACTGTCATTGCAAAAATCCAGCGTAGTGGGACACATCTTCTAATTTAATTTAATCTAGCCTATAGCGTCCCACTGCTGGGCGAATGCCTCCCCTTCTGCTTTTAATACGCATATAAATAAAATTAAAGGAAAACTCTGGAAAAGACTAGACTGGCTTTTATACTTATACTTACAAGTTTACAAGAAGAAATAGTCGAACGGATTAACTTTATTCTACTTGAACATTACACAAATTATCTAAATGAACAAATTACACTTAAATTTTAATTTCGCTCAAAATTATGATTTGTAATAATAACAAAAACTACTCCTAAAAAGAAAAAAAAAGTGTCAAATAAGAAAATCTTATAAAATAAATCAATATGCCCACGTTTCTGCAAAAAGAAATGAAATCCCACCAAAATCATTCTGTAAAAAACTAGCCAAGTCTCGATGGAGCTGCTTGTTTATCTCTAAAAAGTAATGAAATCTAGACAAAGTCGTGCCAAGTCTAAGGTTCCTTACTGCGATTTTTTTATTAGTATAGTTAATGTTGTGTGACTTGGCCGTTGAACATTCTTTATACGATAGTGGGTACAAGTCAATTTTGTTTACACGTAATGTTATATCTGTTGTAACTACCTATGTTTGTTAGGCGAGATAATAGCCCATACTGGTATTGGTAATTGGACGCTAGTGTCTCATTTTAAGCTGTAGTTGTTGCTGTTGTTGATTGTGCAACACATGCATTCAGCTTTAACAATGCTGACTTCTGCTCTCTTCTTTTTGGAGCGTCAAATCGACCACCGATCTAACATAAAATAGACGTACAGACGGACTTCTATCAATGATTAGAAGTCCGTCTGTACTGGATTTTTTTTTATACTGTTTGTTTCAGGCTCGCCTATACCTAAGAATTATTGAAATACGCAGCTTTATCAAGCCTAAAATTGACTGGTTATTGAATCAACGTTTTCCAAGTAGAAATTTTCCATCGTCAATGGTTAGCGGTTCTGGCGACAGATTGGTGCAATGGTGTCATGGAGCACCTGGTTTTGTACCCTTGTGTATCCTTTAACAGCCAAGTCACACAACATTAACTATAATAATAAAGAAATCGCAGTAAGAAACCTTAAACTTGGCACGACTTTGTCTAGATTTCATTACTCTTTAGAGATAAACAAGCAGCTCCATCGAGACTTGGCTAGTTTTTTACAGAATGTTTTTGGTGGGATCTCTTATTTATAAAAGGGGCATATTTACAAAGTATCGTAACAATTAAAATAGAGCACACTTGCTTATTGCGTGAACTAGGTTGAAATTGTGCTTCAGGCTATAAAGTGCATATACTTAATGTAATAAATTAACAATGTCCATAAACTATAAACAAAGTTAAATTTGAAAAATTAAAGTAAAATAGCATGTTAGTCATTCTATTTGCAGACAACAATTAAATCTTCGTTCTGTCCGTTCATAAGCGATGGTTAGTAAATATTTAAGTATAATTTTCTTACAGCTAAAGTAATTTAATACATAAAACTTAAATAAACTTAGCCTGTTGTACAGAAATGGGCCTATGTAAAAAATATTTCTATAAAGACATATTATTTTTGGATGGTAATTCATGAAATGACTTCTCCTGCTGGGTAGAGCAAGAGGGCGTGTCAGACTTTTACTGACTAAAACCCACCCGTGTTCCCTCAGTTGCCCGTGTGCCAGGGGCGGCGGTAACTCTTTCGAACAACCCGCTCCCCTGGCAGGCATCGGCCCTTGCGGACCCCACCAGTGGTTGCTGACATCTCTGACGGCACTCGTGGAACGCTACGCGTCGTCCCATCTACCACTTTTCGGCCGCAGGGGATAGGGAGAGCGCCCAACGCTATACCGACACTTCTCTTCCCCTGCGGCCCCACCGCGTCCGCCATCAAACGGTGGCGGCCCCGTCCAGGCCACGGAAGGGAAGAGTGCTGCTCAGAAGCACCGGCAGTCCTCCTCTGCTGCAGCCCGTAACCCTCAGCCGCGATGGCTCCCATTCGACATCGGTTGAAAGTTGCGGTGCACCTCACCGCAACCTACTTTTTGGCCGCTACGTCATTGGTTTGGAGGCAAAAGCCCTGACGAGCGGCCCCACTTTTGGGTTCCTCTTGGCTTCACCGTGGCTAGCAGTCCACGGTTACTGAGCCCCCCCCCTGCAACGACAATGCGGGAACCCACTCGGGGGGTACAAAGACATGTTTTTAGGTTGCATTAGATGTGCATACTATGTCATTCCGTCTTTTGTTAGTATTGTCAGCAGTATACGTAAGCATGGTGTGCTTTGTAAATACTAAGTGCATTATGAAAAGTTGGCGAACAGTCAGCACGTTAGAGAAGTTATACAGGGTGTAACAGAAACCCTATTGCTGTCCTTAACCCTTTAAAGATAACAGCTGGAATAGTCTGCTATAGTCTTAATCACTATACATAGTTTCAGCTCAAAATAAAATACTCTAAGACTTGATACCAAATTTTCGGTCTCATGTTTCTTAAATTCATATAATAAAAAAACGCACTACGTAGGTCTATAAATTTCCACATTACTTGCCAATATCACGATAAATCTCTTCCGAGTCATGTGTTTATTTCAATTTTAAAAGTTCGGATTTTGGTTTCAATTAATTTGTAATTCTCATAACTTCCTAACATGTAGAGATAGGATTAAAAAACCCTTCCAATATCGTTTAATATCATCCAAAGAAGCCATGTCTTTGGTACCCTTTCCGTTACACGTTGTATAGTAGATCCGTGGGAAAGAAAAAGGGATGGAAGTTTGCTACCTTTAAAATTGCTCTCTGAGCTCTTTTCAAGGAAGCAGATCAGTTTTTGGTGCGCCACCCCATGATGTGATGCAGTATTAAATTATGATTTAACATAGGGCTAAATAAACTTGAGTGAAACATTTTCTCCCTTATTACAAAACAAGGTTTTTCTTTAGGTATTTCAGTTAGGTTCTTATTTAAAAACAGGCTCGAAGGTTTAAACCATACCTAAAGAAAAACCTTGTTCTGTAATAAGGGGGCGTGAGTCTGAAAATGTTCGCAATTTTTTTAAACATCATTTAAATTATCAATATGTTGTTGGTCCCAACCAAAAATTCATACTGGCTGCTATTGCTAACAGGCACGAAGTGAAAGTGAAATCTTTACAAAAATTCAGCCCAAATTCCATTGTTAGCTGTCTAAACTCCGAAAAGACCAAAAAAAAAAACATTTCAACCTGCAAGCTCTTAGTAGAAGTGTATCTGAATTGGACGTCAGTTGGGCAGGTGTAGAGGCGGGTTTGGCGGGAAGTTGGAGAAAAATATCGCCCGCGTCAAGCTGAGCTGTCACGTGCATGCTACGTGCTATTACAGCCGCCAGCTATGGGGACACACTGCCGGGAAGTTTGGCGGGCCACTGCGTTGGAAAGTGTTGATTACAACAATATTCTAACAAATAAATTTTAAATAAATAAATAAAGAACTCAAGTGCTCCTGAAAGAAATAGTTGAACACACATATACCGCCTATTTGGTGCAATGCTCGCAAGCGCTACTGCTGAGCTTAAGGTCCTGGAGACGATTCCCAGGTCAAGCTAAGTATAATTGAATTCAGCACAGTCATGTTTCTAGCGCAAAAATATTTTGTGGATTATAAAAAAAGTTTCATAGAAAAGTGCAAAAACTACGCGATCAAAATGTATGCACGTCTGCCACACTATCAGTTGACCTATTATCAATTCGATTTGTTTCGTTACTCCAACGTTTCATTTGTTCGAAAAACTTTTACCGATGTTACACTCAGCCGAAATTAAATTTGTTCAAGGTATTATGTTCCGAACATTCTTTATATCGCTGTTTTAATTACCTTATTTTCAGTTCACCAAACGCCTAGAAAATTTGTTCACTCTATTTGCATGCAGAATGCAAGCAGGCACGCAGCATTAAAGCAGGCATGCAGCTCGCAAGCAGGCATGCAGCGTGCAAGCAGACATGCAGTGTGTAAACAAGCATGCAGCGTGCAAACAACCATGCAACATGTAAGCAGGCATGCAACATGCAGCAAGCATTGTTTCTGTCACGGCTCCGGCGCTGCGGGGTTTGGGCGGCTCCACGCGAGCTTATCATCGTAGTTAGTTTTAACGCTCACCACCGCATCTGCCCTACCCCTAGAGTGTAATTCAAAATCGCGTAGGCACGGGGTGGCGAGGTGGCCCGCGAGTTGAGGAGCAGGTGGTTGTAACGCTCGCCGCAGCGGCTGAAGCTGCAGTGGTGAATGTTAAATCATCTGCGACGATAAGCTCGCTTGGGACCGCTGCCGGAGCCTCGCAGCATCGGAGCCGTGATAGAAACCATGCCTGCTGCATTTTGTATGCTTGCTTGCATGTTACATGCTTGCTGCATGCATGGTTTTTATGCTTGCTTGCATGGTACATGTTGCATACTCGCTTGCATGCTGCATGCTCGCTGCATACATGGTGTATGCTTGCATGCTTCTTACAGGGCAATATACAACAAGTGAACTATTTCAAAACAAGTCGGTCGAAGAAAAAATATTGCCCGCTGTCATTTACCTAACTTGTATATATGTAACGCCTGAGAGAAGTTCATAGCAAAAGCTTTGTAATACAAATTTGTTTACAAAAGATTATTAGATGAATAAATAAACGATAAATAATTTAAATTTAGGACATAAATTTATTGAAATCGGATTTATTTCTTTTGTGTATTATTGATTGTAATATTTATGACAAACAAATTTAGGGCATATTGTATTTAGGGATTTCAATTTTATGGCATATTATAATATGTGACATTAAATTTGGGAAAATTATAATTAGGACAAATGATGATTATGACATAAAAAATTATGGCACTTTAGATTATGGATAAAAAGTTAGGTAACACATAGAGAGCCGCATTCTATTAAAATTTTTTTTATTTTATTTGGGAAAATAAACAGTTATACATTACAGTATAATGGTTACAGAACTTAAAACTAAAATGGGAGTACAAATGCATAACCAACAACATTTTCCACATAATAAAAAAAGTAAAACGAACACGGACGGCGTGCGATATAAATAAAATTGAACAGAGAGTATGATTAAATATAAAATAAAACTAATCTGAAACTAATACAAGTAAAAATAATAAAAACAGAAAGAAGATATTAAAAAAAAAATATTTAGGATTGGATTGTTATTTGGATTAGTTATTTAGCCAATTCTGCTACAATTTTAAGCGCAATACTTCGAAATTTGCCAGTAGAAACCGAAAAGAATTCGATATCCCGGAAAATCATATTGAACTGCGTGGTAAAACGCCGTTGGGGTGTTCGCGAGTCTGCGTTTGATCGACAAGCGGTTACATAGCAAACAGCTAGCGGTCGTGCGCGCACACCTCGACATATAATTGTTCTGGATACTACATAACTTATTATATTGCTTATATCTATACCTACAATCATATGAATTGTTACATAAATCAAACAGAAACGTCGAATCCAACAGTATACGTCTAGATTTAAGGTTTTGAAGTTTGTAGTGATTTAGTAATAGGATGTTGCGGTAAATAAAGATTTGTATCTATGCACGGTGATTTTTTAGTCACCGTTTAAATTTTGCAGGGTGACAGTACCCGTGAATTTGAACAACTTTCTCCAAGGGACATGGGTCGAAATAAAATAAAAATCGGACCTGCCGTACAAAATCGATCAGCTGACTATTGATTTTGTATGGGAGGTTCGATTTCTTTTTCACATGAAAAACTTAAATAGTGATAAAAAAATCACCCAGTATATTAATACGTGAACCTAAAACCTACCCCTTTTCACGAAAATTACGCGGACGGAGGAGTAGGTACTAAAGAAATTTGGCACAGTTAAAGTTTAAATGAAAGTGGAGAAAGCTAATACTTTTGATCTTAATTAATTATGGTTGAATTTCGACCACTGAGCGACCTCTAGTTATGATTACTACACTATCAAAACAAGATCTTACACCGTGCTGTCATGTTCAACCAGCCGTATGTCCGGTGCAGACCGGCGCGTTTCCGACATCGGTCCGGCAGACAGTTTGACAAGCGTGTTTTTCACTCCACCGGCAGCGCTTAGGGAGATACACACCAGGGAATGCAATTACGACGCATCTGCATCTAACAACATTGTCCCAAACGATTGTAAATGGGTTTCTGAAGGGCGTTTAATGGATCGCAATCCTTTTTCAATTTTCAGCGTGATTTGAGATTGAAATATATCATCTGGTTTCGTTGTCAATGCAATAACGTTAACCGGCTGTAAATCTGATCGAAATAAAGCGAGCCTCGATTTTTTTTTTTAATAATAGTGACCGGTTAAGAACTTTACACCAGTTAATTTAATTTATGCATTGTATGCAATAAAATTATGAGAAAAGGTCACTGCAATAAACTGCATAAAATTCAAAATGTGTCAATAGCCTATGTAATATGTATTTCTGGATTTATCGCTTCGCCCACAAATAAAATTAAATTCATGCAAATCGCCTACAGAAAATAATATACGTCGTGTGATTCGAGTAATAAGCCTTAAGTCCGAATCATGGTAAGGTCATCATTCTCGACCTCTCTGCTCCTAGCCATGCTTCTAAGTAGATGATATCAGCTTAAAATGGCAAAAATATTATTACTATGAACATTCATAACCCTCACGATTTGTAGACGATTTAATAACGCGTATGTGAATACTGCTCTAAAATATCTACTATTTGACGATCCACATAGATATTATAATATCCACTGCAGCACAAATGCGCAATATTCAAAGCAATTACCGTGAACCGCCATCACGCTACACGCATGTTTGTTATCCTTATATGTCCACCTCCTAAAACACACACTACGCCACCTGGTGGCCGCGGGCCGTGATTAGTTCGCGTCTGGCTTCAAATCAGATAGCTCGACTGTCGTATGTCAGAATGACGCAGTTTACAGTTCCAACCATTAATCACTGGTTGTTATGTCTGCGGTATTCTGAGTAACGCTGGTTAAGAAAGAAAGTATTTAACACATCATAGTCACAAGTACATACAGTAAAAAAATACATGGCTGTGTTAACACTTTCTAATAATTTAATGGATTAGCTCAACGGTTCCCTAAGTTGACTAGTCCGCGACCCACCTAACCCACCTCCCCTCCCGGCTGTAATGTAGAAAAGAAAAAAATGGGCAATGGTCATAACCACACGAATATACGATTATTCAAAAAAAAATGACTTACAATCGAACGTTGTAATACTTAAATATTAGTTGTCAATGTTATTGCTATTGTTATGTGCTAATTCAATGAGAAGGATGTATTTGATTCCTATTTTTAAACCCCGACGCAAAAACGGCGGGGTGTTATAAGTTTGACGTGTCTGTGTATGTGTGTGTGTGTGTGTGTGTGTGTGTGTGTGTGTGTGTGTGTGTGTGTGTGTGTGTGTGTGTGTGTGTGTGTGTGTGTGTGTGTGTGTGTGTGTGTGTGTGTGTGTCTGTCTGAGGCAACGTAGCTCCCGAATGGATGAACCGATTTTGATTTTGTTTTTTTTTGTTTGAAAGGTGTATTAGTCGGGAGTATTCTTAGACATGTTTCATCAAAATCGGTTCAGCCGTTTGAAGATTATCAGCTCTTTTCTGGTTGATGAAATGATTTGAGCATCTTCCACGGGGCTGATCAACTCGAAATTTTGTATTCTATTACTTCAATGATATTAGACGAACAAGGTAACATTGAAATGATGCTGGAGGATTTCCAGGATGCCCAAGTTACTCACCAACAAACAGCAAAAGTATCGTGTTTGGGCTCATTGAAAAGGTCTCAATGCATAGATTATAGATAAATAGTGATCAGGACGAGGAATGAGGATAAATTAGTAACAAACTTCACTGTGGGAAAAATACGCAACGAAGCGCAGATTTAAGCGAGCGAGACATTATGTTTAAAAAGCAGGAAATAAAAATTAAATTTAAAAAACCCCCGACCCTAACAAAAACTTCTACTTAAAAGGCCTATAAATGTTATTATTTTTACTTTTTAGAGTTTTTGTTAGGGTCGGGGGTATTTTAAATTTTTAATTTAATTTTTATTGTGATTACAGCTAGCATCAACTTAAATTATAGTTACTTTTCATCGCAATGAGTTTACGTCCAATTTATTTCGGTATTTAGTTTTAATATTGCTTACAGCTTGCCGTCTTTCAGTAGCCATCCGGCTGTTGCCCCTAGACCCACAAAATTTTCACTCGCGAGCTACCAGTGGGTGTTACCCACAGTTTCGGAAATGCTATTAGCTATGGATGTTAATCTGAGTGTGAAAACCCTAAAAAATTTAGTACAAAGAGAGATATGAATTTATAAGCGACCACTTCTTGCATAGACGAGCCCTTATACGCTAGTCAGTATTCATATTCAGAACTACAAAAACCACACTTACAGCTCCGAAATAAGGACGATGTGAGAACCAGCTGAGGTTGACTGCATAGTTCGATTCCATTCTCATTTACGACCATATCCGGAAAGATGCTGCTATTCATCGACCTAATTAATATATTAAATCTTTTCAATAGGTAAATAACGTCTTAAGTAGAAGAAATGATGTGATATTTTCTGATCCAACGACCATTGCGAACAACTATCAAAAAGAGAAAAGACGATAGAACTCAGCACCACCATTTAAAATTCAATGAAATAACTAACATTTCTACAATTGACCGTAGAGACGATAGTTATTTCCCGGTATTTCCAAAGTCGAAACATTCCGAGCTCTCGATGCTTTTATTCGAGTACTTTACGCGATCGCCTTTGCTCTAACGACCATCGCTTTATGACTTGCCACGCCGACCATTCAGTTCAGGAAAATTTATTAATTCCTAACAAATGCTGGCTTTTTCAAATGCTGGATATTTATACGTCTGCAATGCTGGACGACGTACGGGTATAAGTTGGTAGTATAAAAGCTATATAAGATTGGCAAACTGTCAACGGGCAGTTAGTGTCGTGTACGGGTTTTATATTAATTTTAATGCCGGGATTTCCTGGGAGAACTGAGGGGTCAAGCGTTTTAACGCTTCGTACTTACATTTCGTGCGAAATGCCAACTTAGTGTTACGTACTCGTAACTTTTGTCTCGAGTATAGCGGAACTATGTATTTTCATGTAACGAATACACCTAAATCTGACCAAGATGTCTGGACTTTCAAAGACTGCGACCTCTGATTTTGGATCGGTGTTTCTTCTCAGAGTAGTTGGATATAACAACGAACTCATCACTCAAAACATAATTTATTTTTGACTTCAAAGTGTTTGCACAAACAAAAGAAATACTTTCTTATAGGTTTCTGTGGAATGTACAAACCAACTTAGAAAATAAATAAAAATTATGTTTATTTGTCGTTTACTAAAATAAATATAATTATTTATCATTTGCCTCGGAAGGCACACTAAGCCAGTCATATAGACAGTCATTACGGGTAGTAAAAACTCCTAAAGTCAGGCAACCAAGACTGGTTGCCTGACTTTAGGAGTTCTTACTACCCGCAATTACTGTCTATCTAAAATATACCTCTTGGGAAGACTCCCAAGAGGTATATTTTTACTCAGTAACTGGGTTGTGGAGGCCTTCAGTTGTGGTATTCAGTTGCATCCGGTTAGACTGGAAGCCGACCCCAAAAAAAAAGCTGAGAAAAGGCTAGGCAGATACATTATTATAATAATAATATTTAATAATATATTTATTCAAAAAATAAAAGGCTTAAAAATATGTACAGTTTTGCTTAAATGTAATAAATATTATTTCTAAGAATTACGTGCCTGAACTAGGTAATCCTGTATTTCAGGCAAAAAGAGCTAAAATAGTGTTACAAATTTAATAAATAATGACAAGTTGAAAATAGACAAATACTTTTATAAATGAAGAGTAGCTTAGTTTCTAAATTTTACAAATACTTAACGTAAATATTCACTTAAAATTACTTTAACACAGTTAGTAAATTCTCTGTTTCTTCGTAAGACATGCTTTGGAGTGCATCATTGAGAGTTCTCTTACATGTTGTGTAGTTCAGGGAATAAATGTTTGCTTTCGAGTTTAGTTTATTATAGAGGAGAGGACCGAGGTACAGGTAAAATTTGGATATAAAAACATGTTTAGTTATATTTTGTGGACAAACGATATCTTTACGTCTTTTATTAGTATATTCTGTACTGTAAGGTAGAGCTGTGTGTTGTTTTAACACAATGCCCACTATAAAAGTTGTCGAACTGTTAAAACTTCACAAGATTTGTATAGTAGGTTAGTAGGAAAAAGGAAAGGGCGGGAAGTAGACACTTTGAGAATAGCCCTCTGAGCTCTTTCGGTGGTTAGTAATAGTGTTTTACCCGCACCACCCCACGTGGTAATACCGTAAGTTAATATCGATTGACATAGAGCAAAGTAGACTTGTCTAACAATTTTTGGATCAGCAATATAGCGTATTTTCTTAAAAACAAATATCAACTTGCGAATTCTACTATTTAAAGCTTCTATATGTTGTTTGAACGAAAGTGTTTCATCCATTATAATACCAAGGTATTTTGTTGTTTTTGCCATTTTAATTTTAGGACAACCACATTGGTTATCTGTAGGAATAGCGCAATAATGAGCGTATAATGTCGAGCTAGTGCCAGTTAAAGTTTGCTTGCGCATTGAAAACTTAATGCAATTTGTCTTGTCTGCATTTAGTGTTAGTGAATTATTTTGAAGCCATTTGTTAACAACATTGAATCCGTGTTGCGCAAACTTGAAGACATTGTTTTCTGAGTCAGCGGAAAATAGAAGGGCAGTATCGTCAGCATAAGAGACAATTTGGCCGTGATCAAGATTTAGATTACAAAGATCGTTTATGTAAATTAAAAATAGCGTAGGCCCTAAAATACTTCCTTGGGGAATGCCGTAGGACGTGTTCTTTTTATCATCGCTGACGATATTACCAATCCTTACACATTGGGTACGGTCTTCTAGATAGCTCTTAAATAGTTTCAGCTGGATGCCTCTGATACCTATGGCTTCAAGCTTGTGCAACAGAATAGGAATAGAAACCGTGTCAAAAGCTTTGGCGAGGTCCAAGAAGATTCCGACTGTGTGGTTACCATTATCAAGTTCTTTTGCTAAAAAGTCAGTCAGATGGTGGACGGCATCGTCTGTTGACATTTTAGGCCTAAATTCAAACTGCCGCTTCGATAAAATTAATTTATCCTCCAAGTATTTGTGAAGCCTTTTATTTATAATTTTTTCTAATATTTTAGACATTGAAGGCAGTAAGGAAATCGGTCTATAATTTGTTACTTGATCTTTGGTGCCCGACTTATAAACTGGGACAACAACAGCTTTTTTTAGGCATTCGGGAAAAAGACCCGTAGATAAACATTTTTGGAAAATATATGTTAATGGCGGAACCAAAATGTGCCTTAACTTTTTAACAATTTTATTTGAGATGTTATCCCAGCCAACTGCACAGTCGTCTTTCAAACTCATAATTATCGTTTCTACCTCAGACTCGTCAGTGTCGAGCAACACAAAGGATGATAATATAGTGCTACACGATAATGGAGTACTTGTTAGATGTTGTGAGTGGCCCTGAACTTTTTCAGCCAAACATTTTCCAACATTCACAAAGAAATTATTTGCAATGTTCGCAGACGTTAACTGTGATGAGTGTGATTGTAATAAGCTTGAGGATGATTGATTTTGTTTTGTGATATACGTTACGTTTTTAATATAATTCCAGATCTTTTTGCTATTTGTACCAGCCTTTTCAAGTGCAATTTTATCGTAGTTACTTTTTACTTTTCTAAGGAGATCATTACAAAAGTTACGATATCGTTTATACTACAGTTGCAAAATTAAATTATCTGGATTAGATTTCGCTTTCATATGCAGTTTATCTCTATTTTTCATGCAGCAAATTAGTCCTGTCGTGATCCATGGTTTTATGTTGTAGTTTTTGTTTTTTAGTCGAGATTCAATAGTGTTCTTGTGAATTGCATGTTGCACTTTTTTTATTAGGTACAATATACAAAACTGCGGATCAGCGGAATCGTAGACTGGGTCGAAGTCGATATTGCGTAAGTCTTCTTCAAGTTTATGTACGTTTAAACTAGAAATTGTGCGAGTGACTACTTTAGGTAATTTACAATTTAAAATAAGTAGGTTAGCACTGTGGTCGGTAATTGTTGAATTAATTACAAGGGTTAGTGCAGGAAAATTCGATTTGAGCATTATATGGTCCAAGCAGGAACCACTTTTATGTGTAGGAAGCGTGTGAGTTGGAAGCAAAGCATGGAAGGCGCATAGGTTGAGATATTCCTCAGCGGATGCGTCAGCATTTTCTGGAAGAATATTGATGTTAATATCTCCAATTAATATAGTATTTTTGAAAGATGACAGGTTCTGCAACGTGTCGTTTAGAGAGTCAGTAAAATTGTTTATATTTCTAAAAGAGGGAGGACGATAAAGGGCAAGTATTGCGAATTCTGATCCAATTTTTACTAACAATCTGCTACAGTCGTGCATATTCGGCTCCTCGATAGACACATTTAGATGATTTTTAGCGTAAACTATCACCCCATCGTTCTGATTGTGGTTTATGCTAGTTTTGTACATATTATATCCTGGAATTAGTGGTATGTTATATTGTTTGGATAGCCAACATTCTGTCAAAACAATAACGTCACAGTTTATGTCTAGACGTTGTAAAAAAATGCTTAAATTATCAAAATTCTTAAAAATGCTGCGAATGTTTTGAGTTAGTATGGTTAGTGGACTAGTGTAGGAGGAGAGATATTTTTTACAGTGTTCAACGTCACAAGCATGGGATTCAGAAACAGAGAAATTATCTATATCATCAATTAAGTTATTCATCATAATTATAACTATAAAAACAATAACAAGGGCCAAAAATACGTAATTAACGGCGCTCTTAGGCGCCTCCATAATTAATAGAATTTATGTACCTCTTTTCAGCCATTATTTTCGCTGGACAGTCAACAGCACTTGTCTTGTGATTGCTCGGCTTTTTGAATTTCAAGCAAGTAGCGCATTTTGGTTCCTCAGCCTTCTTTGTGCAATCTTTAATTGAGTGACCTTGATCACCACAATGACCACAGGTATTGGTGTTCTCCCGACATGATTTGGCCGCATGTCCATACTGCTGGCACTTATAACAGCGAGTGACTAGAGTAAAGTCTCTCACAGGGCATGATGACCAATTTACAAACACTCTGTCTTTAGAAATTAGGGCTTTACATATGTCTGCAGAAACTTCAATGATATAATTACAGGTTTCAGCGTCCTTCTTACCTGACTTATGGCTTAACTTAATGGAGGTCAAAAAGGTCTCGAGGCTGCAATCTTGAAGGTTTTCAGCTAGATTCTGGTGGAACAAACAAGTAAAAACTTCAGTCTCTTGCATGGATGAGGGGACTCCGATAACAACTACTCTGGGCTTCCTTTTTGGGGGCTCGTCTACTGTAAGGCCTGAATTTGACAACTTCATAGATTTTTTCACCTTCTCAATGTCGTCCTTTGTTTCCGTGCTGATAATCACACCGCCATTTTTCGTTTTACGTATTCCTCTTATCTGCAGTTTCATTTGTTCAGGGCATATAATTTTTTGGACTAGTGTTTTTGTTTCCTCACTTGACTTCAGTTTGTCGTTAGGATATATGGCCACTGAGCTTAAATTTATCGGCTGTATATAATTGTTGTCACCTTTTTTAACCATGTCAGCAAAGGAAGTTCCCGTAACTGGTTTGTTTGAAGCTCCGATTTTCAGCTTCAGGTCAATACTCAATACTCAATACTTTATTGCATTCCATAATGTGTACATATAACAGTTGGTATGTGAAAACATTGAATCAATTATGGACCCTGTCGGGCACAGCAAAGTTAGTTTTTAGTAGGAGAGAGGATGAAGGCCCTTTTTGTTAAGAAAAAATTAAAATAGTATCATTAGAATAGTAACTATCATTAAAACAGTATCATTTAAATTGTATCATTAAAATAGTCTCATTAAAATAGTATAATTAAAATAGTATCATCAAAATTGTGTCATCAAAATAGTATCATTAAATAGTGTCTTTAGAAAAAAAAAAAAAAAAAAAACATTAAAATAGTATCATTTGTTTTTATGGTAGTAAGCAAGTATTTATATATTTGATTATAAGTTATATTTCTATATTATTTATTGCACGATTTATATTATTAACATTATAAATTATGATAAACTAAATATTTATAATTTTATTGAGCCTTGTAGAATGTTATTTTAATTGTGCACTGTTTAGAATATTCATTTTGAATTTACAGTATTTAAATGTTTTAAACTAATATAAATATTTAAAGAAAAATTTAAAATGTTATGTAAAAAGTAGTGTTCATTGTTGTTGGAATTTATCTCCAAAGTATTCATCAATAGTATAGTAGCCTTTGATTATCAGAAATTGTTTTAATTTATTGATAAAGATATTATTTGTATTTATATTTTTTATGAATTCCGGTAACTTATTGTATATTTTAATTGACATTACAAATGTACTAGAAGAGTGCATTTTTAATCGTGAAGTGGGTATATTTAATCTGCTTTCATGTCTTAGTGCAATTTTTGTTTGGATATCTCCTCTTTTGGTATAAAATTTCGGATACTTTCGTACAAATTTACAAATTTCGAATATGTAGAGGCATGGCAGGGTTAATATTTTCAGGTCTTTAAAGTGGGGTTTACAGGAGTCTGTATCTTTGATATTCATTAATATTCTAATCATTTTTTTCTGTATAGTGAATAATGTAGGCGCGTCCGTACTATTTCCCCATAGAATAACTCCATAGTTGAGCCATGCAAATGCGTACGCGTAATAAGTTACTAGTGCTGTTTTGAGGTCTGTTGTTTTCTTGATTTCTCGGAGAGCGTATGAAAACTTGGATAATTTGGTTCTTACTTTTTGTATATGTGATTTCCAATCTATGTGTGAATCTATGTCTAGACCTAAAAGAGTGAAATTATTTACTGCTTCTAATTTTGATCCGTTGTACTTGAAGCTTATACCTATAGGTATTTTTTGTCGGGGGTGGAAAGTTATTATTTTTGTCTTATTGTAGTTAATTTCAAGGTTGTGTTCATTCATCCATTGTGTTGCGGTGTCAAGTATAGAACTCAATTTTTGGTTTAAATTTATATTATTATCGCATGATGTTAAGATAGAGATATCATCGGCGAATAATACGCATGACTCATTGATGTGGTTAGAGAGGTCGTTTATGTAAACAAGGAATAGCAGGCACCCTATCACAGTTCCTTGTGGTATAGAAGCATTTACGGGTATGTTTTGGGATCGAATTAATTCTATTTCTTTTGATTTATGATTGCAATGTTCTATTTCTACAACTTGTTCTCTGTTTTTTAAATAAGATGTGAACCACTCGTAGCCTTTTCCGCGGATACCGATGTTATATAGTTTATTTAATAGTATATCAAATTGCACCTTATCGTAAGCTTTTGTCATGTCTAATAACAATCCTACAGCATATTTTTTATTATTAATTATATTGAGGGCTTCTTGTATAAATTTATAAACAGCCAAAACGGTTGATCGGTTTTTGCGAAAACCATTTTGACTATCATTGAATATATTATATTTTTCACAAAATGCATACACACGATCGCACATGGCTTTCTCAAATACTTTTGAGGCTGTTGGTAAGAGAGCAATGGGACGGTAGTTGTTTGGGTCGGTTTTATTATTTTTCTTGTGGATCGGTTTTATAATAGCTTTTTTTAATAAATCGGGAAAAACGCCTTCTTCAAAGGATTGGTTAAGTAGTATGTGAAATGGCAAGGTTAATTCGTCAGCGCATTGTTTTAATAGAGTGGGTGGGAGTTCGTCAATTCCATAGCTTTTCTTGTTTTTTAAATTTTTAATTATAGTATTTACTTCGTAAGGATCTACTGGACTTAGATATAATGTATTTTGTATAGCTGAAATCGCCGGGAGTCCTTTTGATTTTGGTTTGCTGCCGGTAGGTATTGTGCTGTCCCCAGCAATAGAAGCAAAGAAACTATTTAATATGTTGGCTACCTCTTGGGGTTTTGAAGTTAAGCTATTATTTATTTGTAGAGTTATGTTGTGTTTATCACTTTTCCGTTTCTTGTTTGTGCGTTCATTGATTATTCCCCACATTGTTTTAACTTTATTGTTAGATTGCTTCATTTTATTTTTATAATGTAGTTTTTTTGCAACCTTGACAGTTTTCTTCAGTGTTTTTTCATATTTTTTATAATATTTTGTTAATATTGGATTTTTTGTTTTTATTATTAATGTCTTTAATAGTCTTTTGTTTAAACAAGACTTTTTTAAACCTACGGTGAGCCAATATTTTGTATATTCTGTTTTTAGTTTAATTTTACGCAATGGTATACATTGGTTTAGAATAGAGATGAGTATGTCGTTAAATGTTTTATAATTTATGTTAACGTTATTGTTGGTTCTAAGAATATCATTCCAACTAAGGTTTTGTATTTTCTCTTTGAATTTTGATATATTTGTGTTATTAAATAGTCTTTTCATTGTGTACCAGTTATGTGTTTCTGATTGTTTAGGTATTTTTAAATGTAAAATTGTACTGTGGTGGTCGGAAAAACCTAGCTCTTCTGTGGTTGTGTACATGTCTTTGTAGTTAAAGTTTGTGAATATTAGATCTATGCACGTTGCAGTGGTTGGTGTAATGCGTGTAGGGCTTTTTACATGTTGAGTAAAATTATGTTCCTGCATAAGATTTAAAAATTGATTTGTCTTTAAATTATCCGATATTATGTTAACATTAAAATCGCCGCCCATTATTATATTTAGTTTGTAGTATTTATTGTTTAAATATTTTAGAATTCGTTTTAATTGCTGATAAAATACTTCCTCCTCTCTTCTATTCCAGTACATAGTTACTATCAATAAATTTTCTATTGGTAATTCCGTGGCACATAGTTCTATTATATATTCTATGGACATTTCTGAAATATCATTTCTATTTATGCTGTCGATATGTTCTTGTAGAAGTGTACAAACACCGCCACCCGTTCTAGTGCTACGACAGAAGGAAGATGCAAATTTATAACCACTAAATTGAATGAGATCAAGTTTTTCTTGAGTTAGCCAAGTTTCTGAAATACAAATTGCTTTATACAATGGATTTTTATCAATGAATGCTTCAAGTATATCTTGTTTGTTATTAAGGCTTTGAATATTTTGGAACATTATTTTAAATGGTCGGTCGTTGTTTACGAAATGTCTGGTTCTCAGCTTCGTTGGACATATTTGTAGGGCAAAGTTGGTTGATGTTGTTCAACATTATATCATTTTCTTGGGTGTTGTAATCGCATTGATGTTTGTTGTTTTCCATGTTAATCAGTTTTCCGTCTATGTATAGATGGTTGTTTCTTATAATTGCATGAAATCCATTTTTCCTGGCTTTAAATAATTCTTCTCGCATTTGTGCTCTATACTTTCGTTCATTTGTGTCTAAGAATTCCGATATGAAAAGTCCGGTTCCTTGAAAATAAGTGTTATTGTTAATAATATATTTGGCCATTCTCTTACTTATAAATTCAATAACAAGCGGTCGGTTCTTAGGTCCACCGGGCCTTCCAAGTCTGTACAGGTCTTCTATATATCCTGAAACGTCTATGTTGACTATATCACGGAGCAGTTCGATTAATCTGTTGTGAAGTGCACTTTCAGGCTCTTTGTAGTAATCGGCCAGGCCGTAGAGTACAATTTTTCTTTGGTTATTTCCTTGTATATTTTGATCTTTTGATGCTTCTGCAGCTAACTTTCTTATTTCTTTCTTTAAGTTTTCGTTTTCTGTTTGCAGATTTTCTAATTTTTTATTAATATTTTCTATTTCTTGCTTTCTTTGGTCGTTCTGTGTTGTTAAGGCGCTTGTCTTATAATCTAAATCTTGTTTTAATTCTGTAATAGCATTATATATCTCTGTATGTATAGTGTTTCGTAATTCTTGTATAATAGATTTGTTGTTTTCTTTAAGATGTGTGATTATTAGTTCACTCAAACCTTGAATTGTTAAATGAGTATGTGTCTCATTCATGGTGTTAAAATTTTCTTTTGTGTGGACAATCTCATTTTTTTCCATGGGTATGGTGTCGCCTAAAAAACTCAGGTCGTCGTAACAAGTTGTGTCGTTATTTGGATTTATTGTTCTTTTTCTCAAAGTGACATTAGCTTCCTCAGGTGCTGTGGATGATAGCTGATTGTTGTCGGTGCCTTTAGGGATACGTAAAGGGGTGTTTGTGTTTCCAGTCTTGGGTATTTTGCAAATGCATGTCTGGCATTTCCACGTATTTTTAATTTCCAGTGTCATTTTTTTAGTGTAGTAGTCTTTAGAAACACCTCCGCACTCTAGATCGTATCTGCATTTACAGAGCACACAAATAAGATTTTCTCTTATGGGTAGCTTATTTTTACATCCAGCGCATACAGGTGTAGATGTCATTTTAATAATATTTAAGGATACTTTATGATGTCTAAGCTAGTCCGCTGTGACAAAACTCGAATAAGCGACCTCTAGCGTGTAGCAGTAAAAGCAAAGTAGTTTCCGTGTTCAGCGAAAGATGGCGCTATTTTATAATATTGAAGACGATGACTGTCACTTTACAAGAATTTATTTTCTTAGGTATTATTTGAATGTTTATGTTTATGTACCTTTTTTGATGGTTTTCTTTCTTCTTTTAAGTATATCCCCCTATTCATCACTTTTCCAAAACGATTCTCACAACGTTGCTCGTAATTTTTCAAATTGTGGAGCCGTTAAAGCTTCTTATTTGTATTGTTTGTTTTTATATCACTGGATAGATCTTTCACGCGTACTCTAATATCACACACTACATGTCACTTTAACATTCGAATAAATACTTTTCCATATGTATCTAATCACATAAACTATTTTTATTATGAATTAAAAGCACAGAGCAACTTGTTTTCAGTTGCTGCGACAGATCAATTTGGTCTTCGAGTGTTTGGACGGTGGAGTGGGCCCGGACGGCTCTCAGTTTAAGAGACTGGTACTGGACGGCCATCTGCGATGTTCCGTGACTAACTTTTCGGCATAGGGCACTAATCCGTAGTTTTTGCTCCATGTTTAATTTCCCATCTGATGTAATAGAGCACACTTCAGTCAGGCACTGCTCAATAGACGACATCCAGTTCTGGATTTCCGATGTTGCTATTACTTCCAACGCGTCATCGTCTCTTTGGCTGGGCGGTTGAGGGCGAGGTGTGGGTGCGGGCTCGGGTGCAGGTGCAGGTGCTGGTACGGGCACGGGTGTAGGAGGTGGGCTCCGAGCACATCTGCCACCGCGGCTGAAGGGGCTGGTTGCCATTGAAATACAAGTTATTTACTGGTTAATAACTTATACACATTTTCACAGATACGCTTTACACATACCTAACATATTATAATTACGTACGACACAGTTTGCTTCACTACCGGCTATTTGGTAAAACTAGGTCACGATTCAGCAAGTTATTATTTATTAATTTTAGTAAATGATCGACACGTCTGTTCACAACGAAAATGCCAGCTATATCCTATATAATAAAAGACTGCAGATGATAATATTATGATAAAAGGCTAGGCAGATGATATTATTATGATAAAAGGCTAGGCAGATGATATTATTATGATAAAAGACTAAGCAGATGATTATATGCTAAAAGCTGTTTCTGAGTTAAAAGGGAAGGGCCAGGGCCGCCCGCCAAATTCATTGTTTTACGTAATATGCAGTATCTGGCTGTACGTTGAACAAAATATGATTCTATTTTAGTTTATTTCATGAAAAGGGCATTCAATGAGATTAAATGAAACTTAGAGGGATCGACAATGATGACAAACCTACGTGATATGGTCACAAATGTTATTTTAATCGACGTACAATCGGACACTGACATTCAAAAGGAAAAAACGTAAGAAAATTGAATGTCGCGGACTAGGTACCTTAGCTCACCTACCTTCACCAAATTGTTTTACTTTCATCCCATTCCTCCTCAGCTAAATATCCCGAAGCCACGCAGACAACAACACCATCTCGTTTGACAGAACGAGGCAGTAACAGACACTCGTTATGCACAAACTATGACGCGCACCCGGAGCTCGTCTGTCTATACCAGGGGGTATCAACTCTCTATTGGCCAATGTAGACAAGGTACCCGGGGCAGAAATATGACATTGCCAACATTAAAAATATTGTGAAAGACCCAAAAAATTAGGTCTTTCATAATACTTTATTTTTAAGTTGTAACACAGGTGCATTGTGTTTGTCTCGTTTTTTTTTCTTTCTAAATAGTAGTTTTTAGACTGCAAATTTCCCAGTGAAATGTTTTTGTTATGGTTCTATTACATTCTTAGTAAAGTAAAATCTAATCTACCATGTATCTTCAGGACTCGTTATATGTATAATAAACCCACTTTATTACTGTACGCATCGTAAATAACTAAATAACTTTGTGACTATTTCCAATGATCTGTGTATTGTGAAGTGCTGTGTACACCTGTGACGAATTCACCATTACGTACTCAATGCAAATGTAATTTTATTATGTTAATGTTTCTAGTGAATAAGTCGTTAGTGTACCTTGTATTTATGTAAATAAACAAAACCTACAGTTAATTTTATGTTTGAGTACATTTTGAAAATTGGTTTTTGTCTAACCTTATTGTTTGATATAAGTATGTAGTTTAAAACAAACTTCTGGTTTAGTCTGAGGCTACTGCAAACAGATTGTAATTAAAGTATTTGAAATAAACACATGAACACGGTAATAACAAATTGTAATGAAACTTTTGAAATAAATAAGAAACTACATAACTATTTACACACTATAGTTTTATTTTGTAAAATTCACTCTGTAGGTTTTTGGTAGGTAAGAAACTCAAATATGAGTTTTCTTACAAGGGAATGGACCTACCAAAAACCATGTTCTGTTCAATAGCCTGGGGATGCTAAGCAATCGTTTAAATTTACCGCCATACGTTCTTTTTCCTTGGGGCGAATATAGATGGCGCTCAAAACCTAGGTCTACTAAATATTGTATGGAGTTGGCATTCTTCTCCGTTAGGAGTATATGTGTTCTGTGGTCTATACATAATAATGTCTCAATTGTTTGCACACTGTACCAGTTTACTTCTTTAGTTTAAAACATGATGCGTTACTTGAATACTTAGAAAAAAGTAAGTGTGTATAGTTGAATTCGTCAGTGTTTTATCAGTTTTGACAACAATTCCCCCTAAATTGAAACTTACTAAGTTTGAAATTGTCGAACTGTCACATATTCAAATAGACCTTAATTTAAATCTGTGTCCTTCCTAATTTAAAAACTTTGCCAGTTGTTTTTTGAAGAAAATCCATGTGTTTCTTGCCGACTCTTCTCCATAGGAAACGACCACTTGGAACGGTTGTACGTAAATGTAAATTGTCTGGTTGAATGTTGTTGAACTGAAAGATTTTTTGGCCATAAAGTAGATGCTAACCTTCAGTGGGGATCACATATATCAAGCCTAGCGGGAAGGCTCAGTTCGGCCGCTTATGCCGTCAGGAAAGTAAGACAATACACTGACGTTGAAACAGCTCGGTAAATTTATTTTAGTTGTTTTCATAGCGTTAAGTTCTACGGCATTCTGCTGTGGGGCAAAGCTACTGATATTCAAAATATTTTTTGCTCTTCAAAAGCGAGCTGTTCCAGCAATTCCAACTAGGTGCTAGAGTTTCCTTAAGATATTTTTTTTAAGATATCGGTATTCTCACTGTGGCATCGCAATTCATCTTCGCTAACATCTTATATATTAGGCAAAATATACACTTATACACTAAAAAAACTTTTTTCAAAAAAATAACAACCGACTTCCAAAAAAAAAACACTACAAGGTGCAAAATAACTTTAATTTCGGAAGGCGGTGACTTTGGATGTGTAGGTATTTTAATTCTTTGTCACCGCCTTCCGAAATTAAAGTTATTTTGCACCTTGTAGTGTTTTTTTTTTGGAAGTCGGTTGTTATTTTTTTGAAAAAAGTTTTTATTTTTCACTTTTCAGTTACCTACCCTACACCAATTCAAAATTTCATCCTCCTTGGGCTCAAAACAATGCATATTTATGCGATAGCAGCATTCGCGGTTGATTTGCTGTAATTTTTTGAAGAGTTCCGTTGTCTGTCTCCGAAACGCATCATCAGATCTATTTGAAATTTATATGGGACCATTTCGGGATAAACCCCTTTCGAACAAAAAAAGAATTTTGGAAATCCGTCTATATACGACGGAGTTATGCCCGAACATACATAAAAAAAAAAATATAAACATGTCGAATTGATAACCTCCTTCTTTTTGAAGTCGGTTAAAAACAGTTATATTCATAATATTAAAACTAGAAATGAGTACAAACTACGTGCTCCCTCACACCGGCTTCATGAGGTTCATAACTCATTTTTTGGGCTTGGTATAACCTTTTAAAACAAGCTTCCCTCTTCTTTGTTATATTTACATTTTGCACTAAAATGTAAATATAACAAAGAAGAGGGAAGCTTGTTATATGTACTTTAGCTATAAATAAAGCTGAAGTAAAATCCAACCTTTGTTCTAAGGCATACTATTATTTTAAGGGGACACTTTGCGCGGGCTCGAACTCACTGGTGGGCCTGGCTAAAAATCACGCTGTCTCACCAGGCTTCGTATCCGACAGAGATAGTATCAGTGGTGAGCAGTTAGACGCTAGTCTACACGCACAACGTTATTGAGTGATAAAAAAAATTAAGAAAAGGCCTTCTTAAGATCGGGTTTTATGAAAAAACCGCTGCATAAATCAATGACCAATAAAGTTTATTGAACTTATTGTTAATTGAACTTTGTCGGTACCGTCTTGGTTTTCGAGATTTTACACTCCTTCTATTACTTAAACACGCCCAAAGTTAGGTTAAATTAGCAAGAAAAACTAATCTTTGTTGGCTCATAACTTTTTAATAGCTTTTTATTTTAGTATTCTGTTTCCGTACAGACAATAATAATAACGAGACAAAACCATACCATTGAATTTTTGATGTACATAGTCAAACAGTGGAATAAAACCTTCCCGAAGTTTGTATGGAAAAAATGTGGACAAGTGTCACCTTAACGACTACTTAAACGATAAAATAGTTGGTCGCTGTGATTAACTCAAAACAAAGTTTGTGTTCTTTCACCAGAATTAGCTTACCTACTGAAAGGATAGATGAGTTACATTCATATAATTGTTTATTTTATTAGACTCTATAAATCATTTTATTTTTTATTATTGTACAGAATCAAGTTCTTCTAAATTAACAGACAGCTGTGCTGCTGAGGAGTTTATTGCGCCACTTCTTCTTCCCAGCTAAAGCATTATGTAGTGGTGAAAAGCAGGCATTTTCGGAGGGACTGTGTTATGTAATTTTGACCTTCCAAAGGTGCTGACTCTCAGCCCAGTTTGAATAAATGACTTTTTCATTTTCATTTTTCCGAAATGAAAGCCATTCCTACTGTGATGTGATACGCAACTATCTCACTTGTCGATTCATGACGTGGTAGTGACATTTAAGCTTACGGTAATAAAGGAATTTGAGGTCGTAAAAATAATATTAGTGCTAAGTAATATAGCAGTCGCTTTTCATGTATGTCTATAGGTGTGTGTGCTTTTTTCTAAACTATACAATGTGTTTTAATGTGGTTTTCACCAGCATTTAAAGTGTAGCTGAACACATATACATCCATTCACGCGCGCGCCGGTGGCTGGTGTAATACTGTTGGCACATTTTTTTTTTTTTTGGGAATGGCATCTCGAAGATCTTAACCGGACTTTCCTGTGAAGGCATTTATAGTGAAACTAAAATCCCCAGCCAGGGCATAAATCTACTTAACTAAAGCAACTGCACGCTGAGGGCACCCCCTGTGGGGTACGGACCTCGGCTCAGGTCGTCACTGGCGGAGGGGGACAGCAAGTGGGGATAGGCTGGATCAAAATATTTTCATTATTATTAACTTTCGGGGAATTTAACTCTACTTGCTCAGCTGCGGCGCGAGCTGGCACATCAACGAGCAAGGGACGGTCGGGGGTCTCATCGTTAACTCGGGGTCTTCGCGGGGCGCGAGGACTTCGGCGGCAAAGTCGGAATGACGGTATGAACGGAATGAAGGTTATTTGATGAGTTCCCACCGTCAATAAAAACCCTCTTAAAAGGTCATTAGATTCATCATGTTCAATTTTTTTTTTTATAATTATTATGGGAACAACCCAAAAGTCTGCTGCTCCATAAATGTACGTTAACATAACCCGAAAAATGGTAGGGAACAGCTGATAATTTCCGCGATTTCTTGTTTGCTCCCATAGTAGAAGTTCATAATAATGACTATAATGACGTTTTAAGAGATTTTCAGTAATTTCGAGTACACCTTTTATGCCAAAAAACTTGCGTCTACTTAGACGCTGTTGGTTTTCCTGAAGTTTTACCGAAATCCTTGGCCTCAATTTATTCTTAACACAATAAGTCTAATCTCATACAAAAAATTATCACGATAATAACAATAAATTGGTCACAATCAATCGCCGAGAGGAAACTTTTGATATTTTTTTGCCGTGCAGGAAGCACGGCAAAAATTATTAATAGGAAATCGGGGGAGATAAGGAGAAGTGATCAGTCTCCGCAGGGGAGGTAGGGCTAATATTGATACAAAATTCAGCGGATAAGACACAGGAAAGGGGAGGGAAGCTTTGAAGTTAGAGGTTTAATATAAAATTTTGTTTAATGAGAGCGGCTTTGTGTCCCGAATCGGAGGCAAAGAAATACGAGCAGATAAAATAAGAATGGAATAAATATAGCATGCAAATTAAGTTTAACTAGAATTTCAAAAGAAACCACCTGAGAAAATACTGCTTACAGCAAGCTCAGGCTCTTCTTTCTATCTCATTAATATCAAAGTTGTTGCTGGAAGTTTGTACAGCTAAAGCGATTAGGACGGCCATCTTTTTTAGTAGATTTCAATCATTATTTTTGATGTCATAATCTTGGTTGATTTGGCAGGATTTTGGCACACAAATAGTTTGAAACCTGGATTTACACAAATAATAATGTTTGATTCCGGTAGTTGGTTAGGTTAGGTTAGGTTAGGTCCCGTCTCCCGACTGCAACCGTCGAAATCGTAATCCGTAACGAGATCATGGTCATGTTTTATGACTCGGAGCGGGACGAGGATCTTGGCTTAATCGCCCGGATCGCGAGGAAGATAACCTCTATAAAAAATTCCTCTAATACCAAGTTTTGGTGCGCGGCGAGGGTATGAATGGCTGAGGAGTAGTGTCATCTGCAGCTTCTCAGTTGCAGGTGGCGCATCAGTCTCAAGCGCACCCCCAGCCAGGGATTGGTGGACCCCCTGGTTGGGTTACAAATGTACACTTACCTAGGGACAGGGGGTAACCCTAGGTGGACTTTTTATATCCCCCACACTCGTGGGAATCATAAATATGGATACCTTTTTTAAAAACAACAATCTTGAGAAGTCGCCGATCGTTTTGGTCGAGCGAATGAGTGGGGGTGCTGTGTCGGAGTCCGACACTGCAACCGAGAAGATGGCGAGCGTGGCGAGCGTTAGTTCGCAGCGCTCAAGAGCTACGGAGGGGATGTCTTCCCCCAAAGGAAGGAGGAAGCGCTCGCCACGCTCCCATAGCGTGGAAATGCCGGCCGCAAAGGTGGCAACGGGCGGAAGTGGGCGAGGTCGAGCAGTGGCAAGCCGAGCATCTGCTCGTTTGTCGGAGTGCGGTGGGCGGTCTGTGTCGAAATCCCGACCAAGTACGCCGGCTCCGTTGCAGAATGCGGTAAGCGTTGAGAGCGTGGGCAGCGACTCCGAGCCCGCGTTCTCAGACGTCGGCGAGGGCTTGCTGCTGCCCTCAAACAAGGCGGAGGCCAATGCGGCTAAGCGGGCGCAGCGAAAGGCCAGAGCGGCTGACGAGGTCGAAGAGCTGGCCCGTTAGTTGCGGGAGCGGCGCTCTGCCCGGATGGCTGCCGGGGGGAGCCCATCGGCGGTGGCGCTCAGTCGCCAAGTTTTGGACGGCGTGGGCGTTGTCCTTCAGGTTGCCACTAAATCCGGCAACTTGAAGGGCACGTTCACGCGTGCTCTTAAGGAGGCGGCCGACGGTATAAAAGAGGCCGTCGAGGTCCTCCAGAGTCGTTCGACTACGGAGGAGACGGCGAAGCTGTGGGACGAGAACCGCCGTCTCCAAGCCGAGTTGGAGGACCTCAAGCGTCAGTTTGCCGCTCAGAGGGCAGCTCCCACGGCCACCGGATCAGCGGTCCCGCCGTCGCCTTCATCGTCGACCTCAGTATCGGCCGCTGCACTTGCGGATGCGGAGTAGGGTGGAGCGCGGTTGTATGGAAAAAATTTTTTTTCCTAGTTTTGAATTCTAATAGGGGGGGATTAGTGCCTTATGTTAAAGTAAAAATAACTGTTCTTTTTCAGTTCGATAAAATAATATCTTCTACCTCCGCTTGGACCTTGAAATTTTAAGATTTTCAGAAAAATCGTAGTATTTTTAGGGTTCTCTGTTAAGTATATAAGAGGTATATAGGGAGGATAAATGATACTAAATTATATATTTAAGATATGAATAATGTAATTAAACGCAAAAGTAGTACAATTTTTACTTATCTATATAAATAAAAAGAGAAGTCCTGACTGACTGACTGACTGACTCATCAACGCCCAGCCCAAACCCTTGGACCTAGAAAGCTGAAATTTTGCACAGACGTTCCCTTTATAGTGTAGACAAGGAATAAGGAAGGATTTTTCGAAATTCAACCCCTAAGGGAGTTAAATAGGGGATGAAAGTTCCGCGCGGGCGAAGCCGCTGGCAAAAGCTAGTAGCTAATAAAAAAACAAGTTTTCAGTCGGCCTTAAAATCTCTTTTTGTCTCAAATTTTGGCATTTTCTTACGGGATTCCAATTTAGCTTTTATGGCTCCCAATCGTGATGAGTCCTTACACTGGGAAGTGCAAGCTTCTGTCGTCAACTTTACAGCTCTTTCAACTGCTTGGGTATGGCAGGGAAGACGTAGAAATAATAGTTCACCCTCGCCACCAGATTGGACTATTTGTTGAATTTCTTGATCAGTTAGCTGTTTCAAGATCGGAGGTTCGGTAATAGTTTGTTGCCAATTTTTCATATCGATATAATTCGACGCATCAAAGTTAATATCTGTCACTTCAAACAGCCTTGGTGATGGAAGTTGTGACATACTACGTGCTTTTAATACACCCCGGGCTGCCAGTTCACGAATGTGTCTCTTGTCATCTGTAATCATTGCAAGTAAGATGTTTTCATGATGTGCAAAATAGCTATTGCGTTGAATGACAGGATCGATGACCTTTTTTAGATTTTCTGGCAGGTACCTAGAGGTCGATATGATTTTAAAAAGATGCCGAGCTCCATCTTTACAGGACGGTTTATTTTTAATGGAGAACCAACATGGGGCGTAAACTTTTATGACAAATGTAGCCAGGGTTATCAAATTATCTGATGGTTTTTCTGTTGCTACATTCAAACGTAGTATGCGATTAGCACGTGTGACCCAACGAGCATGAGATAGTCTACCTGGGGACCTATTCGCCAGATCTTCTGGAAAGTCGCCTGATTGTACCGCTGAGACAATATCGTGCAAGTACTTTTGATCTGTACTCAAATCTACAGCTGTTGTTGGAAGCGGTTCTCCTTCGATCGGATGGAATTTTTTAACTGGCAATTGTTCACAAGTTTCCAGTGATTTTCCCAACTGGCCTGTGTAAGTCTTGGGTCCCGAAGTGGCTCCGTCAATATGAAAAAACAAGTGTCTCAAAGGAAGTTCGTTCATATGAAGTAAACAAATTACCCACTGGAGAGGTCTTTGCAGATATTTTTCCAGGAGGCGTATAATTCCGCCATATTTTCCAGTATTAACATTTGTTCCATCACAGCCAATCGCCATAAGATGCTGTGGAGAAACGCTTTTGTTGGCCAAAAACCCTGTGATTGCGGTTTCTATTGCCTTTGCTGAACCTGTACTTGGTACTACGTACCCCATATAAATAGAACCCGGCTCCTGAATGAACGAGATATGCTCTTCAATACACGTAGTTCTATAGTATTTATTACCTTTTTTAACAATTTTTAAAGTTTTGTCTTTCTTTCCGTCAAAGTATAAAGCAGAAAGCTCTGTATTAATGACTTCTTTCACTAATTTCTGTCGGTTTTTAGATCTCTCCCTTCGTAATTTATGTCTATCAATAACCTCAAGATCAGATCCAATATCGTGCAAAACGGATGATGCGATCGCTGCCGCCGCTCTATCAGAGACACCATATCTGTCGCACGTCTTCGATAACGTAGGTAAGTTAATATGTGAAATCTTTCTTCTCTTTATTTCAGGAATGCCATCGTCTTTAGTGTTTAGGAATTCATCAGCTGTACTACTACTTCGCTTGGATGTCGGGGATGTCGGTGATATCATGGAAACGTTAATTTCTGTATCAACTGTCATAAAACTGTTACTCAAGGATTTACTTGTGGAGTTTTCGCGATCTAGTTTCCGTTTAAGGGTCTTTTGTAGTTTTTTTGTCGTAGTAATATCAATTTTACCGATAAACATATTTCGAGAAGTTCGTTGATCTATTAAAAACGGTTGTTCCTGTTTGGGAACCTTTTTATCAGTCGGGCAGATGCAATGTGGGAGTTCTTTACATTTGCAAGATGCAATATCAAAGAGCAGCTTACCATTTTCGCGAAAACTTTCCAATTTTTCTGGAGAAATCTTCTTAATAGACTTAAGTAAATTCTTGCATTTCAAGTGATATGCTTTTAACATCTGTATGATTCTCGTTCGTGTTACAGTCGGAATAGATGCTGTTTGCCATATACCTTCAATCCTAGGTACCACTACATCTGCTACTTGTGAAAATGTTGGCTCCTTTGCAGTTTCTAATTGTAATTTGTGCTGATGTCTCGTCCATTCATAATACTTCATTACATCTTCATAAGTAGGTAGATAATTGTCTTTAATATCTTCGATACCACCAAACAAGGGACACTTAAATGCACTACGAGTCTTTTCCATGCTTCAAAACAAACGTCCGACCTGCCACTTGGAGTAATAACTGTGCACTGATACGACAAGTTGCAAAAAGCGCGCGCTGCGCAACGAATGGCCTCCCCGCGCGCCCCCGCACTCTTCTTGTTTTAAGTACCTAAACCAACGTAAGAATAAGTTTATAATGATTAGAAAACAAAGTAGACTATTGTAACTATCGAATAATAAAATAAAAAGTAATGAATATTTATAAATGACAAATTTAAGTAGCGTCAAACATGGGTCTAAAAATCAATTTGTTCAAAAGTTCAGTGACCTTGCGGAGGCAGATAATCTAATCTTATTCAAATTATATTTTGTGTGTGTTATGTTAAACCCTAAACGCACCCTTTTCGCGCTATTACATAACTTTAATACGAAAAAAGTTTTTTCACTCCACCCTAATGCGGAGGTCGAGAAGATCGCTCGCATCTGCATGATGCAGTGCGGGCAAATGGTCGGGGCTCGGCTCGAGGCTATCGAGGCGAGGTTACTGCCGGCCGAAACTCTGCGGCCACCGCTTGCCGCAGATACCCGGAAGGCGGCTGAGTCCGCCAAATCGGGTTCGACGGCCGTGGCTGCTGAACCAAGCGGGTCCGGGAAGGGTGCCAGCAAGCCAAAGAAGGTCAAGGCGCCCAAGCCTGGGCCCACCTCTCAGACGGCCGGTCCCCCGGCGACCGCTTCTGGGCCTTCTACGGAGGCCTGGACAACGGTCGTCAAGCGGGGACGCAAGAAAAAGAAGAAGGCAGCGCCGCCTCAAGTCACTGTGGCACCGCCACCGGCTTCTTCGAAGAGGACCCAGAGGCCGCCTAGGCCGAGAGCCCCACGCTCCGCGGCTGTGGTTATTACACTGCAGCCCGGAGCCGCCGAAAGGGGCGTCTCGTACAAGTCGGTCCTGACGGAGGCCAAAGCCAAAGTCGCTTTCCCCGACCTTGGCATAACGTCGGGCGTCGGGTTTAGGACGGCGATGACGGGTGCTCGGCTGCTAGAGGTGCCGGGTGCTTCTAGCGGAGAGAAGGCGGACATCCTGGCCGCCAAATTGAGGGAGGTCCTCAACCCCGAGGACGTTCGAGTGTCCAGGCCAATGAAGACCGCCGAGCTGCGAGTCGACGGCCTGGACGACTCGACGACTCCGGCTGAGGTTGTGGCAGCCATCGCCAAAGCCGGAGGATGTCCGCCTGAGGACGTGCGCACGGGCGACATCCGAACCGGCGCTTCCGGTCTCGGAGCCATCTGGGTGCGGTGCCCAGTGTCGTCGGCAAACAAAGTCGCCGACGGTGGGCGCCTGTTGGTGGGCTGGGTTGCAGCGAGAGTCAAGCTGCTGCAACCCAGAGCGCTACGGTGCTACCGCTGCCTGGACATTGGGCATGTCCGGGCAGGGTGCACCGCCGAAATAGACCGCAGCGAGCAGTGCTTTCGCTGCGGTCAGCCTGGCCATAAATCCGCCCAGTGCTCAGCGGCACCAAACTGCAGCCTCTGTACAGCTGCAGGGAGGCCCGCTGGGCACAGGGCGGGTGGAAGAGCTTGTGGTTCACCCACCACAAAGAAGAAGAAGAGAGGCACCAAGGCTGCCGGGGGCTCTTTACCCCCCCCTCAGCCTGGGTGCCCTACGGCCGACTCCCGGCCCACTGAAGGTGCGATGGAGGGAATGGACTGCGCATAATGGCGCCTTACCATTTCCTCCAGGGCAACATCAACCACGCTGCCAGAGCTCAGGATCTATTGATCCAGAGCATGGCAGAGTGGTCGATCGACGTGGCTGTGGTCGCCGAGCCGTATTTCGTCCCCCCCAGGGATAACTGGGTGGGAGACCTAGACGGCTTGGTGGCCATCATTGGCGGGGCTCTCGTCAACCCGTCCCGAGGTCGCGGTTGGGTGGCCGCCCTCGCGGACGGCATTGGCATTGTTGGGGCGTATTTCTCGCCCAACAAGAGCCTCGCCGACTTCGAGAACTTCCTTGTCGAGTTGGGGGCCGTCGTAGGCCGACTCCACCCTCGCCCCGTGCTGTTACTAGGGGATCTCAACGCCAAGTCTTCGGCGTGGGGATCCCCGGTGACCGATGCTAGGGGTGAGGCGCTGGAGGAGTGGGTGGTCACAACTGGCCTGGTCGTCCTAAACCGGGGCTCGGTATACACGTGCGTGCGGCAGCGGGGCGGTTCGATCGTGGACGTATCGTTCGCTAGCCCTGCTGTTGCGAGCCGTGTCCGCGACTGGCGTGTCGCGGTGGAGGTGGAGACGTTGTCGGATCACAGATATATCCGCTTCGACGTCTCCGCCCAGACCGCAGGCGGCCGCAGTCCATCGGCCCCGCGAACGGACGGCCCGCGCTGGGCGCGTAAGCGCATCGACAGGGAAGTTCTCGAGGAGGCCGCTATTGTCCAGGCCTGGATCCGGGAGTCGGCGACAGTTGGACCCGTCGACGTCGAAGAGGAGGCGCTGTGGTTTCGCGGGGCGATGACGCAAATCAGCGACGCGTCCATGCCCCGCGTCCACACGCAATCGGGAAGGCGCCAGGTGTACTGGTGGTCTGCCGAGATCGCGCGACTACGTGTCGAGTGCGTGGCGGTCAGACGCCAGTACACCCGATACCGGAGGCGACGTCGTCGGGTCCCTGACGAAGAAGCCGCGCTGTATGAGGTGTACCGCGCGGCTAAGGAGGCTCTGTGGCTGGCCATCGGCGAAGCGAGGACGCGAGCCAGGGAGGAGATGTTGGAGACTCTCGACGGAGATCCGTGGGGGCGCCCGTATCGTGCGGTTCGAGGGAAACTTCGAGCCGCGGCGCCTCCACTCACGGAGAGTCTCCAACCCGAGCTGCTGGAAGATGTGGTCGCAGCGCTCTTCCCGGCTAGAGCGGAGCACACTCCGCCGCCGATGGCTTTGCCCACAGCCGCAGAGCCTACCGAAGAGGTCGCCATCAACGTCCCAGAGGTGACACAGCCAGAGATGAGGGCGGCCGTGATGCGGCTCCGGGCCAAGAACGTGGCTCCGGGGCCCGATGGTATTCACGGCATAGTGCTAGCCCTCGCTCTGAAGGAGCTAGAGCCCCAACTGAGAGGACTCTACACCGCGTGCCTTGAGCAGGGCCAGTTTCCCACTTTGTGGAAATCTGGTCGTCAGGGGCCTAAGTCTACTAATTTATAAACGTTACAATGGTCTCTCAATGGTGTGTTTTTGACAGTTTTTGTATGGCAAATCTGTCAAAAACTTACCATTGAGAGACCATTGTGACGTTTATAAATTAGTAGACTTAGGCCCCTGGTCCTGCTCAAGAAGGTGGGGCGCCCCGCGGACTCGCCGTCCGCGTACAGGCCCATAGTGCTGCTCGACGAGGTGGGTAAGATGTTTGAGCGGATTATCGCCGCCCGCCTCGTCGGCCACTTAAGCAGGGAGGGGCCTGACCTCGCCGAGAGCCAGTTCGGCTTTCGGCACGGGCGCTCCACCATCCACGCGATATCGCGGGTGAGAGTCCTGGCGGAGGAAGCTGTGTCCCGGGGCGGGGTGATGTTGGCGGTGTCCTTGGACATTTCCAACGCCTTCAACACCCTGCCCTGGAGCTGCATCCGGGAGGCACTGCGGTACCATCGGGTGCCTCCGTACCTCCGCCGCATCGTTGGGGCCTATCTGGCGGATAGGTGTGTCACCTACATGGGACGTGATGGCGGAAACCAGCGCCGCATGTCGTGCGGTGTTCCACAGGGTTCGGTCATGGGACCGCTCCTGTGGAACATCGGGTACGACTGGGTGCTGAGGGGCGAGCTCCAGCCGGGCGTGGACCTGACGTGTTATGCAGATGACACGCTGGTCACGGCCCGGGGGAGCTCGTACAGGGAGGCAGCGTTGCTGGCGACGGCTGCGGTGTCACAGGTCGTGACCCGCATACGGCGCCTTGGCCTAGAGGTGGCCCTAAACAAGTCGGAGGCCATGGTGTTTCATGGCCCCCGGCGGGCGCCACCGCCGGGATCACACATCGTGGTCGGGGGGTCCCGAATTGCTGTCGAGTCCACCATGAAGTATCTGGGACTGGTGCTCGACAGCCGATGGGATTTCGGACCCCACTTCCAGCGGCTGGCGCCCAAGTTGTTGGGCGCGGCTGGGGCGCTGTCAACGCTGCTTCCCAATCTGGGGGGCCCGAGCGCCGCCTGTAGGCGGCTCTACGTGGGGATCGTGCGATCGATGGCCCTGTATGGGGCCCCGATCTGGGCGGCTGACCTGACGGCCGGCAGCCTCGCTGTCTTGCGGAAACCGCAGCGAGCTATGGCCGTCAGAGTCATCAGGGGATATCGCACGATCTCCTACGAGGCGGCTTGCGTACTGGCCGGATCCCCACCGTGGGACCTCGAGGTGAAGGTACTCGCGTCGCTGCATCGATGGCGCGAGGACTCGAGGGCGCGGGGCGAGTGGCTGACGCCGCGACATTTGGAGTTGCGTCGGTCACAGCTTCGCGCAGCCCTGGTGGCGGAATGGCGGGACAGGCTTTCACGCCCTACCGCCGGCTCCGCCACCATCGGGGCGAT
Organism: Polymixis flavicincta; assembly: GCA_949987655.1. Lineage (NCBI taxonomy): Eukaryota > Metazoa > Arthropoda > Insecta > Lepidoptera > Noctuidae > Polymixis > Polymixis flavicincta. Next base: position 27,967,543 of record OX465175.1, read on the forward strand.
CCGGCCAGTACTCGAGCGCTGGCTCGGGAGGAGGCACGGCTCCCTGTCGTTTCGGGTGACACAGGTGCTCTCGGGGCATGGTTGCTTCGGGAGGTACCTGTGTCGCATAAACAGGGAGCCGGACGCTCGGTGTCACCACTGCGTCGACTGTCGGGAGGACACGGCGTGGCACACGCTGGCAGAGTGTGCCGCTTGGACGGAGCCACGCCGTGCCCTCATCTCAGGAGTAGGCAGTGACCTGTCGCTGCCGGCCGTTGTCGACTCGATGGTCGACAGCGAGGAGTCCTGGGACGCGGTGGTGTCCTTCTGCGAAACAGTCATCTCGCAGAAGGAGGCTGCGGAGAGGGAGCGGGAGATCGCTTCCGCTAACCCGATCCGCAGCAGACGCACCGGGCGTCGGCGGAGGGCGGACAACGCCCTCTTCCAGCCCCCCTAATTGGGTCCAGGGGCGACGGACTGGGGAATCCGTCGCCCCCTACTTCTTAGGACCCGAGATGGCGGCGCGTAGTGTTCCACGCGCGCCTCTCTTTGATGTGGGGGGGAGTTTAACACCTCACTCCCCCCCTATCGCGAGGTGGCCCGCATAGGCGGGCCGGCACTAGTCGGGGATCGCGGAAGACTTACTAGTTCCCGTGATCCCCGGTGTACGTGAGAGACGGAACACCGGGGTGGTTTTAGTCAGTAAGAGTCTGACAGACCCCTCCGCCCTCCCCGGGGTGGAGGACATCCATGAGGATTTCCCCCCATCATCAAAAAAAAAAAAAAAAAAGGTTAGGTCGGAGCTAGGGCGGCCGTGATGCGGCTCCGGGCCAAGAACGTGGCTCCGGGGCCCGATGGTACTCACGGCATAGTGCTAGCCCTCGCTCTGAAGGAGCTAGAGCCCCAACTGAGAGGACTCTACACCGCGTGCCTTGAGCAGGGCCAGTTTCCCACTTTGTGGAAATCTGGTCGTCTGGTCCTGCTCAAGAAGGTGGGGCGCCCCGCGGACTCGCCGTCCGCGTACAGGCCCATAGTGCTGCTCGACGAGGTGATACGCCGGCTCCGTTGGCGCATGCGGCGAGCGTCGAGAGTGTGGGCAGTGACTCCGGGCCCGCATTCTCAGACGCCGGTGAGGGCTTGATGCTGCCCTCAAATAAGGCGGAGGCCAATGCGGCTAAGCGGGCGCAGCGAAAGGCCAGAGCAGCTGACGAGGTAGAAGAGTTGGCCCGTCAGCTGCGGGAGCGGCGCTCAGCCCGGATGGCTGCCGGGGGGAGCCCATCGGCGGTGGCGCTCAGCCGCCAAGTTTTGGACGGCGTGAGCGTTGTCCTTCAGGTTGCCACTAAATCCGGCAACTTGAAGGGCACGTTCACGCGCGCGTTGAAGGAGGCGGCTGACGGCATCAAAGAGGCCGTCGAGGTCCTCCAAAGTCGGTCGAGCACGGAGAAGACGGCGAAGCTGTGGGCTGAGAACCGCCGTCTCCAAGCCGAGCTGGAGGACCTCAAGCGGTAGTTTGCCGCCCAGAGGGCAGTTCCCGCGGCCACCCAGTTGCCGGTCCCGCCGCCGGCTCCATCAACGGCCCCATCATCGGTCCCTGCGCTTGCGGATGCGGAGATCGAGAAGATCGCTCGCATCTGCATGATGCAGTGTGGGCAAATGGTGGGGGCCCGGATGGAGGCCATAGAAGGGAGGCTTCTCCCTCCTCTGAAAAATTTTTGAAGTTGCCGATCGTTTTGGTCGATCGGATGAGTGTGGGTGCAATGTCGGATTCCGACATTGCATCCGAAAAAATGGCTAGCGTGACGAGCGTGAGCTCGGAGCGCGAGCAGGCTGAAGGGAGTATGGCTGGGCGTCCCTCCAAGGGAAGGAGGAAGCGCTCGCCACGCTCCCACAGTGAGGAAAACCTGCCGGCCGCTAAAGTGCCAAAAGGCAGGAGCAGGCGAGGTCGCGCAGCGGCAAGTGGAGCCTCTGCTCGTTTGCCGGAGCGGGATCGTTCCGTATCGGTGTCCCAGCCCGAAACACCTGCCCCGGTGGAGCACGCGAAAAGCGTGGAGAGTGTGGACTCCGTGTCCACGATGTCGGACCTCAACGATGGCCTTCTGCTGGGGTCCAACAAGGCCGAGGCCAATGCTGCCAAACGGGCGCAGCGCAAAGCCAGAGCCGCTGACGAGGTGGAAGAGTTGGCCCGTCAGTTGCGGGAGCGGCGCTCAGCCCGGATGGCTGCCGGGGAGAGCCCATCGGCGGTGGCGATCAGTCGCCAGGTTTTGGACGGCGTGGGCGTTGTCCTTCAGGTTGCCACTAAATCCGGCAACTTGAAGGGCACGTTCACGCGTGCCCTTAAGGGAGCGGCTGACGGCATTAAAGAGGCCGTCGAGGTCCTCCAGAGTCGGTCGAGCACTGAGGAGACGGCGAAGCTGTGGGAAGAGAACCGCCGTCTCCAAGCCGAGTTGGAGGACCTCAAGCGACAGTTTGCCGCCCAGAGGGCAGCTCCCGTGGCCACTGGATCTCCGGTCCCATTGTCGGCCCCATCAACGGCCCCATCATCGGCCCCTGCGCTTGCAGATACGGAGGTCGAGAAGATTGCTCGCATCTGCATGATGCAGTGCGGGCAAATGGTGGGGGCTCGACTGGAGGCTATAGAGGCAAGGCTACTCCCGGCCGAAACCCTCCGCCCACCGCTCGCTGCTGACAAGCAAAGGTTAGTTGGCACCGCCAAACAATCTGCGAAGGCCAAGTCTGCGCCTACTTCCCGGACGGCCGCTGTCCCGGCGATCGCGTCCGTTCCGACTTCCCAGACGGCCGGTCCCGCGGCGACCGCTTCCGGGCCCTCAACGGAGGCCTGGACAACGGTCGTCAAGCGGGGACGCAAGAAGAAGAAGAAGGCAGCGCCGCCTCCAGTCACTGCGGCATCTTCTTCGAAGAGGGCCCAGAGGCCGCCTAGGCCGCGAGCCCCACGCTCCGCGGCTGTGGTTATTACACTGCAGCCCGGAGCGGTCGAAAGGGGCGTGTCCTATAAGTCGGTCCTGACGGAGGCCAAAGCCAAAGTCGCTTTCCCCGACCTTGGCATAACGTCGGGCGTCGGGTTTAGGACGGCGATTACGGGGGCTCGGCTGCTAGAGGTGCCGGGTGCCTCTAGCGGGGAGAAGGCGGACATCCTGTCCGCCAAGCTGAGGGAGGTCCTCAACCCCGAGGACGTTCGAGTGTCCAGGCCAATGAAGACATCCGAGCTGCGAGTCGACGGCCTGGACGACTCGACGACTCCGGCTGAGGTTGTGGCAGCCATCGCCAAAGCCGGAGGATGTCCGCCTGAGGACGTGCGCACGGGCGACATCCGAACCGGCGCTTCCGGTCTCGGAGCCATCTGGGTGCGGTGCCCAGTGTCGGCGGCAAACAAAGTCGCCGACGGTGGGCGCCTGTTGGTGGGCTGGGTTGCAGCGAGAGTCAAGCTGCTGCAACCCAGAGCGCTACGGTGCTACCGCTGCCTGGACATTGGGCATGTCCGGGCAGGGTGCACCGCCGAAATAGACCGCAGCGAGCAATGCTTTCGCTGCGGTAAGACTGGCCATAAGTCCGCCCAGTGCACAGCGGCGCCAAACTGCAGCCTCTGTACAGCTGCAGGGAGGCCCGCTGGGCACAGGGCGGGTGGAAGAGCCTGTGGCGCACCCACCACACAGAAGAAGAAGAGGAGAGGCACCAAGGCTGCCGGGGGCTCTTTACCCCCCCCTCAGCCTGGGTGCCCTACGGCCGACTCCCGGCCCAGTGATGGTGCGACGGAGGGAATGGACTGCGCATAATGGCGCCTTACCATTTCCTCCAGGGCAACATCAACCACGCTGCCAGAGCTCAGGATCTATTGATCCAGAGCATGGCAGAGTGGTCGATTGACGTGGCTGTGGTCGCCGAGCCGTATTTTGTCCCCCCCAGAGATAACTGTGTGGGAGACCTAGACGGCTCGGTGGCCATCATCGGCGGGGCTCTCGTCAACCCGTCCCGAGGTCGCGGTTGGGTGGCCGCCCTCGCGGACGGCATTGGCATTGTTGGGGCGTATTTCTCGCCCAACAAGAGCCTCGCCGACTTCGAGAACTTCCTTGTCGAGTTGGGGGCCGTCGTAGGCCGACTCCACCCTCGCCCCGTGCTGTTACTAGGGGATCTCAACGCCAAGTCTTCGGCGTGGGGATCCCCGGTGACCGATGCTAGGGGTGAGGCGCTGGAGGAGTGGGTGGTCACGACTGGCCTGGTCGTCCTAAACCGGGGCTCGGTATACACGTGCGTGCGGCAGCGGGGCGGTTCGATCGTGGACGTATCGTTCGCTAGCCCTGCTGTCGCGAGCCGTGTCCGCGACTGGCGTGTCGCGGTGGAGGTGGAGACGTTGTCGGATCACAGATATATCCGCTTCGACGTCTCCGCCCAGACCGCAGGCGGCCGCAGTCCATCAGCCCCGCGAACGGACGGCCCGCGCTGGGCGCGTAAGCGTATCGACAGGGAAGTTCTCGAGGAGGCCGCTATTGTCCAGGCCTGGATCCGGGAGTCGGCGACGGTTGGACCCGTCGACGTCGAAGAGGAGGCGCTGTGGTTTCGCGGGGCGATGACGCAAATCAGCGACGCGTCCATTCCCCGCGTCCACACGCAATCGGGAAGGCGCCAGGTGTACTGGTGGTCTGCCGAGATCGCGCGACTACGTGTCGAGTGCGTGTCGGTCAGACGCCAGTACACCCGATACCGGAGGCGACGTCGTCGGGTCCCTGACGAAGAAGCCGCGCTGTATGAGGTGTACCGCGCGGCTAAGGAGGCTCTGTGGCTGGCCATCAGCGAAGCGAGGACGCGAGCCAGGGAGGAGATGTTGGAGACTCTCGACGGAGATCCGTGGGGGCGCCCGTATCGTGCGGTTCGAGGGAAACTTCGAGCCGCGGCGCCTCCACTCACGGAGAGTCTCCAACCCGAGCTGCTGGAAGATGTGGTCGCAGCGCTCTTCCCGGCTAGAGCGGAGCACACTCCGCCGCCGATGGCTTTGCCCACAGCCGCAGAGCCTACCGAAGAGGTCGCCATCAACGTCCCAGAGGTGACACAGCCAGAGATGAGGGCGGCCGTGATGCGGCTCCGGGCCAAGAACGTGGCTCCGGGGCCCGATGGTATTCACGGCATAGTGCTAGCCCTCGCTCTGAAGGAGCTAGAGCCCCAACTGAGAGGACTCTACACCGCGTGCCTTGAGCAGGGCCAGTTTCCCACTTTGTGGAAATCTGGTCGTCTGGTCTTGCTCAAGAAGGTGGGGCGCCCCGCGGACTCGCCGTCCGCGTACAGGCCCATAGTGCTGCTCGACGAGGTGGGTAAGATGTTTGAGCGGATTATCGCCGCCCGCCTCGTCGGCCACTTAAGCAGGGAGGGGCCTGACCTAGCCGAGAGCCAGTTTGGCTTTCGGCACGGGCGCTCCACCATCCACGCGATATCGCGGGTGAGAGTCCTGGCGGAGGAAGCTGTGTCCCGGGGTGGGGTGATGTTGGCGGTGTCCTTGGACATTTCCAACGCCTTCAACACCCTGCCCTGGAGCTGCATCCGGGAGGCACTGCAGTACCATCGGGTGCCTCCGTACCTCCGCCGCATCGTTGGGGCCTATCTGGCGGATAGGTGTGTCACCTACATGGGACGTGATGGCGGAAACCAGCGCCGCATGTCGTGCGGTGTTCCACAGGGTTCGGTCGTGGGACCGCTCCTGTGGAACATCGAACAACGACTGGGTGCTGAGGGGCGAGCTCCAGCCGGGCGTGGACCTGACGTGTTATGCAGATGACACGCTGGTCACGGCCCGGGGGAGCTCGTACAGGGAGGCAGCGTTGCTGGCGACGGCTGCGATGTCACAGGTGGTGACCCGCATACGGCGTCTTGGCCTGGAGGTGGCCCTCAACAAGTCGGAGGCCATGGTCTTTCATGGCCCCCGGCGGGCGCCGCCGCTGGGATCACACATCGTGGTCGGGGGGTCCCGAATAGCTGTCGAGTCCACCATGAAGTATCTGGGATTGGTGCTCGACAGCCGGTGGGATTTCGGACCCCACTTCCAGCGGCTGGCGCCCAAGTTGTTGGGCGCGGCTGGGGCGCTGTCAACGCTGCTTCCCAATCTGGGGGGCCCGAGCGCCGCCTGTAGGCGGCTCTACGTGGGGATCGTGCGATCGATGGCCCTGTATGGGGCCCCGATCTGGGCGGCTGACCTGACGGCCGGCAGCATCGCTGTCCTGCGGAAACCGCAGCGAGCTATGGCCGTCAGAGTCATAAGGGGATATCGCACGATCTCCTACGAGGCGGCTTGCGTACTGGCCGGATCCCCACCGTGGGACCTCGAGGCGAAGGTACTCGCGTCGCTGCATCGGTGGCGCGAGGACTCGAGCGCTGGCTCGGGAGGAGGCACGGCTCCCTGTCGTTTCGGGTGACACAGGTGCTCACGGGGCATGGTTGCTTCGGGAAGTACCTGTGTCGCATAAACAGGGAGCCGGACGCTCGGTGTCACCACTGCGTCGACTGTCGGGAGGACACGGCGTGGCACACGCTGGCAGAGTGTGCCGCTTGGACGGAGCCGCGCCGTGCCCTCATCTCAGGAGTAGGCAGTGACTTGTCGCTGCCGGCCGTTGTCGACTCGATGGTCGACAGCGAGGAGTCCTGGGACGCGGTGGTGTCCTTCTGCGAAACAGTCATCTCGCAGAAGGAGGCTGCGGAGAGGGAGCGGGAGATTGCTTCAGCTAACCCGATCCGCAGCAGACGCACCGGGCGTCGGCGGAGGGCGGACAACGCCCTCTTCCAGCCCCCCTAAATGGGTCCAGGGGCGACGGACTGGGGAATCCGTCGCCCCCTACTTCTTAGGACCCGAGATGGCGGCGCGTAGTGTTCCACGCGCGCCTCTCTTTGATGTGGGGGGGAGTTTAACACCTCACTCCCCCCCTATCGCGAGGTGGCCCGCATCGGCGGGCCGGCACTAGTCGGGGATCGCGGAAGTCTCAATCGTTCCCGCGATCCCCGGTGTACGTGAGAGACGGAACACCGGGGTGGTTTTAGTCAGTAAGAGTCTGACAGACCCCTCCGCCCTCCCCGGGGCGGAGGACATCCATGAGGATTTCCCCCCGTAATCAAAAAAAAAAAAAAAAAAAAAAGGTTAGGTTAACGCTGCTTCCCAATCTGGGGGGCCCGAGCGCCGCCTGTAGGCGGCTCTACGTGGGGATCGTGCGGTCGATGGCCCTGTATGGGGCACCGATCTGGGCGGCTGACCTGACGGCCGGCAGCATCGCTGTCCTGCGGAAACCGCAGCGAGCTATGGCCGTCAGAGTCATAAGGGGATATCGCACGATCTCCCACGAGGCGGCTTGCGTACTGGCCGGATCCCCACCGTGGGACCTCGAGGCGAAGGTACTCGCGTCGCTGCATCGGTGGCGCGAGGACTCGAGGGCGCGGGGCGAGTGGCTGACGCCGCGACATTTGGAGTTGCGTCGGTCACAGCTTCGCGCAGCCCTGGTGGCGGAATGGCGGGACAGGCTTTCACGCCCTACCGCCGGCTCCGCCACCATCGGGGCGATCCGGCCAGTACTCGAGCGCTGGCTCGGGAGGAGGCACGGCTCCCTGTCGTTTCGGGTGACACAGGTGCTCTCGGGGCATGGTTGCTTCGGGAAGTACCTGTGTCGCATAAACAGGGAGCCGGACGCTCGGTGTCACCACTGCGTCGACTGTCGGGAGGACACGGCGTGGCACACGCTGGCAGAGTGTGCCGCTTGGACGGAGCCACGCCGTGCCCTCATCTCAGGAGTAGGCAGTGACCTGTCGCTGCCGGCCGTTGTCGACTCGATGGTCGACAGCGAGGAGTCCTGGGACGCGGTGGTGTCCTTCTGCGAAACAGTCATCTCGCAGAAGGAGGCTGCGGAGAGGGAGCGGGAGATCGCTTCCGCTAACCCGATCCGCAGCAGACGCACCGGGCGTCGGCGGAGGGCGGACAACGCCCTCTTCCAGCCCCCCTGAATGGGTCCAGGGGCGACGGACTGGGGAATCCGACGCCCCCTACTTCTAAGGACCCGAGATGGCGGCGCGTAGTGTTCCACGCGCGCCTCTCATTGATGTGGGGGGGAGTTTAACACCTCACTCCCCCCCTACCGCGAGGTGGCCCGCATAGGCGGGACGGCACTAGCCGGGGATCGCGGAAGACTTACTAGTTCCCGTGATCCCTGGCGTAAGTGAGAGATAGAACACCGGGGTGGTTTTAGTCAGTAAGAGTCTGACAGACCCCTCCGCCCTCCCCGGGGCGGAGGACATCCATGAGGATTTCCCCCCGTAACCAAAAAACAAAAAAAAAAAAAGGTTAGGTTAGGTTAGGTTGGGGTGCGGGCAGAAAACCTCCTCGTGTGCCTGACGGCTGCTCGTTCCTTTCGAACACGTTCGGGGGAAAGGGCAGTCGGACGGCCGGTGCATCCTGGGCACGGCCAATAGTCTTTCCACGTCGGAGAGGGTATTGGCTGTGGCGAATTTCTGCGTAGGGGGGAGCTTATGCTCCTGGGTCGGTCGCTTAGACCGCCCTACGGTCGCTCACTCCCTCTTCTGCTTACAGAGGATGGGTTTAAAAAAAAAAAAAAAAAACAGAGGATGGGTTGAGTGGGCGTAGGACGTTTCTCCAAGGTGGAGAAACATGGGCGGCGCTCGTTGTGCACTTACCCTGCCAACGGGCTAGCAGCGGGGGATCTGATTCTCCCGACTGCAACCGTCGAAATCGTAATCCGTAACGAGATCATGGTCATGTTTTATGACTCGGAGCGGGACGAGGATCTTGGCTTAATCGCCCGGATCGCGAGGAAGATAACCTCTATAAAAAATTCCTCTAATACTAAGTTTTGGTGTGCGGCGAGGGTATGAATGGCTGAGGAGTAGTGTCATCTGCAGCTTCTCAGTTGCAGGTGGCGCATCAGTCTCTAGCGCACCCCCAGCCAGGGATTGGTGGACCCCCTGGTTGGGTTACAAATGTACACTTGCCTAGGGACAGGGGGTAACCCTAGGTGGACTTTTTATATCCCCCACACTCGTGGGAATCATATATGGATACCTTTATTAAAAAAAACATTCTTGAGAAGTCGCCGATCGTTTTGATCGAGCGAATTAGTGGGGGTGCTTTGTCGGATTCCGACACTGCATCCGAGAAGATGGCGAGCGTGGCGAGCGTTGGTTCGCAGCGCTCGCGGGCTACGGAGGGGATGTCTTCCCCCAAAGGAAGGAGAAAGCGCTCGCCACGCTCCCATAGCGTGGAAATGCCGGCCGCCAAGGTGGCAACGGGCGGAAGTGGGCGAGGTCGCGCAATTGCGAGCGGACCTTCAAATCGTTTGTCGGAGTGCGGTGGGCCGTCCGGAGCGATGTCCCGACCCGACACGCCGGCTCCGTTGGAGCATGCGGCGAGCGTCGAGAGTGTGGGCAGTGACTCCGGGCCCGCATTCTCAGACGCCGGTGAGGGCTTGATGCTGCCCTCAAATAAGGCGGAGGCCAATGCGGCTAAGCGGGCGCAGCGAAAGGCCAGAGCAGCTGACGAGGTAGAAGAGTTGGCCCGTCAGCTGCGGGAGCGGCGCTCAGCCCGGATGGCTGCCGGGGGGAACCCATCGGCGGTGGCGCTCAGCCGCCAAGTTTTGGATGGCGTGAGCGTTGTCCTTCAGGTTGCCACTAAATCCGGCAACTTGAAGGGCACGTTCACGCGCGCTCTTAAGGAGGCGGCCGACGGTATAAAAGAGGCCGTCGAGGTCCTCCAGAGTCGTTCGACTACGGAGGAGACGGCGAAGCTGTGGGCAGAGAACCGCCGTCTCCAAGCCGAGCTGGAGGACCTCAAGCGGCAGTTTGCCGCCCAGAGGGCAGTTCCCGCGACCACTCAATCGCTGGTCCCGCCGCCGGCTCCATCCACGGCCGCACTGCATCATGCAGATGCGAGCGATCTTTTCGATCTCCGCATCCGCAAGTGCAGGGACCGATGATGGGGGCTCGGATGGAGGCCATAGAGGGGAGGCTCCTCCCGGCCGAAATTCTGCGGCCACCGCTTGCTGCCGATGCGCGGAAGTCGACTGAACCCGCCAAATCGGGGCCGACGACTGTGGCTGCTGAGCCAAGCGGGTCCAGGAAGGGTGCCAGCAAGTCGAAGAAGGCAAAGCCTGCGCCCACATCCCAGAAGGCTGCTCCCCCGGCGTCCAAGCCTGGGCCCACTGCCCAGACGGCCGGTCCCCCGGCGACCGCTTCCGGGCCCTCTACGGAGGCCTGGACAACGGTCGTCAAGCGGGGACGCAAGAAGAAGAAGAAGGCAGCGCCGCCTCCAGTCACTGCGGCACCGGCATCTTCTTCGAAGAGGGCCCAGAGGCCGCCTAGGCCGCGAGCCCCACGCTCCGCGGCTGTGGTTATTACACTGCAGCCCGGAGCGGTCGAAAGGGGCGTTTCCTATAAGTCGGTCCTGACGGAGGCCAAAGCCAAAGTCGCTTTCCCCGACCTTGGCATAACGTCGGGCATCGGGTTTAGGACGGCTATTACGGGGGCTCGGCTGCTAGAGGTGCCAAAACTGACTGAGTTACAGTGATTTGAAATTTTTCAAGATAGCGGTCGAACTAGTTTGAGAGTTTTGACAAACGTGTAAAATATAAAACAAACAAAAACAAAACGATTATAATAAACTCTACCTAGAGTCCGTTCGACACAGTTATTAATTCCTTCCAAATAAATATTCAAACAAATAGGTAAGTACAATAAACACTAACAAAACAAATCGATTAAATATAAGCTCTACGTAGAGTCAACTCTCAGCTATTACTAAACACGATGTCCGGCTATGCAGAGAAAAACAGGTCAAAGTAAATGCTCTGTCAATATTCAAAACTCTATATAGAGTCGTTCTCTACTCACCAGGAGACAGGTCTAGCCGAGCCCCTCCTGAGGAACCCAAACACGGCTACTCTAGCCCAAAAGACACCCGAGATATTGGCATTCGAAATAACGGTTGCCAGTACAAGATGGCGGCCAATAATTGGTTACCTGTAGTTATCTCTGGTGTTCCTGGTCCAAACACCACCGTGCTTGGACTCCCCTGACTGCGCCCGACTTGAGCTATCCTCTTGTGTAGTTTTCAGGCTGAAAAATTTCGAGTCCTGAAAACCGCTGAAAAGTTGCTAACCAGGTAAGGAAAGAGCCTCCAATGTCTACTGAAAAAAACCCGAGTGCTCTACGACCCCCGGTTCAGGAGCTATCCAAGTCCAAGAATAGTTTGACAGTTCAGAGAACTGTCAAAGTCAGTGTACAAACAATGATAACTTCCCCCCCAATGGTCGCAAAACATTCGTGTTTGGACTTTTCTGGCTTGGCTCCTCCCACTCTATCGCGCAAAGCAGCCCTCAGGATCCCAAAAAGGATGCTAGGGGTGAGGCGCTGGAGGAGTGGGTGGTCACAACTGGCCTGGTCGTCCTAAACCGGGGCTCGGTATACACGTGCGTGCGGCAGCGGGGCGGTTCGATCGTGGACGTATCGTTCGCTAGCCCTGCTATCGCGAGCCGTGTCCGCGACTGGCGTGTCGCGGTGGAGGTGGAGACGTTGTCGGATCACAGATATATCCGCTTCGACGTCTCCGCCCAGACCGCAGGCGGCCGCAGTCCATCGGCCCCGCGAACGGACGGCCCGCGCTGGGCGCGTAAGCGCATCGACAGGGAAGTTCTCGAGGAGGCCGCTATTGTCCAGGCCTGGATCCGGGAGTCGGCGACGGTTGGACCCGTCGACGTCGAAGAGGAGGCGCTGTGGTTTCGCGGGGCGATGACGCAAATCAGCGACGCGTCCATGCCCCGCGTCCACACGCAATCGGGAAGGCGCCAGGTGTACTGGTGGTCTGCCGAGATCGCGCGACTACGTGTCGAGTGCGTGGCGGTCAGACGCCAGTACACCCGATACCGGAGGCGACGTCGTCGGGTCCCTGACGAAGAAGCCGCGCTGTATGAGGTGTACCGCGCGGCTAAGGAGGCTCTGTGGTTGGCCATCGGCGAAGCGAGGACGCGAGCCAGGGAGGAGATGTTGGAGACTCTCGACGGAGATCCGTGGGGGCGCCCGTATCGTGCGGTTCGAGGGAAACTTCGAGCCGCGGCGCCTCCACTCACGGAGAGTCTCCAACCCGAGCTGCTGGAAGATGTGGTCGCAGCGCTCTTCCCGGCTAGAGCGGAGCACTGGTCGGAGTAATGGTTACGTCCGACTACCGCATCATCCAGGCGAATACCAATCACTGCAGAGTGGCCCAGGACCTGGTAGTGCAGGTCATGGCCGAGTGGTTGGTGAACGTAGTAGTGGTGGTGGTCCGAGCCACGCCGCAGTCTCATTGCGGTGATCGGACCAGACCTCTCACTCCGCGGTTTGGTTATGCCATGCTGGGGGATGAGAGGTCGTGGGCGGCAGCCTCCTTCTGCGAATACGTCATGTACTATCGGGGAAGTTCATATCTAAGCAATTTCAAAACAAAATCCCGTGAGCACGATGACCACATCTGTTTAACGCCCCTTTTGGCCTCGACCAATGAAACGAAAATACGTAGCAAATATTTTGTCGTTTAAGTTTTTTTGTTGTTCGTGTGTTTTACAATCTCTGTTACAATGATCACAGATGTCTGACCCTTTTTCGAACACTAGGAATAGAACAAAAGAAACAAAGCTGAGATTTTTTTTTAATTTTTTTATACTTTACTTTTCAACAAATTTCTCGTGTTCAGTTGCAAATTTGCAGAGCTTTCGGTAACAGGTAGCTTTGTCTACAGGTTTCTAATTAGGTGCATTCCTTGAAAAGGGGTTTATGACTAGAGCTAATTTAAAACAAAGGTTTTGCACTTTTCAAATTTTATGGAAATTTTCCGCCTCTCACCCAAAAACTCCTATATAATTGTGAGAAATCTACTCAACTTTGGATGCTAATGTTATACTTTTCTGACAGCATAGAAAACCTATTCGTCAAAAAAAAACCCATAAACTTGTCCCAAACGTGCTCGAACTACGACCGAACGAAGGTCCATTGATATTTATTTCCATTGAAAAAATACGCACTACCTCAGCTGGTTTTTTACTGTCTTTTGCGATGCTATTGGTTGATGAGATTTCTATAGCGAACGAGCGCTGCAAGCAGAAATAGTCTTTAAGGTGCTTAGATATGAACTTCCCCGATAGTACCAGAAGGAAGCGCCGGAGCGCACGCGGGAGGACGATCCTCACGCGGCGGCGCTCCGAAGGCGGAGGAGGGATCGACGAAGACGTCAGTATGACAGTCATCTTCGACTCCTCCCAGGTGGAGGCCAGCAGGCAACGGACGTGGGGGCAACCGTGCCTGTATTGCACAGGCCTCCGCCAGTGTCGGACGGGAATGGCTAGGTTCCCGGCCATTCCCGTGCCCCCCAGATAGGGGGGCATGCGGGGCCCGCCAGCTAGGCGGGCATGCGCCGGGAGGGAAATGGTAGCCAAGGCTGAGCCAATTTCCCATGACCCTCCCATCACGGCGATGCGGGAATACTGAGTTTTTAGTGGGTAGACTGTCACTCTGACAGGAGTCCCACATACCCCGTCTCACCCCCACGAGCGGGCATGCATAAAGCATTTTCTCAGGAAAAAAAAAAAAAAAAAAAAAAAAAAAAAAAGGTTAGGTTAGGTTAGGTTAGGTTTCCGTGGGGGCGCCCGTATCGTGCGGTTCGAGGGAAACTTCGAGCCGCGGCGCCTCCACTCACGGAGAGTCTCCAACCCGAGCTGCTGGAAGATGTGGTCGCAGCGCTCTTCCCGGCTAGAGCGGAGCACACTCCGCCGCCGATGGCTTTGCCCACAGCCGCAGAGCCTACCGAAGAGGTCGCCATCAGCGTCCCAGAGGTGACACAGCCAGAGATGAGGGCGGCCGTGATGCGGCTCCGGGCCAAGAACGTGGCTCCGGGGCCCGATGGTATTCACGGCATAGTGCTAGCCCTCGCTCTGAAGGAGCTAGAGCCCCAACTGAGAGGACTCTACACCGCGTGCCTTGAGCAGGGCCAGTTTCCCACTTTGTGGAAATCTGGTCGTCTGGTCCTGCTCAAGAAGGTGGGGCGCCCCGCGGACTCGCCGTCCGCGTACAGGCCCATAGTGCTGCTCGACGAGGTGGGTAAGATGTTTGAGCGGATTATCGCCGCCCGCCTCGTCGGCCACTTAAGCAGGGAGGGGCCTGACCTCGCCGAGAGCCAGTTCGGCTTTCGGCACGGGCGCTCCACCATCCACGCGATATCGCGGGTGAGAGTCCTGGCGGAGGAAGCGGTGTCCCGGGGTGGGGTGATGTTGGCGGTGTCCTTGGACATTTCCAACGCCTTCAACACCCTGCCCTGGAGCTGCATCCGGGAGGCACTGCGGTACCATCGGGTGCCTCCGTACCTCCGCCGCATCGTTGGGGCCTATCTGGCGGATAGGTGTGTCACCTACATGGGACGTGATGGCGGAAACCAGCGCCGCATGTCGTGCGGTGTTCCACAGGGTTCGGTCGTGGGACCGCTCCTGTGGAACATCGGGTACGACTGGGTGCTGAGGGGCGAGCTCCAGCCGGGCGTGGACCTGACGTGTTATGCAGATGACACGCTGGTCACGGCCCGGGGGAGCTCGTACAGGGAGGCAGCGTTGCTGGCGACGGCTGCGGTGTCACAGGTGGTGACCCGCATACGGCGCCTTGGCCTAGAGGTGGCCCTCAACAAGTCGGAGGCCATGGTTTTTCATGGCCCCCGGCGGGCGCCGCCGCCGGGATCACACATCGTGGTCGGGGGGTCCCGAATTGCTGTCGAGTCCACCATGAAGTATCTGGGATTGGTGCTCGACAGCCGATGGGACTTCGGACCCCACTTCCAGCGGCTGGCGCCCAAGTTGTTGGGCGCGGCTGGGGCGCTGTCAACGCTGCTTCCCAATCTGGGGGGCCCGAGCGCCGCCTGTAGGCGGCTCTACGTAGGAATCGTGCGATCGATGGCCCTGTATGGGGCCCCGATCTGGGCGGCTGACCTGACGGCCGGCAGCATCGCTGTCCTGCGGAAACCGCAGCGAGCTATGGCCGTCAGAGTCATAAGGGGATATCGCACGATCTCCTACGAGGCAGCTTGCGTACTGGCCGGATCCCCACCGTGGGACCTCGAGGCGAAGGTACTCGCGTCGCTGCATCGGTGGCGCGAGGACTCGAGGGCGCGGGGCGAGTGGCTGACGCCGCGACATTTGGAGTTGCGTCGGTCACAGCTTCGCGCAGCCCTGGTGGCGGAATGGCGGGACAGGCTTTCACGCCCTACCGCCGGCTCCGCCACCATCGGGGCGATCCGGCCAGTACTCGAGCGCTGGCTCGGGAGGAGGCACGGCTCCCTGTCGTTTCGGGTGACACAGGTGCTCTCGGGGCATGGTTGCTTCGGGAAGTACCTGTGTCGCATAAACAGGGAGCCGGACGCTCGGTGTCACCACTGCGTCGACTGTCGGGAGGACACGGCGTGGCACACGCTGGCAGAGTGTGCCGCTTGGACGGAGCCACGCCGTGCCCTCATCTCAGGAGTAGGCAGCGACCTGTCGCTGCCGGCCGTTGTCGACTCGATGGTCGACAGCGAGGAGTCCTGGGACGCGGTGGCGTCCTTCTGCGATACAGTTATTTCGCAGAAGGAGGCTGCGGAGAGGGAGCGGGAGATTGCTTCTGCTAACCCGATCCGCAGCAGACGCACCGGGCGTCGGCGGAGGGCGGACAACGCCCTCTTCCAGCCCCCCTAAATGGGTCCAGGGGCGACGGACTGGGGAATCCGTCGCCCCCTACTTCTTAGGACCCGAGATGGTGGCGCGTAGTGTTCCACGCGCGCCTCTCATTGATGTGCGGGGGATCTGATTCTCCCGACTGCAACCGTCGAAATCGTAATCCGTAACGAGATCATGGTCATGTTTTATGACTCGGAGCGGGACGAGGATCTTGGCTTAATCGCCCGGATCGCGAGGAAGATAACCTCTATAAAAAATTCCTCTAATACCAAGTTTTGGTGTGCGGCGAGGGTATGAATGGCTGAGGAGTAGTGTCATCTGCAGCTTCTTAGTTGCTGGTGGCGCATCAGTCCCAAGCACACCCCCAGCCAGGGATTGGTGGACCCCCTGGTTGGGAAACAAATGTACACTTACCTAGGGACAGGGGGTTACCCTAGGCGGACTTTTTATATCCCCCACACTCGTGGGAATCTAATGGATTTTGAAAACGAAAAAATTTTGAAGTTGCCGATCGTTTTGGTCGATCGGATGAGTGTGGGTGCAATGTCGGATTCCGACATTGCATCCGAAAAAATGGCTAGCGTGACGAGCGTGAGCTCGGAGCGCGAGCTGGCTGAAGGGAGTATGGCTGGGCGTCCCTCCAAGGGAAGGAGGAAGCGCTCGCCACGCTCCCACAGTGAGGAAAACCTGCCGGCCGCTAAAGTGCCAACAGGCAGGAGCAGGCGAGGTCGCGCAGCGGCAAGTGGAGCCTCTGCTCGTTTGCCGGAGCGGGATCGTTCCGTATCGGTGTCCCAGCCCGAAACACCTGCCCCGGTGGAGCACGCGAAAAGCGTGGAGAGTGTGGACTCCGTGTCCACGATGTCGGACCTCAACGATGGCCTTCTGCTGGGGTCCAACAAGGCCGAGGCCAATGCTGCCAAACGGGCGCAGCGCAAAGCCAGAGCCGCTGACGAGGTGGAAGAGTTGGCCCGTCAGTTGCGGGAGCGGCGCTCAGCCCGGATGGCTGCCGGGGAGAGCCCATCGGCGGTGGCGCTCAGTCGCCAGGTTTTGGACGGCGTGGGCGTTGTCCTTCAGGTTGCCACTAAATCCGGCAACTTGAAGGAAGCGGCTGACGGCATTAAAGAGGCCGTCGAGGTCCTCCAGAGTCGGTCGAGCACTGAGGAGACGGCGAAGCTGTGGGAAGAGAACCGCCGTCTCCAAGCCGAGTTGGAGGACCTCAAGCGACAGTTTGCCACCCAGAGGGCAGCTCCCGCGGCCACTGGATCTCCGGTCCCATTGTCGGCCCCATCAACGGCCCCATCATCGGCCCCTGCGCTTGCAGATGCGGAGGTCGAGAAGATTGCTCGCATCTGCATGATGCAGTGCGGGCAAATGGTGGGGGCTCGACTGGAGGCTATAGAGGCAAGGCTACTCCCGGCCGAAACCCTCCGCCCACCGCTCGCTGCTGACAAGCAAAGGTTAGCTGGCACCGCCATACAATCTGCGAAGGCCAAGTCTGCGCCTACTTCCCGGACGGCCGCTGTCCCGGCAATCGCGTCCGTTCCGACTTCCCAGACGGCCGGTCCCCCGGCGACCGCTTCCGGGCCTTCTACGGAGGCCTGGACAACGGTCGTCAAGCGGGGACGCAAGAAGAAGAAGAAGGCAGCGCCGCCTCCAGTCACTGCGGCATCTTCTTCGAAGAGGGCCCAGAGGCCGCCTAGGCCGCGAGCCCCACGCTCCGCGGCTGTGGTTATTACACTGCAGCCCGGAGCGGTCGAAAGGGGCGTGTCCTATAAGTCGGTCCTGACGGAGGCCAAAGCCAAAGTCGCTTTCCCCGACCTTGGCATAACGTCGGGCGTCGGGTTTAGGACGGCGATTACGGGGGCTCGGCTGCTAGAGGTGCCGGGTGCCTCTAGCGGGGAGAAGGCGGACATCCTGGCCGCCAAGCTGAGGGAGGTCCTCAACCCCGAGGACGTTCGAGTGTCCAGGCCAATGAAGACATCCGAGCTGCGAGTCGACGGCCTGGACGACTCGACGACTCCGGCTGAGGTTGTGGCAGCCATCGCCAAAGCCGGAGGATGTCCGCCTGAGGACGTGCGCACGGGCGACATCCGAACCGGCGCTTCCGGTCTCGGAGCCATCTGGGTGCGGTGCCCAGTGTCGGCGGCAAACAAAGTCGCCGACGGTGGGCGACTGTTGGTGGGCTGGGTTGCAGCGAGAGTCAAGCTGCTGCAACCCAGAGCGCTACGGTGCTACCGCTGCCTGGACATTGGGCATGTCCGGGCAGGGTGCACCGCCGAAATAGACCGCAGCGAGCAATGCTTTCGCTGCGGTAAGACTGGCCATAAGTCCGCCCAGTGCACAGCGGCGCCAAACTGCAGCCTCTGTACAGCTGCAGGGAGGCCCGCTGGGCACAGGGCGGGTGGAAGAGCCTGTGGCGCACCCACCACTAACAAGAAGAAGAGGAGAGGCACCAAGGCTGCCGGGGGCTCTTTACCCCCCCCTCAGCCTGGGTGCCCTACGGCCGACTCCCGGCCCAGTGATGGTGCGACGGAGGGAATGGACTGCGCATAATGGCGCCTTACCATTTCCTCCAGGGCAACATCAACCACGCTGCCAGAGCTCAGGATCTTTTGATCCAGAGCATGGCAGAGTGGTCGATTGACGTGGCTGTGGTCGCCGAGCCGTATTTTGTCCCCCCCAGAGATAACTGGGTGGGAGACCTAGACGGCTCGGTGGCCATCATCGGCGGGGCTCTCGTCAACCCGTCCCGAGGTCGCGGTTGGGTGGCCGCCCTCGCGGACGGCATTGGCATTGTTGGAGCGTATTTCTCGCCCAACAAGAGCCTCGCCGACTTCGAGAACTTCCTTGTCGAGTTGGGGGCCGTCGTAGGCCGACTCCACCCTCGCCCCGTGCTGTTACTAGGGGATCTCAACGCCAAGTCTTCGGCGTGGGGATCTCCGGTGACCGATGCTAGGGGTGAGGTGTTGGAGGAGTGGGTGGTCACTTCTGGCCTGGTCGTCCTAAACCGGGGCTCGGTATACACGTGCGTGCGGCAGCGGGGCGGTTCGATCGTGGACGTATCGTTCGCTAGCCCTGCTGTCGCGAGCCGTGTCCGCGACTGGCGTGTCGCGGTGGAGGTGGAGACGTTGTCGGATCACAGATATATCCGTTTCGACGTCTCCGCCCAGACCGCAGGCGGCCGCAGTCCATCGGCCCCGCGAACAGACGGCCCGCGCTGGGCGCGTAAGCGCATCGACAGGGAAGTTCTCGAGGAGGCCGCTATTGTCCAGGCCTGGATCCGGGAGTCGGCGACGGTTGGACCCGTCGACGTCGAAGAGGAGGCGCTGTGGTTTCGCGGGGCGATGACGCAAATCAGCGACGCGTCCATGCCCCGCGTCCACACGCAATCGGGAAGGCGCCAGGTGTACTGGTGGTCTGCCGAGATCGCGCGACTACGTGTCGAGTGCGTGGCGGTCAGACGCCAGTACACCCGATACCGGAGGCGACGTCGTCGGGTCCCTGACGAAGAAGCCGCGCTGTATGAGGTGTACCGCGCGGCTAAGGAGGCTCTGTGGCTGGCCATCGGCGAAGCGAGGACGCGAGCCAGGGAGGAGATGTTGGAGACTCTCGACGGAGATCCGTGGGGGCGCCCGTATCGTGCGGTTCGAGGGAAACTTCGAGCCGCGGCGCCTCCACTCACGGAGAGTCTCCAACCCGAGCTGCTGGAAGATGTGGTCGCAGCGCTCTTCCCGGCTAGAGCGGAGCACACTCCGCCGCCGATGGCTTTGCCCACAGCCGCAGAGCCTACCGAAGAGGTCGCCATCAACGTCCCAGAGGTGACACAGCCAGAGATGAGGGCGGCCGTGATGCGGCTCCGGGCCAAGAACGTGGCTCCGGGGCCCGATGGTATTCACGGCATAGTGCTAGCCCTCGCTCTGAAGGAGCTAGAGCCCCAACTGAGAGGACTCTACACCGCGTGCCTTGAGCAGGGCCAGTTTCCCACTTTGTGGAAATCTGGTCGTCTGGTCTTGCTCAAGAAGGTGGGGCGCCCCGCGGACTCGCCGTCCGCGTACAGGCCCATAGTGCTGCTCGACGAGGTGGGTAAGATGTTTGAGCGGATTATCGCCGCCCGCCTCGTCGGCCACTTAAGCAGAGAGGGGCCTGACCTAGCCGAGAGCCAGTTCGGCTTTCGGCACGGGCGCTCCACCATCCACGCGATATCGCGGGTGAGAGTCCTGGCGGAGGAAGCTGTGTCCCGGGGTGGGGTGATGTTGGCGGTGTCCTTGGACATTTCCAACGCCTTCAACACCCTGCCCTGGAGCTGCATCCGGGTGGCACTGCAGTACCATCGGGTGCCTCCGTACCTCCGCCGCATCGTTGGGGCCTATCTGGCGGATAGGTGTGTCACCTACATGGGACGTGATGGCGGAAACCAGCGCCGCATGTCGTGCGGTGTTCCACAGGGTTCGGTCGTGGGACCGCTCCTGTGGAACATCGGGTACGACTGGGTGCTGAGGGGCGAGCTCCAGCCGGGCGTGGACCTGACGTGTTATGCAGATGACACGCTGGTCACGGCCCGGGGGAGCTCGTACAGGGAGGCAGCGTTGCTGGCGACGGCTGCGGTGTCACAGGTGGTGACCCGCATACGGCGTCTTGGCCTGGAGGTGGCCCTCAACAAGTCGGAGGCCATGGTCTTTCATGGCCCCCGGCGGGCGCCGCCGCCGGGATCACACATCGTGGTCGGGGGGTCCCGAATAGCTGTCGAGTCCACCATGAAGTATCTGGGATTGGTGCTCGACAGCCGGTGGGATTTCGGACCCCACTTCCAGCGGCTGGCGCCCAAGTTGTTGGGCGCGGCTGGGGCGCTGTCAACGCTGCTTCCCAATCTGGGGGGCCCGAGCGCCGCCTGTAGGCGGCTCTACGTGGGGATCGTGCGATCAATGGCCCTGTATGGGGCCCCGATCTGGGCGGCTGACCTGACGGCCGGCAGCATCGCTGTCTTGCGGAAACCGCAGCGAGCTATGGCCGTCAGAGTCATCAGGGGGTATCGCACGATCTCCTACGAGGCGGCTTGCGTACTGGCCGGATCCCCACCGTGGGACCTCGAGGCGAAGGTACTCGCGTCGCTGCATCGGTGGCGCGAGGACTCGAGGGCGCGGGGCGAGTGGCTGACGCCGCGACATTTGGAGTTGCGTCGGTCACAGCTTCGCGCAGCCCTGGTGGCGGAATGGCGGGACAGGCTTTCACGCCCTACCGCCGGCTCCGCCACCATCGGGGCGATCCGGCCAGTACTCGAGCGCTGGCTCGGGAGGAGGCACGGCTCCCTGTCGTTTCGGGTGACACAGGTGCTCTCGGGGCATGGTTGCTTCGGGAAGTACCTGTGTCGCATAAACAGGGAGCCGGACGCTCGGTGTCACCACTGCGTCGACTGTCGGGAGGACACGGCGTGGCATACGCTGGCAGAGTGTGCCGCTTGGACGGAGCCACGCCGTGCCCTCATCTCAGGAGTAGGCAGTGACCTGTCGCTGCCGGCCGTTGTCGACTCGATGGTCGACAGCGAGGAGTCCTGGGACGCGGTGGTGTCCTTCTGCGAAACAGTCATCTCGCAGAAGGAGGCTGCGGAGAGGGAGCGGGAGATTGCTTCCGCTAACCCGATCCGCAGCAGACGCACCGGGCGTCGGCGGAGGGCGGACAACGCCCTCTTCCAGCCCCCCTGAATGGGTCCAGGGGCGACGGACTGGGGAATCCGTCGCCCCCTACTTCTTAGGACCCGAGATGGCGGCGCGTAGTGTTCCACGCGCGCCTCTCTTTGATGTGGGGGGGAGTTTAACACCTCACTCCCCCCCTATCGCGAGGTGGCCCGCATAGGCGGGCCGGCACTAGTCGGGGATCGCGGAAGACTCAATAGTTCCCGTGATCCCCGGTGTACGTGAGAGACGGAACACCGGGGTGGTTTTAGTCAGTAAGAGTCTGACAGACCCCTCCGCCCTCCCCGGGGCGGAGGACATCCATGAGGATTTCCCCCCGTCATCAAAAAAAAACAAAAAAAAAAAAGGTTGTCACAGCTTCGCGCAGCCCTGGTGGTGGAATGGCGGGACAGGCTTTCACGCCCTACCGCCGGCTCCGCCACCATCGGGGCGATCCGGCCAGTACTCGAGCGCTGGCTCGGGAGGAGGCACGGCTCCCTGTCGTTTCGGGTGACACAGGTGCTCTCGGGGCATGGTTGCTTCGGGAAGTACCTGTGTCGCATAAACAGGGAGCCGGACGCTCGGTGTCACCACTGCGTCGACTGTCGGGAGGACACGGCGTGGCACACGCTGGCAGAGTGCGCCGCTTGGATGGAGCCACGCCGTGCCCTCATCTCAGGAGTAGGCAGCGACCTGTCGCTGCCGGCCGTTGTCGACTCGATGGTCGACAGCGAGGAGTCCTGGGACGCGGTGGTGTCCTTCTGCGATACAGTCATTTCGCAGAAGGAGGCTGCGGAGAGGGAGCGGGAGATTGCTTCTGCTAACCCGATCCGCAGCAGACGCACCGGGCGTCGGCGGAGGGCGGACAACGCCCTCTTCCAGCCCCCCTAAATGGGTCCAGGGGCGACGGACTGGGGAATCCGACGCCCCCTATTTCTTAGGACCCGAGATGGCGGCGCATAGTGTTCCACGCGCGCCTCTCTTTGATGTGGGGGGGAGTTTAACACCTCACTCCCCCCCTATCGCGAGGTGGCCCGCATAGGCGGGCCGGCACTAGCCGGGGATCGCGGAAGACTTACTAGTTCCCGTGATCCCCGGCGTAAGTGAGAGACGGAACACCGGGGTGGTTTTAGTCAGTAAGAGTCTGACAGACCCCTCCGCCCTCCCCGGGGCGGAGGACATCCATGAGGATTTCCCCCCGTAATCAAAAAAAAAAAAAAAAAAGGTTAGGTTAGGTTAGGTTGGGGTGCGGGCAGAAAACCTCCTCGTGTGCCTGACGGCTGCTCGTTCCTTTCGAATACGTTCGGGGGAAAGGGCAGTCGGACGGCCGGTGCATCCTGGGCACGGCCAATAGTCTTTCCACGTCGGAGAGGGTATTGTCTGTGGCGAATTTCTGCGTGGGGGGGAGCTTATGCTCCTGGGTCGGTCGTTTAGACCGCCCTACGGTCGCTCACTCCCTCTTCTGCTTACAGAGGATGGGTTGAGTGGGCGTAGGACGTTTCTCCAAGGTGGAGAAACATGGGCGGCGCTCGTTGTGCACTTACCCTGCCAACGGGCAAGCAGCGGGGGATCTGATTCTCCCGACTGCAACCGTCGAAATCGTAATCCGTAACGAGATCATGGTCATGTTTTATGACTCGGAGCGGGACGAGGATCTTGGCTTAATCGCCCGGATCGCGAGGAAGATAACCTCTATAAAAAATTCCTCTAATACCAAGTTTTGGTGCGCGGCGAGGGTATGAATGGCTGAGGAGTAGTGTCATCTGCAGCTTCTTAGTTGCAGCTGGCGCATCAGTCTCAAGCGCACCCCCAGCCAGGGATTGGTGGACCCCCTGGTTGGGTTACAAATGTACACTTGCCTAGGGACAGGGGGTTACCCTAGGTGGACTTGTTATATCCCCCATACTCGTGGGAATCATATGGATATACCTTTAAAAATAACTTGTGAGAAGTCGCCGATCGTTTTGATCGAGCGGATGAGTGTGGGTGCTATGTCGGATTCCGACACTGCATCCGAAAAGATGGCGAGTGCGGCGAGCGTTAGTTCGCAGCGCTCGCGGGCTACGGAGGGGATGACTTCCCCAAAAGGAAGGAGAAAGCGCTCGCCACGCTCCCATAGCGTGGAAATGCCGGCCGCTAAGGTGGCAACGGGCGGAAGTGGGCGAGGTCGCGCAGTGGCAAGCCGAACATCTGCTCGTTTGTCGGAGTGCGGTGGGCGGTCTGGGTCGAAATCCCGACCTGATACGCCGGCTCCGTTGGAGCATGCGGCGAGCGTCGAGAGTGTGGGCAGTGACTCCGGGCCCGCATTCTCAGACGTCGGTGAGGGCTTGCTGCTGCCCTCAAATAAGGCGGAGGCCAATGCGGCTAAGCGGGCGCAGAGAAAGGCCAGAGCGGCTGACGAGGTTGAAGAGTTGGCCCGTCAGCTGCGGGAGCGGCGCTCAGCCCGGATGGCTGCCGGGGGGAGCCCATCGGCGGTGGCGCTCAGTCGCCAAGTTCTAGACGGCGTCAGCGTTGTCCTTCAGGTTGCCACTAAATCCGGCAACTTGAAGGGCACGTTCACGCGCGCTCTGAAGGAGGCAGCTGACGGCATCAAAGAGGCCGTCGAGGTCCTCCAGAGTCGCTCGAGCACGGAGGAGACGACGAAGCTGTGGGCTGAGAACCGCCGTCTCCAAGCCGAGCTGGAGGACCTCAAGCGGCAGTTTGCCGCCCAGAGGGCAGTTCCCGCAGCCACCCAATCGGCGGTCCCGCCACCGGCTCCATCAATGGCCCCATCATCGGTCCCTGCACTTGCGGATGCGGAGATCGAGAAGATCGCTCGCATCTGCATGATGCAGTGCGGGCAGATGGTGGGGGCCCGGATAGAGGCAATAGAGGGGAGGCTCCTCCCTGCCGAAATTCTGCGCCCACCGCTTGCTGCGGATGCGCGGAAGTCGGCTGAACCCGCCAAATCGGGGCCGACGACTGTGGCTGCTGAGACAAGCAGGTCCGGAAAGGAAACCAGCAAGCCCAAGAAGGCCAAGGCCAAGCCTGCGCCCATTGCCCAGACGGCCGGTCCCCCGGCGACCGCTCCCGGGCCGTCCACGGAGGCCTGGACAACGGTCGTAAAGGGGGGCCGTAAGAAGAAGAGGGCAACACCACCTGCACCCGTTAAGGCACCTGCACCGGTTGCGCAGAAGAGCCAGAGGCCGCCTAGACCCAGAGCCCCACGCTCCGCGGCTGTAGTTATAACACTGCAGCCCGGAGCCGTCGAAAGGGGCGTCTCGTATAAGGCGGTCCTATTAGAGGCCAAAGCCAAAGTCGCGCTCCCCGAACTTGGCATATCGTCCGGCCTAAGATGTAGGCCGGCGATTACGGGGGCGCGGCTGCTGGAGGTGCCGGGTGCTTCGAGCGGCGAGAAGGCGGACATTCTGGCCGCCAAGCTGAGGGAGGTCCTCAACCCAGAGGACGTTCGAGTGTCCAGGCCGATAAAGACCGCTGAGCTGCGAGTCGACGGCCTGGACGACTCCACCACCCCGGCTGAGGTTGTGGCGGCCATTGCCAGAACCGGAGGATGTCCGCCTGATGATGTGCGGGTGGGCGAGATTCGCACTGACGCTTCCGGGCTCGGGGTCGTTTGGGTGCGGTGCCCAGTGGCGGCGGGCAATAAAATTGCTGATGGTGGACGACTCTTGGTCGGGTGGGTTGCAGCAAGGGTCAAACTGCTGCAACCCAGGGCGCTGCGGTGCTATCGGTGCCTGGACATTGGGCATGTCCGGGCGAGGTGCACCGCTGCTATAGACCGCAGCGAGCAATGTTTTCGCTGCGGTCTACCCGGCCATAAATCCGCCCAGTGCACAGCGGCACCAAACTGCAGCCTCTGTACAGCTGCAGGGAGGCCCGCTGGGCACAGGGCGGGTGGAAGAGCTTGTGGCGCACCCACCACAAAGAAGAAGAGAAGGAGAGGCACCAAGGCTGCCGGGGGCTCTTTACCCCCCCCTCAGCCTGGGTGCCCTACGGCCGACTCCCGGCCCAGTGATGGTGCGGAAATGGACTGCGCTTAATGGCGCCTTACCATTTCCTCCAGGGCAACATCAACCACGCTGCCAGAGCTCAGGATCTATTGATCCAGAGCATGGCAGAGTGGTCGATTGACGTGGCTGTGGTCGCCGAGCCGTATTTTGTCCCCCCCAGGGATAACTGGGTGGGAGACCTAGACGGCTTGGTGGCCATCATCGGCAGGGCTCTCGTCAACCCGTCCCGAGGTCGCGGTTGGGTGGCCGCCCTCGCGGACGGCATTGGCATTGTTGGAGCGTATTTCTCGCCCAACAAGAGCCTCGCCGACTTCGAGAACTTCCTTGTCGAGTTGGGGGCCGTCGTAGGCCGACTCCACCCTCGCCCCGTGCTGTTACTAGGAGATCTCAACGCCAAGTCTTCGGCGTGGGGATCTCCGGTGACCGATGCTAGGGGTGAGGTGTTGGAGGAGTGGGTGGTCACGACTGGCCTGGTCGTCCTAAACCGGGGCTCGGTATACACGTGCGTGCGGCAGCGGGGCGGTTCGATCGTAGACGTATCGTTCGCTAGCCCTGCTGTCGCGAGCCGTGTCCGCGACTGGCGTGTCGCCGTGGAGGTGGAGACGTTGTCGGATCACAGATATATCCGCTTCGACGTCTCTGCCCAGACCACTGGCGGCCGCAGCCCATCGGCCCCGCGAACGGACGGCCCGCGCTGGGCGCGTAAGCGCATCGACAGGGAAGTTCTCGAGGAGGCCGCTGTTGTCCAGGCCTGGAACCGGGAGTCGGCGACGGTTGGACCCGTCGACGTCGAAGAGGAGGCGCTGTGGTTTCGCGGGGCGATGACGCAAATCAGCGACGCGTCCATGCCCCGCGTCCACACGCAATCAGGAAGGCGCCAGGTGTACTGGTGGTCTGCCGAGATCGCTCGACTACGTGTAGAGTGCGTGGCGGTCAGACGCCAGTACACCCGATACCGGAGGCGACGTCGTCGGGTCCCTGACGAAGAAGCCGCGCTGTATGAGGTGTACCGCGCGGCTAAGGAGGCTCTGTGGCTGGCCATCGGCGAAGCGAGGACGCGAGCCAGGGAGGAGATGTTGGAGACTCTCGACGGAGATCCGTGGGGGCGCCCGTATCGTGCGGTTCGAGGGAAACTTCGAGCCGCGGCGCCTCCACTCACGGAGAGTCTCCAACCCGAGCTGTTGGAAGATGTGGTCGCAGCGCTCTTCCCGGCTAGAGCGGAGCACACTCCGCCGCCGATGGCTTTGCCCACAGCCGCAGAGCCTACCGAAGAGGTCGCCATCAGCGTCCCAGAGGTGACACAGCCAGAGATGAGGGCGGCCGTGATACGGCTCCGGGCCAAGAACGTGGCTCCGGGGCCCGATGGTATTCACGGCATAGTGCTAGCCCTCGCTCTGAAGGAGCTAGAGCCCCAACTGAGAGGACTCTACACCGCGTGCCTTGAGCAGGGCCAGTTTCCCACTTTGTGGAAATCTGGTCGTCTGGTCCTGCTCAAGAAGGTGGGGCGCCCCGCGGACTCGCCGTCCGCGTACAGGCCCATAGTGCTGCTCGACGAGGTGGGTAAGATGTTTGAGCGGATTATCGCCGCCCGCCTCGTCGGACACTTAAGCAGGGAGGGGCCTGACCTAGCCGAGAGCCAGTTCGGCTTTCGGCACGGGCGCTCCACCATCCACGCGATATCGCGGGTGAGAGTCCTGGCGGAGGAAGCTGTGTCCCGGGGCGGGGTGATGTTGGCGGTGTCCTTGGACATTTCCAACGCCTTCAACACCCTGCCCTGGAGCTGCATTCGGGAGGCACTGCGGTACCATCGGGTGCCCCCGTACCTCCGCCGCATCGTTGGGGCCTATCTGGCGGATAGGTGTGTCACCTACATGGGACGTGATGGCGGAAACCAGCGCCGCATGTCGTGCGGTGTTCCACAGGGTTCGGTCGTGGGACCGCTCCTGTGGAACATCGGGTACGACTGGGTGCTGAGGGGCGAGCTCCAGCCGGGCGTGGACCTTACGTGTTATGCAGATGACACGCTGGTCACGGCCCGGGGGAGCTCGTACAGGGAGGCAGCGTTGCTGGCGACGGCTGCGGTGTCACAGGTGGTGACCCGCATACGGCGTCTTGGCCTGGAGGTGGCCCTCAACAAGTCGGAGGCCATGGTCTTTCATGGCCCCCGGCGGGCGCCGCCGCCGGGATCACACATCGTGGTCGGGGGGTCCCGAATTGCTGTCGAGTCCACCATGAAGTATCTGGGATTGGTGCTCGACAGCCGGTGGGATTTCGGACCCCACTTCCAGCGGCTGGCGCCCAAGTTGTTGGGCGCGGCTGGGGCGCTGTCAACGCTGCTTCCCAATCTGGGGGGCCCGAGCGCCGCCTGTAGGCGGCTCTACGTGGGGATCGTGCGGTCGATGGCCCTGTATGGGGCCCCGATCTGGGCGGCTGACCTGACGGCCGGCAGCATCGCTGTCTTGCGGAAACCGCAGCGAGCTATGGCCGTCAGAGTCATAAGGGGATATCGCACGATCTCCTACGAGGCGGCTTGCGTGCTGGCCGGATCCCCACCGTGGGACCTCGAGGCGAAGGTACTCGCGTCGCTGCATCGGTGGCGCGAGGACTCGAGGGCGCGGGGCGAGTGGCTGACGCCGCGACATTTGGAGTTGCGTCGGTCACAGCTTCGCGCAGCCCTGGTGGCGGAATGGCGGGACAGGCTTTCACGCCCTACCGCCGGCTCCGCCACCATCGGGCCGATCCGGCCAGTACTCGAGCGCTGGCTCGGGAGGAGGCACGGCTCCCTGTCGTTTCGGGTGACACAGGTGCTCTCGGGGCATGGTTGCTTCGGGAAGTACCTGTGTCGCATAAACAGGAAGCCGGACGCTCGGTGTCACCACTGCGTCGACTGTCGGGAGGACACGGCGTGGCACACGCTGGCAGAGTGTGCCGCTTGGACGGAGCCACGCCGTGCCCTCATCTCAGGAGTAGGCAGCGACTTGTCGCTGCCGGCCGTTGTCGACTCGATGGTCGACAGCGAGGAGTCCTGGGACGCGGTGGTGTCCTTCTGCGATACAGTTATTTCGCAGAAGGAGGCTGCGGAGAGGGAGCGGGAGATCGCTTCCGCTAACCCGATCCGCAGCAGACGCACCGGGCGTCGGCGGAGGGCGGACAACGCCCTCTTCCAGCCCCCCTGAATGGGTCCAGGGGCGACGGACCGGGGAATCCGTCGCCCCCTACTTCTTAGGACCCGAGATGGCGGCGCGTAGTGTTCCACGCGCGCCTCTCATTGATGTGGGGGGGAGTTTAACACCTCACTCCCCCCCTATCGCGAGGTGGCCTGCATAGGCGGGCCGGCACTAGCCGGGGATCGCGGAAGACTTACTAGTTCCCGTGATCCTCGGCGTAAGTGAGAGACGGAACACCGGGGTGGTTTTAGTCAGTAAGAGTCTGACAGACCCCTCCGCCCTCCCCGGGGCGGAGGACATCCATGAGGATTTCCCCCCGTCATCAAAAAAAAAAAAAAAAAAAGGTTAGGTTAGGTTAGGTTAGGTTAGGTTAGGTTAGGTTAGGTTAGGTTAGGTTAGGTTAGGTTAGGTTAGGTTAGGTTAGGTTTTTTTTTTTTTTTTTTTTTTTTTTTTTTTTTTTTTTTTTTTTTTTTTTTTTTTTTTTTTTTTTTTAATACTTCTACCTCCAACGTGATCGGAGCCTATGCCTGTCTGCTTTATCTTTCATACCAGTTCTCGCGTTTTTGCCTCTCGTACTTTTATTCTACATACTTTTTCTTTCTTTCATTCATCCTCATTTAATACTTGTATGGGTGGGTTTCCCAGCTATCAGCTTATTTGTGTCTAACTATCTTTTACTTTAATTTTTTCTTTTGTGGGTGTACTCAGAATAACAATGACACGGTTTTTTATTGTTGCTATACATTATCACTTATTCTAATTTTGTATTTTACACAGAAGTACCATCAATTTTTAGCTATTCCTATTTCATAACCTTTTCTTTACACTTAATCTAACTTATGCTTATTTCACACACTTTTTAATTCCTACAGCTACTAATGTTAAGCAATATTTCATACGGATACGGGGATCAGTATTTAATATTACTGTTTGCATATTTACAATTCTAGTTTCATCATTTTATAGACATGGTTTTACAGTGACGGGGTAGCAATTTTCAATTTTGCTTTTTATTTTTATGTGCTAACTTATTTCTATTTTAACATTGTATAGACTTCTAATTTTTACACTATTTTATAACTTATTTTACTATGCTAGTCTTCAATATACTACACTATATTAGGACAGCATACTTTCTTATTCTGTCTTGTTTTTATTTATGACTTTTGATGCTATTTGTATACAATATTTAAGAAATTCGTTCCTTTTCTTCCCCATCATTAACTCCGACGCATTCCCAGCAACAAGTTCAACAGCTAATTGCTGCTCCACCTCATATCGCTTTTTTGCGTTTATTGGGCACTCAAACAGAATGTGCGGAACTGACTCCTCGACACCAGGCTCACAGGCGCACGACGGATTCTCTTTACACTTGAAGCGTTTCAAGTATGCAGAGAACCCGCCGTGCCCTGTCAAAATTTGTGTGGTTATACTCGTGTGAGTCATCTTCCGCACCACACCGTATGCAATGATTGCGTCTGGGAAGAAGATTTTTGTGCCCGAAGCTGTGTCACCCGACCGATATCTCCCGTTCCATTCCTCAAGCGTTTCCGACCGGATACACCGCTTGATGAATGAAACGGGACACAGATCGTAATCCGGCCTTTTCTTCGACCCCAGGGCGGCCTCCTTCGCGAGCTGGTCGGCTCTCTCGTTTCCCTCCAACCCTACGTGGGCCTTTATCCAGAACAACGAGACGCTTTTGTTCTGGAGCTTACAGCGTCGCAAGGTGTCTCTAGTGTCCACGGCCAAGGGGTGGGGGGAACTTGTGTTGATCACCGACTGAAGGGCCGCCATGGAGTCGCTGAAAATGCCGAACGTGGTTTCACGGGACTTGAGCACTTCGCCTGCCGCTCTTTGCAGGGCCAGGAGTTCAGCCTGGTAGACGGTGCAATAAGACGGCATGGCAAGCTTGAGGGCCTTTATCTCGGCGGTGCCGTTCCACAAGGAAAGCGCCGCTCCGACTTTGCCCTCAATTTTGCTGCCGTCGGTGAAGATCCTCACAGCAAAATTGCTGTGGTGTCGGTATTGTTCTTCATCTACCAGGCTTTCGAACTCCAGGTTCATCTTCTCCGCGGGGTGTGGGGCTTCCAGCGCTGGGGCCACCCGCTCTACCTCTCTTCCCCCTAGTATGGGCTGGGGTACCCCCCTCCTGGCTCCGTATAGTGCGGCTGCTTCCCGTACACGGAGGTCGAGCGGGAGTATCCCAGCCAAAACCAGGGCCGAGTTCAGGGAGACCGTGCGATATGCTTTACACATTTTTTGGGCGATTCCGCGCTGGACGGTCCCAAACTGCTTGACGATGCCCAACTTTTCCGCGGCCGGTGCCCAGACGCTCGCGGCGTAAAGGATTATGGGCTCTATGCATGCCACATACATCAGGCGTATAACCTCTGGGTGCAGCCCCCAACTGACCTTTGCGGCTCTACACAGTTGCTTATATATGGCGACTGCCTTCCTGCAGACCAGTGAGACGTGTGTGTTGAAGGTCAACTTGTGGTCGATTGTAACACCCAGAAGCTTGATCTCTTTTGACATGCCAATGTCAATCCCCCCCATGCTGAGGCGTGGTGTGTCATATTTCAGTTTCCTGGTTATCACCATCGCGGTTGTTTTGTGTGGTGCAAACTTGAGTTTATTCTCGACACCCCACGCCAGAACATGGTTGAGTGCGGCACTGGCACATTTCTCCACCTCTAGTGCGGTCTCTCCGTCGAAGACCAAGAGGACGTCGTCCGCAAAAGCCTGGATGTAATTCCCCCTGTTCTCTGCTGATTTAAGGAGGGGGTCCAGTACTAGGTTCCAAAGGATTGGGCCTCCAATTGAGCCTTGGACACATCCTTTGTTTGTGTCCTTGTTGTATACCTCCCCACCGTACCTGATTGAAACTTTTCGGTCACTGAGGTAGCTATCAAAAACCCGCCTGAGATTCAGTGGGCAGTTTTCCTCGGCCAGACGGACTCTTATCGCTGGCCACCAGGCGCTGTCAAAAGCTCCCTCTATGTCTAAAGACACGAGCGTAACAATCCTTTTTTGCTCTAGTTTTTTGTTTATGTGCTGCATGAGAGCATAGAGGGAGTCTTCAGTACTCCTTTGTGGCATGAATCCGTACTGTCGGGTGCTCATCCTTGGAAGGAGGTGGTACTTCAGGCGGGCCACTAACATCTTTTCGTAAATTTTTCCCAGTATAGGCAGTAGCCCAATTGGCCTATACGATTTTGGAGTGAGATAGCTATCTTTCCCAGGTTTCCTCAATATTACTACTGTTGCCTCCTTCCAGGGGGTGGGGAAGTGATGGTGTTCCAAACACTTGTTTAGGAACCGTAGGAACAATTCCAGGTCATCAATCACGGCATGACAGCAGATATCGGCGGTGAGGCCATCGGAACCCGGTGCCTTCTTTGGATTGAAGGATTCCATCGAATTTTTTAATTCTGCCGTCGTGAACGGCGGGTCGCAAGAATCATCTTGTTCTCCGCAGTTCACGTTTTCGGCCTTTATTCGGATGGATTGGTGATGTTCATTATCGCATCCCAGGAGGTCTTCTGGGTAGAATGTTTCCGCCAGGAATTTGACGGAATCCCTCGCATTAAGCACATCACCGTTCCTTTCTAATGGCAGGTCCTCGTCCCTACACCGCGTCCTACCTATAACCCTATAAATTCCCTCCCAAACCCCCTCCCTATCTTGCTTCCCGCAGAACTCCTTCCAACTCTCGGTCTGAGCTTTGGCCGCCTCTAATTCGTACTCCTCTTTTTGTTTCAGGTACTCTTCTATGACCTTCGACTTCCGGATTGGGGCGGCACTGCGAATCCTGCGCTTCTTGGTAGCGACGGCCTTCTTGATCTCATCGAGTCTCTCGGACCACCACGGCAAGGTAAGTTCCTCTTGGACTTTTTTGGTAGGCATTGACTGCTTGCATGCGTTGTTGACAGCTTTTGTGAAATTAATTGTTAAAGCGTCAATTTGCTCTTTATCGCTAATTTTGTCGATTTCGGCTGTTGTAAAGTTATAATCGAGTTTCAATTGGCCGAGTTTCTCATGAAAATTGGTCCAATTGGCTTTCTTCGTGTTGAATTGCCTAGTCGTCCTTTCTATTTTAATTCCTTTCGATTTCTGTAAAAGGATCCTAAACGTGATGCCGTTGTGGTCCGAGCTCGTGAGACCTTCATCAACCCTCCAGTCGTCTATGCGGTCCAGGATGTCATTGGAGCAGGCGGTAACGTCCACGTGACTGCTGTAGCGTTTCCCTCCTCGAATGGTGTCGAAGGTCGGAACTTCCCCACGGTTTAAAATATTCAGGTTCAGTTCGAAGAGAGTACCTGCCATCTCGTTCCCCCTGCTATCGACCGTTGGGCTGCCCCACCATATGCTTTTTGCATTGGCGTCCCCTCCAACTATCAACGTTTTGGAACCGACTGCGAGCCTTATTTGCTTAAGATGTTCTAAATAAGGCTCAATAGGCTGGTCTGGCTCAAAGTAAAAGGAGACAAGCGTGATCTCCCAGGCACTGGTCTGGATTCCCACCACTGCGATGTTATTAGTGGTGAGTTTCGGGTACTGTTTGACCGTGAGGTCGCTGTTAAAGACAGCTATTGCCGCTTTGACAGTCCCTTCTCCAATGCCAGTGTTCTGGAAGATCCTAACGCCCCTGTGACTCCTCATTACTTTTGCTCCTGCCACGTAAGGTTCCTGAAGTAGCGCCACTGCTGTTCCGCGCTTTGTAGCCTCTATCAGTAGTTCATTAGTGGCTAGCTTCTTGCGTTGGAGGTTTGCCTGTAGTACTCCATAGTGGGTGTTTTCTGCTGGGGTGCCCTTAGCAGTACGCGACAGTGGATCTGGCCACGTCATCCCATTTTCTGCGTACCGGGCAGTCGTGGCTAAATGCATTATGAGGCGTTCCGTGATCTATTTTTGCCTTCATACAGTTTCGGCAGGCGGGTGGTGAGCTGGAAAGCCAGTCCGGACACTCTGGTCTTAAGTGAGGACCGCCGCAGTGGCCACACAGATCCGCAGGTTCTTTGCAGAAACGTTTGCCGTGTCCAAAGCCCAGACAACGAGTGCATTGAACCAGCGGGGTCTGATCTTCGACCCTAATACGCTGGAGATCTATGTGCACCGTACCGAGGTCTATTGCTCGTCGCCAGATGGTGGGCGAGACGCACAAGATGACATGGCCGATGTGAGGGTTTCTTGTCCTTCTTCTGTATTTGACCACTACTCGGTTTTCCTCACTATCGAGGTTGTTAAAAATACCCTGGTTCTGGTTCTTGAGGGCTTTGAGAACGTCTTCGTCGGTATTGACTACCAAGACGTTCTTCAAGATCAGGAGTGGGTCCTTGTTTTTAACCTCCTCGACAGTGAGGTCAAATCCTTCTCTTTGGAGTCTGTCTTTAATCTTGGTCCTTTCCTGCTCGGTTTCGAGTCCTATAATAATTTTGCGGTCCTTGGCTTTTCGAACTTTTTCGACTTTTATCCACCCGTCTTTTGCATTAACTGCCTTCCTAACTCTATCCAGGACTTCATCGCCGGTCTCTGTCTCGTCGTTGGACGTAACCACAACCGAGTGTAGAGTACTACGCTTTGGCAGCGACTTTACTCCCCCAGCTGCAGCCACGCTCGCGTAAGTACTTCCCTTTTCCAAAAAATCCCTTTGTTTGTCTAGGGTTTCCTTCAGCTCCTCTATTTTCTTGTTGCTCTCCGCTATGAGCTTCGCGTGCTGGTCGATTGATTGCATTATATTTGCGCCTATGTTTTGAGGGAGAGCGAGAGAAGTTGAGCTTTCGGCCACTGATGTTGTCTCTATCAGTATGGGCCCTTCCTTGGCAATTTTAAACTTAAGCCCTTTCAGCTCCGTTTCGGCTTCCTTTACCAATTGGTAAAGTCGTTCGGTAGCTTCGGTAATGGCAGTCTTTATTTCGGTCTTAGTATTCCGGGAGCTGCCCAGGTGTAGTTTGGCCTTGGTTATGCAGGCCTTTGCCTCCGCCGTCCGATCGGCATATTTGATTTTTGGCGGTGAGTCGAGAGACTTTCTCAAAGTCGTTGTAGTCTTGCTCTCTTGCGTCAAAACGGCCTTTGTCTTCGTTTTCGCAGGGCCAGCCTGCGACGTCTTTTCATTCAAGGGAGGAATGGCGCTACTTCCTGTACCTTCCCACTCCCCTATGCTGCGCCTAACATTTTGAAGGGCGTCTGCCCCCGGTTTTAGCGGCGATTTTCCGCCGTCGGTCGGCTTAAGAGGCGTCCTAAAGCCGAACATGTTGCGAGGTATGCGTCAATTAAAAGATAAAAAGTCGTCAATAGGGACGATGGAGTCAAATAAGAAAAACGTCAATAGGGACGATGGAGTAAAACAAGACAGAGTAAAAACAAACAATTTTACAATTATAAAAGTAAGTAACAACAAAAAACTTAAACTCTATGTTGTTTCGGTTGCCACTAGTCTCTACCACGACTCTACATAGGCTTTGGGGCTCTAGGCATCCACAAGCGGCTCTAAATAGTAAGAAAAATGGACTCCAGCACTTAAAATCGAATTTTATACTTTTGTGGAGTATTGGCTCTATGTAGAGTCAATCTGACGTTGGCAGACGATAGGGCCCGCCGAGACCGACTCGACAATACCAAACACGGGGCAGCTAGCCCTAAGGATTCCGGAGCAAACACAGTTTGAAAATCTTGGTTGCCATCCAAGATGGCGGCCACAATGTGGTTACAACCCGATTGCTCCGCAACCGACGGACCGAATTGCACCGTGCCTGGGCTTATCTTGTCGAGCCCGACAAGACCTATAAACCGAAACACTTTTCAGGCTGAAAAAAGTTTTGCTCCTGAAAACGCCTGAAAGTATACCCGACCGCGAGAAAATTAAAAACCTATCTCCCCAAAACGATTCTCGTCGCTCTACGACCCTCCGTTGCAGAGATAGAGGTGTTTGAAGTTTTTCCAAAATGGCGACACAGCTGTCAAAGTCGATCTTTATCAAGATATATATCTGGTTTAGCTGGTCGTAGAGCGCTCGAGTTTGGACTCGTCAGTATTGCCCCAACTTGCTCCTTCGATTGAGCTGAATTTCAGGATCCTGAAAATTCTAGGCCCCAAAACTCCTGAAAACTGTCCCGCGCGAAAGGCTTTGTCCCCACAACCCTCAGTGTCGAAACGGCGACTCTCTACGACCACCGAGTCCGGAGCTACGTTGGGTTGAAATTTTCCAAGATGGCCGCCCTTATGTCAAACGTCAACTTAAGGTGGCTGTAACTCCGTCCCCGTTTGTCGGAGAGTGACGCGGTTTTGGGTGCAGTATTTGAACTGACCTTCCCTATCCGGCAAGATAAGTTTCAGGACCGAAAACTTTCAGGACTGAAAAATGCCTGAAATTTACAGAAATTTTTTCTCGTGTATATTCTCCTGGGAACAGAAGAAATCCGGAAGTTCTGCAACTAATAGTTCCGGAGATAACTAGATTTGAAATTTTTAACCATAAAAACCAATATGGCCGAAAAGTCTATTTCCGCCGTTTCTTAAGTTATATAGGGCAACTTTGGACTTAAATTGGTCGGAATATATGGTCTGAACACAATTCCAGGGTTAAATTATTTTTAAGACTATTTATTTCTAATTAAACAAAGAAAAACACTAAAAATTCTATAGCTTTAAAGCCCTTGCACATAAAAATCTGGAAAAATCATATAAATTTGCGTAAAATACACTTCTATAAAAAACCTATATAAAAAATGAAATAATTAAAATTTTAGGTTATAAATAATATAAAAATGTGAAAAAATTATAAAAACTCTGTTTTTAGGCAAAATAGACAAAATAAAAATGCGTTATTCAGCTGGATTTCTTCTTCAGTCGAGCGCGCAGCAGGAATCACCAGAAAAATTAGGGGTTCTGCCTGAAAATTTTCCAGGACAGGGGTCTGAATTTTGAATCTTCTAATAATATTATCTCAGTACCTTATGTAAGTAAAAATCCAATCGACGTATCGTTGTTCTCGTCCAAGTACCGCCTATACTCTCCCAAAAAATCAGCAACCTGCAACCACTCGTTTAGAAAGCACGTGGACCAATTTTGAGGTTATGTTCGTAGTTTTCAGCTGTTTTCTTGGGAACGCGTAGTCAAAATTTTCCTTGCTTGGTGTCGTTAGAAGCGCCTTGCCGTGTCACACAATATACTGTGATAAAAATTTGGGGTCGTCGATCGCTCTTCGGAGTTACAGGTCTCCGAAGAATTCCCAAGTGTGCACTTTTTTGGTTTTTCACTAATAACTTTTCTCCCGGATATTAAAAATTCACAGGGTTTTCACAGACACTTGCGCGGCAAGAAGACGGTTCTTTTGATATATATCACGACTGTCTAGCGATAAAAAATACCACTTAAAAGAATTTTTAAGCGCGGAGTTGCTTCAAAAACGATCCGACCGCCACGAGAGCTGGGGGGGTACTGGTGGGTTAGGTTAGGTTAGGTTAGGTTAGGTTAGGTTAGGTTAGGTTAGGTTAGGTTAGGTTAGGTTAGGTTAGGTTAGGTTAGGTTAGGTTAGGTTAGGTTAGGTTAGGTTAGGTTAGGTTAGGTTAGGTTAGGTTAGGTTAGGTTAGGTTAGGTTAGGTTAGGTTAGGTTAGGTTAGGTTAGGTTAGGTTAGGTTAGGTTAGGTTAGGTTAGGTTTTTTTTTTTTTTTTTTTTTTTTTTTTTTTTTTTTCCGGACTAGTTCCGCCAACATAATTGGCGCCTATTCTGTATCGATAAAAACTTTTCCATACCAGTTCTCGCTTACATGCCTCTCGTACTTCCATGCTACATACTTTATCTTTCTTTTATCCATCTCCATTTATCCTGTGGGTGGGACTCCCACTTTAACTACCTTTCCTATTCTTCTACTTTATGTATTGTATATCTTATATTTAGGGTATTAATACACAGGTTGTTTTATTTACATCGTTGAACTCACTTCTTTTTCATAATACATATTGATCTTAAACTACTTTTACAAATTTATGCTTTATTATTATTAGCTTCTAGTTATCATTACTACTTAGGTTACTTATCATATAACTTAATACTACTTCATATTGATCTAACCGTTTTAACATACTGCTTAATCTATTTCACAATTTTTAATACACTATTTTCCTATGTTACTTTTACTATATTTACAATATAATATGAAACATAGTTTTTTCATCTTGTTCTATTTCTTTCTATAACTTTTTGGGCTATTTTCTCACAGTAGGCTATTAGCTCGTTTCTACTTTTGCTCAGCATTACTTCCCCTACGGTTTCTCTTTGTAAACTTTTACCTATTTGTTGTTCTAGGTTGTACCGTTCTCTTGCGTAGATTGGACAGTCCAATATGAGGTGTGGGACTGATTCCGCTATATTGGGATCACAAAGACACGACGGGCTCTCTTTACACTTAAAGCGGTTTAGGTATTCCGAGAACCCACCGTGCCCTGTTAATATTTGCGTGAGCATGCCTGTTGGCCTCACCCGTTGTACAATACGGTAGGCAGCTACGGCGTCCGGAAGAAACATTTTCGTCACCGAGGCCGTCTCGCCAGACACGTATCTCCGGTTCCACTCATCAAGCGAATCCAAACGGATTTGACGCTTGATGAATGACACCGGACACTGGTCATAGTCCGGCTTCCTCCGTGACGACAACGCTGCCTCCTTCGCCAGCTCGTCCGCTCGCTCATTCCCCGGCAATCCTGCATGGGCCTTGACCCAAAAGAAAGATACATCTTTATCCTGGTCCAACGCCCGAGTTAAATTTGCCCGTGCGCGGACCGCCAGGGGGTGGAGGGAGCCATGGCATGCAAGCGTCTGCAATGCTGACATTGAGTCACTGTACACGCCATAACTCGTCTCTTTTCGCTTGAGGATTTGATCCGTTGCTTTGCAAATGGCCAGGAGTTCCGCCTGGTAGACAGTGCAGTACGCGGCTAGGCTAAGCTTGAGGTTCTGGATTTCGCCTTCATTATCCCACAAGGATAATGCAGCTCCAACCTTCCCCTCAATCTTGCTGCCGTCAGTGAATATTCGCACTGCCTGCACATTATGGCTGTCCACAAGCTGTTGGTCCGCCAGGCAAGTGAACTCCAAGGGCATTTGCTTGGCAGGGTGAGATGTTTCTGCAAATCTTACCATACTCTCAATAACCCTGTCTCCTGGCACAAACCGGGACGACCCTTTCCTTGCCTCATACAGAGCTGCTGCCTCTTGTATTCGGAGGTCTAAAGGTAGTATCCCAGCCAGCACCAGTGCAGAGTTTAGTGAGACTGTACGGTAAGACTTGCAGAGCTTCTGGACGAAACCTCGTTGGACAGAGCCTAGCTTCTTCCGTATCCCCAGCTTTTTCGTAGCGGGGGCCCAGGCTCCAGCCGCGTACGTAACTATAGGTTCAATTGTAGCTGTATATATAATGTGTATGACCTCCCTGTTAAGTCCCCAACTTACTTTCGCCGCACGCGCCAGTTGCTTGTATATTTCCGCCACCTTTATGCAGATGTTCTTAGTGTGTTCGTTGAACGTTAGTTTGTCGTCTATGGTGAGCCCTAGCAGCTTCATACTCCTGACCATACCAATGTTGACCCCGGCCATGCTCAGAATTGGGGTGTCGTACTTAAGCTTGTTGGTTATTAACATCGCACTGGTTTTGTGCGGTGCAAACCTAAGCTTATTTCTGACGCCCCAACTCTGAACACGGGCGAGGGCTGCATTGGCAGTTCTGGAGACTTCAGCCGCTGTGTCGCCATCGACTACCAAGACAACATCGTCTGCAAAGGCCTGCACGAAGTATCCCTTTCCTTCCAGATCTTGCAGAAGCGGGTCCAGTAGCAGGTTCCACAATATGGGACCACCAATTGACCCTTGGACACAGCCCTTATTTGTCTCTCTCGTGCATTCCTCCCCGGCATACCTCACTCTTACTTTTCTGCAGTCGAGGTAGCTATCAAGTAGCCTTCTAATGTTAACCGGGCAGTTTTCCTCAGCCAGCCTGACCTTAATTGCCGGCCACCAGGCGCTATCGAAGGCACCCTCTATATCCAATGACACCAGGACAATTAGCTTCTTCAGCCTCAACTTGTCCTGCACATGCTTTATTAGCGTATAGAGGGCGTCCTCGGTGCTCCTCTGGGGCATAAAGCCAAACTGACGAGTACTAAGCCGCGGCACAAGCTGCCACTTGATCCTCGCCACTACCATCCTCTCCAGGACCTTCCCCAGAACAGGCAAAAGACCTATCGGCCTATACGATTTGGGGTTCATGTAATTTTCCTTGCCCGGTTTTCTGAGGACCACCACCGTTGCCTCTTTCCAGATGTCCGGGAAATGCGCCAGTTCTAGGCATTTGTTGTATAGGGCAAGGAAAGCGTCCGGGTCCTGGTAGATCGCTCGACTGCAGATGTCCGACGTAAATCCATCGATTCCGGGGGCTTTCTTTGGGTTAAAATGTCCCACGGCTGTCTTCAACTCCAGCGGTGTAAATGGTGGGTCATGGTATTCATCATGTCGCCATTCATTT
Source organism: Polymixis flavicincta (assembly GCA_949987655.1). Taxonomy (NCBI): domain Eukaryota; kingdom Metazoa; phylum Arthropoda; class Insecta; order Lepidoptera; family Noctuidae; genus Polymixis; species Polymixis flavicincta. The sequence continues at coordinate 28,007,606 of OX465175.1, forward strand.
ACCCGTCTGGCTGCTTCTCTAATGAGCCTGTGGTCTGCGTTGTCCTTTTCCGCTGTGTCCTTTGGATAAAATGTGTCGGCGAGCAAGGCTGCCGATTCCTGTGGGTTGAGAAATGCACCATCGTTCATTAGGGTCAAGTCTTCTTGTCTCCTGGTGGTTCCCCTGATAACTCTATAAATGCCCTCCCATAGGCCTTCTCCGTCTTGTCTTTCGCAGAAGTTTTTCCAACTGGATACCAGGGCTTTCTTGGCTTGGCACTCATATTCTTCTTTTGCTTTCAGGTACTCGTCGACGACCATCGCTCTCCGGACCGGTGCGGCGTTGCGGATGCGGTTCTTCTTTGTTGCGACTTCCTTCCTCGACGTAACTAGCTCCTCGGTCCACCATGGAATTTTAATTTTGACTTTACTATTTGTTTTAGGAATGGCCTCATCACAAGCTATTTTAATTAAATTTTGATATGTTATTATTAAATTTTCCAAATCATGCTTACTGCCCACCCCATTAATACTGTCTAGATTTATATTATTTTCTATTTTATATTCCCCCATTTTATTTTTAAATTTCTCCCAATTAGCTTTCTTAGTATTATATTTCCTTGTTGTTCTTATTATGCTTATCCCTTTTTCCTTTTTAACTTTAACATTAAATATGATTGTATTGTGGTCCGAGCTCGTTACGCCTGTGTCGACCCGCCAGTCTTCTACCAGGTCAAATAGGTCGAGCGAACATGCCGTGACGTCCACATGGCTCTTGTATACTACACCGCCTCTTACTGTGTAAAAGGTCGGCGTGTTTCCAGTGTTAAGTACCTGAAGCTCCAACTCTTCCAGGGTCCCGGACATCTCTTCACCCCTGAGGTCTTCTATGGTGCTTCCCCACCAAGTGCTCTTTGCATTGGCATCTCCGCCTATTAATAGTCTTCCGGTGCCCAGCTCTAACTTTATTTTGGTCAGCTGATCCAGGTAAAGCCCTATGGGTTGGTCTGGCTCGAAGTAATAGGAGACTACTGTGATTTCCCAGGCTTTGGTCCGAATCCCCACCACCACGATGTTGTTGGTGGTGAGTTTCGGGTAGGGAGTGACATCTAGGTCATCATCAAAGACGGCTATTGCCGCCTTTACCCTCCCGCTTCCTTCAACCTGGCACTGGTAGATTCTCGCGCCACGGTAGCTCTTCATACTTCTAGCCCCCCCCACATACGGTTCCTGGATGGTTAGGTTAGGTTAGGTTAGGTTAGGTTAGGTTAGGTTAGGTTAGGTTAGGTTAGGTTAGGTTAGGTTAGGTTAGGTTAGGTTAGGTTAGGTTAGGTTAGGTTTTTTTTTTTTTTTTTTTTTTTTTTTTTTTTTTTTTTTTTTTTTGTTTGGGCAGGAGTGGGAAATCCTCATGGACACCCAGACTGCCTCACTAGTGACGCAGTCTGGGTAGTGCCGGACTCTTACCGGCTAAAACCCACTCCTGCCTTGCCAGTTACCTCTGACATTATCAGAGCCTTTTGTATCACTTGACAGGTTTTGCACTAATTAACTCCTACGTAATAGGGAAGATGGAGAATTTCAATATATATTTTGCTTGTTTGTTTTGTTTTTGTGCTTTTAATGTTTTAGAATTTAAACTTATAGTTACTTATACAGACTATGTATACTACAATCTAACACTCTTTTATCTATGTATTATTTTTGTATTTTTCTTTTTTTTTTTAAATGTTTTACATGTATTTTATATTTTATTTACAGGCTAACACACACTTAGTTTTAATATATTATTATTTTTGTATTTTCCTTTTTTGTGTTTTTATACGTTCTTTCTATTTTATGGAGTCATAAAATAAACATAGTTTTATCTACACTAATCTTATCTATATTTTTTATTCACACTATTTTAATATCATGCCTATCCTAATATATATAACAATATATTATATAGTCATATTTATAATCTAATTTACTTTTGTTTCCTAATTTATTAATATTATTAACTACTATAATAGATACTTTTACTATAACAATAATATCTAAACCATAGAACCGAGCTTTGGCTGCCTTTTGCTTAAACGTTACCTTCTCTTTCAGATACCGTTTGACGACTCTCACATTGCGGACTGGCTTGGCACAACGACTTTTCTCTATTTTAGTGCCTCTCTCCTTTTTCATGGCTAGTTTGTCGGACCACCACAGCTGATTTTTCTGCTTCAATTGGTCCAGTTTCTCATGAAACTGGGTACAATTTAAAATAATCTTTATAAGACCTTGATGGTCTAGTCCTGTGATTGCCTTCACACCTGTGCAGTGATGCGCCAGCCTGTCCGGTGAGCATAGTACAGCGACGCAGTTGGTGTTGCGCCAGTATCGTTGCGCTGTTTTGCGGGTAGATGCCAAGACCACCTTAGCAATATGCCGTTGTAGCTCGGGCCAATGCGTCCCACTTTCTTCGGACCGGGCATTCACTGCTGAAAGCGTTGTGCTCGCGGTCTCCCATCTTGGATCTGGTGCAGTTAATGCAGGCCGCTGCTTCTTCCAGCTGCTTATCTGGGCAGTCCGCTCTAATGTGCGGTCCGCCGCAGTGGCTGCAAAGGTCAGCTGCTTCTTTGCAGAAGCGCTTTCCATGACCGTAGCCCAAGCAGCGGGTGCACTGCACCAGAGGCGTCTGGTCTTCGACGTGTACCCTTTGGAGGTCAATCCGGAGCTTCCCTCCTTCGATCGCCCTCCTCCAAATAGTGGGGGAGACAGTCAGCACGATGTGGCTCACTAGCGGGTTCCTAGTCTTTTTTCTGTACCTGACTTTCATTCTATCTGCCTCGTCGCCAAGGTCGTGAAAGATCTCCCGGTTCTGATTCTTGAGGGCTTTGAGGACCTCCTCATCAGTGTGTACTAACAACACATCCCTCAGAATCAGAAGCGGGTCTCTGTTTGTCACTTCCTCGACAATGAGGTTCTCTCCAACCGCTTCCAATCTCTCCTTTATCTTTCTTCTTTCCTCCTTTGTTGTGCACCCCATAATTATTTTCCTGTCCTTGGCTTTCCTTACTCTCTCCACCTGCACCCAGCCCTCTTTAGCATCCACCGCTTTTCTTATCCTTTCGAGGACCTCCTCTCCCGTGTCGAAGTCTTCTTTTGAGGAGACAACCACCGAGTGCAGCGTCGCTCGCTCCAGGGCCTGTCCCCCGGTCTGGCCACTACGCGCTGCCACAACACCGGCATAGGTTGTCTCTCCAGCGCTTGGTGTGATCGCTAAAGCATCCTGTAACTTTTCCATGCTTTGCATGTTCTCTTTAATTAGTGAGCTATGCTGTTTCATTGCTTCTATGAGCTCATTCTTTATGGGTTCGAAGCTGTCGTCTATAGTGGGTATAGCTGCAGGTACGGCTGCAGGTGCCACCACAGGTGCGACTGCAGGTGCAGGTGTACCGGAAGTTTTGCTCCGTTCCGACTCCTTGACCAACTCGTAGAGCCTGTTTATTGAGCTAAGTACCTCCGCCTTGATCTCGCTTTTGAGGTTACGAGAGTAGCCCAAATAGAGCTTGGCTTTATTAAGGCAAGCTCTTGCCTCTGCCGTGAGATTGGGGTACCCAGACTCAGGTACCTTGGGTGGTTTTGCGGTGTCTGCAGGAGCTCGCCGCGTCTCAAGAGTGCTGTCACGCTTTTGGCTGGCCGGGGACTTGGCCTGGGGCTCAGATTTCCCGGCCTCCCATTCCCCTATGCTACGCCTTACGCTTGGTAGCGGGGGTTCAGCTTTCTCAATGGAGCGCGGCGAGCCCCTGGTGCCTGGTGAGCTCGCGGTGTTCTTAGCCGGTGTACGAAACATTGCGGTAGCTTTCGTGAAGGTAAGGTTCATAAAAATAGTCAGAGGCACTGGTGATGCTTTTGTGTCCCTGTAAAGGGGGGAAACACAAAAAGCGACAATTTACACAATCAAAAGAATAATACGTCGTCTTAGGGACGAACGACCGTCAGGTCAATAAAATTCCTGATACTACAGGAAGCTCTGTCAAATATAAGTCAAATGACAAACAAATGACGCTTAGAAGCAAGTTATATTAGCTCGGACTAGAGTCCACACACTGTACAATTAAACAAACGATTAAAACTTAATAGTAAAAATTGGTCAAAATAAGGTTCGTCCACCCAGCTAGTAGACACAGGGTGGGTGGGCGGGCAAAATTTTTTCGCGTTTCGTCAATTATTTTTGCTGGGATGGTCTCAGGTAGCCCAATTATGAATATAGTAGCTGAAAACAGCGTCAAATTACCTCACCGGGAAGCAAAGTTATATAGATTCTATGCAAACTTGGTTTGCTTAGGTAGAATTTGATGGCTACGAATTGTATAGAACAAAGAAAATTTCTAGGTATCTAAGTGGCTATCTATGCTAGACGGACGGGCGAGGTGTCGAAAGACGCGTCTCCGCGCGAGCTAGCCAACTATGACGTCACTGAAAATTATGCTGAACAAAAATTTTGAATTTCAGATGAAAAACGTGAATTTTCTCCGAAAATTATACCAAAACCAGGAATTCTGACTACCCCACAAGACTCGGACTCGCGCAACGCGCACCGGAATGCAGGTAAGGCAGGTAAGTATCTATTGAAACTAATTTAAACGGACTTTAATGGAAGAATTTTGATTTAAAAATAAAAATGTGTTTCTAATACAAAAATTGAATGAATTTTCTATGTCTATAGGCGAAAAGAAAAATTTTTTCGCGTTTCGTCAATTATTTTTGCTGGGATGGTCTCAGGTAGCCCAATTATGAATATAGTAGCTGAAAACAGCGTCAAATTACCTCACCGGGAAGCAAAGTTATATAGATTCTATGCAAACTTGGTTTGCTTAGGTAGAATTTGATGGCTACGAATTGTATAGAACAAAGAAAATTTCTAGGTATCTAAGTGGCTATCTATGCTAGACGGACGGGCGAGGTGTCGAAAGACGCGTCTCCGCGCGAGCTAGCCAACTATGACGTCACTGAAAATTATGCTGAACAAAGATTTTGAATTTCAGATGAAAAACGTGAATTTTCTCCGAAAATTATACCAAAACCAGGAATTCTGACTACCCCACAAGACTCGGACTCGCGCAACGCGCACCGGAATGCAGGTAAGGCAGGTAAGTATCTATTGAAACTAATTTAAACGGACTTTAATGGAAGAATTTTGATTTAAAAATAAAAATGTGTTTCTAATACAAAAATTGAATGAATTTTCTATGTCTATAGGCGAAAAGAAAAATTTTTTCGCGTTTCGTCAATTATTTTTGCTGGGATGGTCTCAGGTAGCCCAATTATGAATATAGTAGCTGAAAACAGCGTCAAATTACCTCACCGGGAAGCAAAGTTATATAGATTCTATGCAAACTTGGTTTGCTTAGGTAGAATTTGATGGCTACGAATTGTATAGAACAAAGAAAATTTCTAGGTATCTAAGTGGCTATCTATGCTAGACGGACGGGCGAGGTGTCGAAAGACGCGTCTCCGCGCGAGCTAGCCAACTATGACGTCACTGAAAATTATGCTGAACAAAAATTTTGAATTTCAGATGAAAAACGTGAATTTTCTCCGAAAATTATACCAAAACCAGGAATTCTGACTACCCCACAAGACTCGGACTCGCGCAACGCGCACCGGAATGCAGGTAAGGCAGGTAAGTATCTATTGAAACTAATTTAAACGGACTTTAATGGAAGAATTTTGATTTAAAAATAAAAATGTGTTTCTAATACAAAAATTGAATGAATTTTCTATGTCTATAGGCGAAAAGAAAAATTTTTTCGCGTTTCGTCAATTATTTTTGCTGGGATGGTCTCAGGTAGCCCAATTATGAATATAGTAGCTGAAAACAGCGTCAAATTACCTCACCGGGAAGCAAAGTTATATAGATTCTATGCAAACTTGGTTTGCTTAGGTAGAATTTGATGGCTACGAATTGTATAGAACAAAGAAAATTTCTAGGTATCTAAGTGGCTATCTATGCTAGACGGACGGGCGAGGTGTCGAAAGACGCGTCTCCGCGCGAGCTAGCCAACTATGACGTCACTGAAAATTATGCTGAACAAAGATTTTGAATTTCAGATGAAAAACGTGAATTTTCTCCGAAAATTATACCAAAACCAGGAATTCTGACTACCCCACAAGACTCGGACTCGCGCAACGCGCACCGGAATGCAGGTAAGGCAGGTAAGTATCTATTGAAACTAATTTAAACGGACTTTAATGGAAGAATTTTGATTTAAAAATAAAAATGTGTTTCTAATACAAAAATTGAATGAATTTTCTATGTCTATAGGCGAAAAGAAAAATTTTTTCGCGTTTCGTCAATTATTTTTGCTGGGATGGTCTCAGGTAGCCCAATTATGAATATAGTAGCTGAAAACAGCGTCAAATTACCTCACCGGGAAGCAAAGTTATATAGATTCTATGCAAACTTGGTTTGCTTAGGTAGAATTTGATGGCTACGAATTGTATAGAACAAAGAAAATTTCTAGGTATCTAAGTGGCTATCTATGCTAGACGGACGGGCGAGGTGTCGAAAGACGCGTCTCCGCGCGAGCTAGCCAACTATGACGTCACTGAAAATTATGCTGAACAAAAATTTTGAATTTCAGATGAAAAACGTGAATTTTCTCCGAAAATTATACCAAAACCAGGAATTCTGACTACCCCACAAGACTCGGACTCGCGCAACGCGCACCGGAATGCAGGTAAGGCAGGTAAGTATCTATTGAAACTAATTTAAACGGACTTTAATGGAAGAATTTTGATTTAAAAATAAAAATGTGTTTCTAATACAAAAATTGAATGAATTTTCTATGTCTATAGGCGAAAAGAAAAATTTTTTCGCGTTTCGTCAATTATTTTTGCTGGGATGGTCTCAGGTAGCCCAATTATGAATATAGTAGCTGAAAACAGCGTCAAATTACCTCACCGGGAAGCAAAGTTATATAGATTCTATGCAAACTTGGTTTGCTTAGGTAGAATTTGATGGCTACGAATTGTATAGAACAAAGAAAATTTCTAGGTATCTAAGTGGCTATCTATGCTAGACGGACGGGCGAGGTGTCGAAAGACGCGTCTCCGCGCGAGCTAGCCAACTATGACGTCACTGAAAATTATGCTGAACAAAAATTTTGAATTTCAGATGAAAAACGTGAATTTTCTCCGAAAATTATACCAAAACCAGGAATTCTGACTACCCCACAAGACTCGGACTCGCGCAACGCGCACCGGAATGCAGGTAAGGCAGGTAAGTATCTATTGAAACTAATTTAAACGGACTTTAATGGAAGAATTTTGATTTAAAAATAAAAATGTGTTTCTAATACAAAAATTGAATGAATTTTCTATGTCTATAGGCGAAAAGAAAAATTTTTTCGCGTTTCGTCAATTATTTTTGCTGGGATGGTCTCAGGTAGCCCAATTATGAATATAGTAGCTGAAAACAGCGTCAAATTACCTCACCGGGAAGCAAAGTTATATAGATTCTATGCAAACTTGGTTTGCTTAGGTAGAATTTGATGGCTACGAATTGTATAGAACAAAGAAAATTTCTAGGTATCTAAGTGGCTATCTATGCTAGACGGACGGGCGAGGTGTCGAAAGACGCGTCTCCGCGCGAGCTAGCCAACTATGACGTCACTGAAAATTATGCTGAACAAAGATTTTGAATTTCAGATGAAAAACGTGAATTTTCTCCGAAAATTATACCAAAACCAGGAATTCTGACTACCCCACAAGACTCGGACTCGCGCAACGCGCACCGGAATGCAGGTAAGGCAGGTAAGTATCTATTGAAACTAATTTAAACGGACTTTAATGGAAGAATTTTGATTTAAAAATAAAAATGTGTTTCTAATACAAAAATTGAATGAATTTTCTATGTCTATAGGCGAAAAGAAAAATTTTTTCGCGTTTCGTCAATTATTTTTGCTGGGATGGTCTCAGGTAGCCCAATTATGAATATAGTAGCTGAAAACAGCGTCAAATTACCTCACCGGGAAGCAAAGTTATATAGATTCTATGCAAACTTGGTTTGCTTAGGTAGAATTTGATGGCTACGAATTGTATAGAACAAAGAAAATTTCTAGGTATCTAAGTGGCTATCTATGCTAGACGGACGGGCGAGGTGTCGAAAGACGCGTCTCCGCGCGAGCTAGCCAACTATGACGTCACTGAAAATTATGCTGAACAAAAATTTTGAATTTCAGATGAAAAACGTGAATTTTCTCCGAAAATTATACCAAAACCAGGAATTCTGACTACCCCACAAGACTCGGACTCGCGCAACGCGCACCGGAATGCAGGTAAGGCAGGTAAGT
>OX465175.1:28023413-28025483 GCA_949987655.1 Polymixis flavicincta
TTAGGTTAGGTTAGGTTAGGTTAGGTTAGGTTAGGTTAGGTTAGGTTAGGTTAGGTTAGGTTAGGTTAGGTTAGGTTAGGTTAGGTTAGGTTAGGTTAGGTTAGGTTAGGTTAGGTTAGGTTAGGTTAGGTTAGGTTAGGTTAGGTTAGGTTAGGTTAGGTTAGGTTAGGTTAGGTTAGGTTAGGTTAGGTTAGGTTAGGTTAGGTTAGGTTAGGTTAGGTTAGGTTAGGTTAGGTTAGGTTAGGTTAGGTTAGGTTAGGTTAGGTTAGGTTAGGTTAGGTTAGGTTAGGTTAGGTTAGGTTAGGTTAGGTTAGGTTAGGTTAGGTATAGGTTAGGTTAGGTTAGGTTAGGTTAGGTTAGGTTAGGTTAGGTTAGGTTAGGTTAGGTTAGGTTAGGTTAGGTTAGGTTAGGTTAGGTTAGGTTAGGTTAGGTTAGGTTAGGTTAGGTTAGGTTAGGTTAGGTTAGGTTAGGTTAGGTTAGGTTAGGTTAGGTTAGGTTAGGTTAGGTTAGGTTAGGTTAGGTTAGGTTAGGTTAGGTTAGGTTAGGTTAGGTTAGGTTAGGTTAGGTTAGGTTAGGTTAGGTTAGGTTAGGTTAGGTTAGGTTAGGTTAGGTTAGGTTAGGTTAGGTTAGGTTAGGTTAGGTTAGGTTAGGTTAGGTTAGGTTAGGTTAGGTTAGGTTAGGTTAGGTTAGGTTAGGTTAGGTTAGGTTAGGTTAGGTTAGGTTAGGTTAGGTTAGGTTAGGTTAGGTTAGGTTAGGTTAGGTTAGGTTAGGTTAGGTTAGGTTAGGTTAGGTTAGGTTAGGTTAGGTTAGGTTAGGTTAGGTTAGGTTAGGTTAGGTTAGGTTAGGTTAGGTTAGGTTAGGTTAGGTTAGGTTAGGTTAGGTTAGGTTAGGTTAGGTTAGGTTAGGTTAGGTTAGGTTAGGTTAGGTTAGGTTAGGTTAGGTTAGGTTAGGTTAGGTTAGGTTAGGTTAGGTTAGGTTAGGTTAGGTTAGGTTAGGTTAGGTTAGGTTAGGTTAGGTTAGGTTAGGTTAGGTTAGGTTAGGTTAGGTTAGGTTAGGTTAGGTTAGGTTAGGTTAGGTTAGGTTAGGTTAGGTTAGGTTAGGTTAGGTTAGGTTAGGTTAGGTTAGGTTAGGTTAGGTTAGGTTAGGTTAGGTTAGGTTAGGTTAGGTTAGGTTAGGTTAGGTTAGGTTAGGTTAGGTTAGGTTAGGTTAGGTTAGGTTAGGTTAGGTTAGGTTAGGTTAGGTTAGGTTAGGTTAGGTTAGGTTAGGTTAGGTTAGGTTAGGTTAGGTTAGGTTAGGTTAGGTTAGGTTAGGTTAGGTTAGGTTAGGTTAGGTTAGGTTAGGTTAGGTTAGGTTAGGTTAGGTTAGGTTAGGTTAGGTTAGGTTAGGTTAGGTTAGGTTAGGTTAGGTTAGGTTAGGTTAGGTTAGGTTAGGTTAGGTTAGGTTAGGTTAGGTTAGGTTAGGTTAGGTTAGGTTAGGTTAGGTTAGGTTAGGTTAGGTTAGGTTAGGTTAGGTTAGGTTAGGTTAGGTTAGGTTAGGTTAGGTTAGGTTAGGTTAGGTTAGGTTAGGTTAGGTTAGGTTAGGTTAGGTTAGGTTAGGTTAGGTTAGGTTAGGTTAGGTTAGGTTAGGTTAGGTTAGGTTAGGTTAGGTTAGGTTAGGTTAGGTTAGGTTAGGTTAGGTTAGGTTAGGTTAGGTTAGGTTAGGTTAGGTTAGGTTAGGTTAGGTTAGGTTAGGTTAGGTTAGGTTAGGTTAGGTTAGGTTAGGTTAGGTTAGGTTAGGTTAGGTTAGGTTAGGTTAGGTTAGGTTAGGTTAGGTTAGGTTAGGTTAGGTTAGGTTAGGTTAGGTTAGGTTAGGTTAGGTTAGGTTAGGTTAGGTTAGGTTAGGTTAGGTTAGGTTAGGTTAGGTTAGGTTAGGTTAGGTTAGGTTAGGTTAGGTTAGGTTAGGTTAGGTTAGGTTAGGTTAGGTTAGGTTAGGTTAGGTTAGGTTAGGTTAGGTTAGGTTAGGTTAGGTTAGGTTAGGTTAGGTTAGGTTAGGTTAGGTTAGGTTAGGTTAGGTTAGGTTAGGTTAGGTTAG